>CM056169.1:5071591-5464683 GCA_029691765.1 Entomobrya proxima
TCCTATCTAAGGACCCGTCTTCGGAGCCACCCATTTTCTGCACTTTCCTACTCTTGTCCACTAAAATATCTCCAGTTCGCACTAACAATCACGTCGGGGGGTCACCACAAATGTTCGCAAAGCAATTTAGCTAACCGCCAAGTTGATGCTCGGTAGATTTCCGTGCTGTTAGTGCTCGTAATAAAATGACACAGTGGACAATAATAACTTTTCTTGCTGTTAAAAAACTCTACTTTCTTTATTTTGCTACTTTTAACTTCAATAATCACTCAAAACTCTATCAAAAAATCAGAAGTAATCAGCTTTTAATCAAAAAATTAAGTCTCTCCTTTTAAAAAGATCACCACTACTCTCAATACAAAGTGCCACCGAAAAATCTCTACTCAAAAATCTCTCTTGAAAAACTGAACGCAAGTCGGTGCAATAGAATGAACGGTAAAAAGTAAAAAGGCAACGAGTCTGAAAAATCTGATGCAATCTCCTCGTCGTCAGAATAGAAAATCGGATCTGGAAAAGTCCTACACGCCGCTTGCTGCCCGTTTCTTCTCACCAGCTCTCATTTTCGTCACCCTCCTTCTACAAAAAACACATGCATGCCGACATTTCAAAAAATGACCATAAAAATATACTTTCTCATAAAGCCCCTAAAGACAGTAAGAGATCTTTGTTCATCATTTCCGTTCAGTATGGCTGCATTTTCATTATAGAATGAAAAGGCACGCACACAGGGGATTGATAATAGGGAATTAAGATTACCTAGTTTTTAAGGTGTACACGATCCCAAGCGCTAAGAACAAAGCATACAAAATACAATAGAACAGAACAAATGCATAAAACTTAACTCGCATTTTGTCTAGAGCAAAAACGCTGACTACAATGATTCTACATTCTACACGTTTTCCCAACGGCAGGATCTCCACAGGGTTTCTGGGCTCAACCCATGGGCTCAAACAAAAATCGCTAGTTTTCTGAAACTAAGGTTATTATATAAGACCCTGGTTAATAGTCGGCATCATCAAAGCATCAAAATGTATACGCTGAAAATCGTTAAAATTTTGGTAAATTGGTCTTTTGGCTCATTTACTGGGACATTCCCTTTTAAACCATAATAGATAGGCACTCTAAATACTGTGCGTGCCAGAGAGTATTCGCTAGTTCGTAGAAAGATGCCAGCCAACGGATAAAAATTCGAATCGAACGAAGATAGAACCAGCGTTGCATATAGCAGCCAGTCTGCTATACAGTTTTTTCTGTCGTTCGATCTCTCTTGCTGCTGCTGTTGCTCTGTCGTCATCATGATCATCATCATCGCTCTGTTCTTTTGATGTTGTTTTGTTCATCCAGCCCAACATGTAGCAATACAAATGCAAAAGGAAAATGCCCAACTGATTTTTTTCCTGTGCACACAACAGAGCTCTTGGCTGCTGATTTTCTTTCTTCTCTGCTTCGTGCGTCCTCAGTCTGTGTTTATTTCCCTTCGACTTCACTTACCAAAATCCCCTTTTTAGCTAACCTTTTTCTCTCTTTCTTTCCTTCCAAATTTTTATACATTCTCACTCTCTTTAGTCCTCATAATTAATTATTACTCCAATTAACTCTCGTTTTTTGCATACATCCTTTCAGTTTGTTAGCCTTGAAAAGAAAGCTCACGTGCACTATTTTTATGTTGATTATAAAACATGTACAACACGCGCAACCCTTTACATTAATGAGTTATATTGATCACTCTTGTTCCTCTTCCTCACACACAATTTATTGTTGATTCAGAGTTTTTTTATAGCCAGTTAGCCATATTCACTGTAAAAAGTTGACTGTGAAACAAATCTTCTAAGTTGTTTTTGTATTAATTCTGTTAGTCCGAAGAAGATTTGGTTTTTGTGAGAATAATGCTGCTGAGTAGGTAATACAACTTAATTGCTGGAACGGAAAATAAAAAAGCGAGGATTGGATTGTCTGCTTCTGTTTCAATTTAGTCATTGTCATTCTAATAAAGAGTTCAGTTGCGCATTTAGCTGGGCTGAAACATAGTTTCAAAGCGTTTCCAGCAGAAATTTACAGCCCATTTTACTGATCTTTTGAGGTCTTTCACTACTTTGAGTTGGATAGCAGTTAGACAGCAACGGTTAGCTTGTTCAAGTGAAGATTCGGGGGTGGTAAGTTCCATGTCTTTAAAGTTTGGTGACCCTTGAAAGCTTGCTTATAGGGTGTAGGTTTTGTTCTGCATTGTATTAAGATATTGTGGCAACTCTGGCTAATTAGTTGTTCTTTTACATTATTTTACAGACCTTCTCATTAGACCACATAGCCAGACTCAAGCCTTTTCATCTGGATTTAAAATAGGTAATTTAAATAGTTTAAGTTGAATGCGTAAGATAAGCCTGTTGATGAGCTAAATAGAGGCAATTATTGCAAGCGTTTTTATTCTGGTTATTTGTTTTAGCACGCGCGAGTACGAGATTTTACGCTGCGGGATCTAATGTCAATTTGGAAATTGTCAAATCAACAGTACATGAGCTGAAAAGACACATTTTGATCGTTAGCGTTTGAGTGAGGATCTTAAGGAATGGATACAAGTCTGTTGCTGAGTTGTTGTTGATGATTCTGTACGGGGTTTGGCCCAAACCTTTTGGGAAAGCAAGAAGACTACGCTGACATTATAGTCTTTGGAAAGTATTAACTTTTTCTGTGCCTATCACCTGTGTATTCGATTTTACACTGCGAGCGACCTGGTTTTTAAAAGGCAAACAAGAAATTAAGCTATGACATGAATGTTCGAAGCGCAAGCAAATTAAAGCAGTGCAGAATAGGATTATTTACCTAAAACAAGCAATTTGTGCTCATTATCAGTCCACATAACCAGATTATCAATCGGATCAAACCCTCCTGACTAATTTTGCCTACTTGTTTGCCTAAACCAAGTTCCCTCAGTTACTGCTTGCGTTTATATAACCGAACGATTTGCATTGTTAAAATTCTCATCTGTGATCACTGACCGTTGAATGTAGATTTTATATCATACCAACGCTTTCGTATAAGATTAACTGTTTGAAGTGCTAGTTGTTAGATATTCGTTTTAGTGTGCGTTTCGTGGAGATAAAGGATAAAACCCAGGAACACTGGATATCATCCATTAAAATCATCCTGTATACCATGCCTGCAGTCATTGTTGGGCATATAACGCCTTGTGCTTGAACTGCGGAAGATGTCATAATATATTTTTATTACAATGAGACTAAATCATACTTAAAAAAGTAATAGCTTTTACACTGTAAGCAATTAAGCACCAATGGAAAAGGAAGTGGATGGACAAACGACTTACTGTTAAATAGGATTTATATAGAAAATTCGACCGATACTTTTATGTTTGGAAAAGGGCATTCATTAAGCACTTAGTTGGATCGTTTATATTTCATTCAAGTTGCATTTACTCGTCGTCAGCTTACAAAGTTATTCCTGAATAAAAATGGAACCTGCAAAGTCTTCCTCGTCTTCAGATGCTGGATCCACGTAAGTTGATGAATGCACAGTGATGCTTACATTTTCCTGAATTCTTATATATCTTTCAGTGTAAATACAATATTAAAAGTTGTTTTCCTGCAAATAGATCTGGATCTGCAAGTCGGCAGGGTACGAGTGGTGAACCTGCTTCTCTGGGCCTTTTACTGCGACATGCCAGCCAGAATTCGTTGGATGAAAGTTCGCAAAGGAATCAGTCCAACTTACCGGAGGAGGATGATTATAAACCACCTTATAAGAACACAACACACTTTGAAAAGGCGTTTGGAGTGCTTGACACTTTAAGAAAGTATGTTGTGCAATACATATTTTTTAGATTTACTTGTACTCATGCTTTGGGAAGGCCAATTTCAATTTTCTTAATTTGTTCTTACAGGACATTAATGATGTGTGATGTTACTCTGGTGGCTGGAGATCTTGAAATACCAGCACATAGAATGGTGTTAGCTGCTTGCTCGCCATACTTTTATGCTATGTTTACATCGTTTGAAGAGAAAGAGAAGGACAAAGTGACAATTCAAGGAGTTGATCCAACTGCATTGCAGATGCTGGTATCGTACGTTTACTCGGGGCTGATAAGTATTACTGAGGACACTGTTCAAAATCTGCTTCCAGCTGCCAATCTCTTGCAATTATCTGATGTAAAAGAGGCATGTTCTGACTTCCTAAAGTCACAGCTGCATCCAACCAACTGTCTGGGAATTCGTGCGTTTGCTGATTTACACGGATGCGTTGATCTCATGGCAGCGGCAGATTTGTTCATCCAATTTCATTTTGCTGACGTAGTGGAAGGGGAGGAGTTTTTAGCTTTAGACGTGGATCAGGTCAGTCTTCTTACTCAGTAAAACTTTTACATTCAACGCCAAATGAAATACAAATACTTTAATCACTCCAAGTTTGTAAGTTTTTTGTTGATGGACTGTTACTAATGGTCAATGGTGATTTTTGTCTCTTTCTTACAGGTGACAGCTCTAATTTCTAGTGATAAACTAACGGTGCCATCGGAAGAAAAAGTTTTTGAATGTGTGTTGAGCTGGATAAACCATGAACAAGAATCTCGAAAGGAGCATGTACCAATGTTGATGGAACATGTGCGGCTACCACTGCTTTCCCAGGACTACTTAGTACATCGCGTGGACGAAGAACCTCTGTTACAATATAGTCCAAAATGCAAGGATCTATTAATCGAGGCATTGAAGTTTCATTTGCTTCGTGGAGAACAGAAGGCTACATTTGCTTCTCCGAGAACCAAACCAAGACAACCCGTTGGTCTTCCAAAGGTTTTGCTTGTTGTAGGAGGACAGGCACCGAAGGCGATCAGATGTGTGGAATCGTACGACTTCAAGGAGGAACGATGGCGTTTGTTATCTGATATGCCCACTCGCCGTTGTAGGGCAGGATTAGCAGTAGTACAAGGGAAAGTGTATGCTGTGGGCGGTTTTAACGGGTCATTGAGGGTAAAAACTGTTGATATTTTTGATCCTGCAAATGGCAAGTGGGTGTCGGGACCACCAATGAACGCCAGACGATCAACTTTGGGGGTAGCTGTGTTGGATCACAAAATTTTTGCTGTGGGAGGATTTGACGGATCAAGTGGTTTAAATAGTGCTGAAATGTTTGACCCAACTACCGGTGAATGGGTGAACATTGCATCAATGTCAACACGAAGAAGTTCCGTTGGAGTGGGAGTCGTAAACGGAAAATTATACGCGGTAAGTAAAATTATCGTCATAAACTATAATTCCTTTATTTGAACATTATCACACAACCATATTATTATAGAAATCGCCAACTAGTTTACTATTGCCACCTAGATTGCTCAGTCATTCATTGGTTTTACTTTTACAGGTTGGAGGATATGATGGCTCATCTAGACAATGCCTAAGCAGTGTTGAAAGTTATGACGTTGAAAATGACAAGTGGACAACTGTTGCGGAAATGTCAGCTCGGCGATCTGGAGCAGGCGTAGGTGTATTGGAAAATCTGTTGTACGCTGTTGGAGGTCATGATGGTCCCATCGTAAGGAAGTCGGTTGAGGTATACGACCCGGCCCTAAACATCTGGAAAGCCGTTGCAGATATGGCCACTTGTAGGAGAAATGCAGGTTAGTAGTAGTGCCTTTGTACCTACCGTATTCTCGCTAATAGAAGCCCCCGGCTTATACTGAAATTTAAGCCCCTCAGACCCGGCTTCTAATGGAGACCGGCTTCTATTAGAGACCCGGCTTATAGCCAAATTGGCCGAATGATTTTTCAATAAATACTTAATTTTTAAAGGAAAAGACGGATATTTTGAAATATTTTCTTTGAAATCTTAGCTTTGAGCACTAATTTGTCATAAATTATAAAGATAATGTACATTTACCTCCTTAAATGACCACATTGATGATCAGAATTTTAATTTTAATTACGTTTTGTGGTTAATATCAAACGTTAGTGCTGAAATTCCCTGTAGGTTAGCTGGATTTACTTAAGTATTCTGGCCTATACCAAAATGTTGCTTGATAAAAAAAACAACCCGGCTTCTATTAGAGACCCGGCTTATACTCAAATTTACCTCCGTAGACCCGGCTTCTATTAGAGACCGGCTTCTATTGGAGACCCGGCTACTATTAGCGAGAATACGGTAAATAATATTAATGCCGATAAAGTAACATTTAAAATTACTGCAAAAAGTCGATTCTGATGTACAAATGAACTTTCATTTTCATCGCTACTTCACTTACTTCGCCTTTGCTTTTATAATAATACAAGAACATAGAATTTCATCAAACTTTTTTAGAGTAGTAGCTAAGCCTTAACTTCTTAAGTGAGTAGCACAGATTGCTTTAGATTTTCTACTAGTTTTTCCATGTAAAATGCGTGCATAGTGCGTAGTACAATCTTTGTGTACTTTGTACCGTTTAAATGAATGAATGCGAATAGTCACGCCTAAGCCTTCTACAGATTCGTCCTTGCCTGAATGAAACGCTATGTTTAAGACTGCCGTTGTTGCAGTGCGGTGAGCAAAGTGTAGATTGGCGTGTACGTGTGTTCTCAACTAAAAGCATTTTGAGCCAGTCTGTGCATGTAGGGTAGCGTGGCCGAGCGGTCTAAGGCGCTGGTTTAAGGCACCAGTCTCTTCGGGGGCGTGGGTTCGAATCCCACCGCTGCCATTAACTTTTTGCATTTTTTTCTCTTTTAACGCTTCAACCCATTTAAATGCTATATCGTATATCTATAAACTAATTTTTGCGTTTAAAAATTATTTTAGGAGTGGTTTCACTAAACGGCTTGTTGTACGTCATTGGTGGTGATGATGGAACATGCAACTTGGCTTCGGTGGAAGTTTATGATCCCAAAACGGACTGCTGGACATTGTTGGTCTCATCCATGGTTGTTGGACGTTCGTATGCT
The DNA here is from genome assembly GCA_029691765.1 of Entomobrya proxima. Lineage (NCBI taxonomy): Eukaryota > Metazoa > Arthropoda > Collembola > Entomobryomorpha > Entomobryidae > Entomobrya > Entomobrya proxima. Next base: position 5,078,503 of record CM056169.1, read on the forward strand.
GGTTGTGCAGTGGTGGATAAGCCATCTGGCTACCAGTAAAAATACTTGTCGATGCAAAAATTAAGAAGAATGAATCAAGCAGTATCATTTCATCACAGAACCACATAAAACTTATTGTACCTAAAACCAGTCTATCCGCTCCAAAAAAAGTATAATTAAAATGCAATACTGTTGTGAGATATGAAAAAGTGTAGTTGATTATAGTTTCAGAAAGTTAAGGTCTTTGAAATGTTTTATGTTCGGGTTGTTTTGTGAACTACGGAAAAGCTAAAAATTCTAAAATCTACCATTTATTTCCAAAACTTTTTTCCAGCAATTGCTGTGTTGATGAAGACTAGTATTTCGTGCCAGATAAATTTGAATTTTAGTATTCTATTTCATGCAATTGTTGTAATTAGCCATAATGTACATCATTAATATTGAAAGATATAACGAGTGGAAATAACAAGTTTTGTCGCATGCTGTAAACCTGGTTTTACTATTGTTTTTTATCTATGTCCAACTTTGTCGTAGAATTTACCGTAAATCAAAATGTATTTGCATCAGGTTTGTATTTTTTCAAGTCTGTTCCACTCGTTATAAAAAGCTACAGTCTCCCCTTAACAGTTTTAATTGATAGGTTGGAAATCACATTCGATCAAGAAATAGACATTCAACGACCCTCGAAGCCCAAATCCTTTTTGGGATCTTTGTTCTCTGTTACCAGGTCATATCGCTCGCTATCGTTGAGTACGCGTAGCTAGTTGAAAGTACAATTACCATAAAATAATATAGTTAGACAAACTTATGTGATTTATGATACAATTGAAAGCAGTCGTTAGACGAGGACTATTCTTTGTCATTTCATGCATGGTGAAGTTTAAAAAATACCATGGTTCTTGTTTTGATAACAAAATCGCAATACTCAGTCTGTCTAAAAGTATGCAGATACTTTAAGAATCAAAAGCTTTACTTTCCCATTAATTATTAATTATCCAATATTTGAAAATTTCATGCTCGTTTTAAGTCTCTAGAAAAAGTTATTCACATAAACGCTAAAATATTGCTCCAATAATCTATATGCTATTGTTATCCGTTTACTTAGTAACTCACGAAAATTGCAAGTATCAATATAATCAATATAGACACCTAATCAGTTGTTAAATCAAAATTCAGTACTTGTTGTTATGAGAAACACTTTGCATTATACAGTGAACTTACTCAACTATTATATTGTTGGTATTTATGATATAATTAAAATTAGTACGATTGTTGAAGTCTGATTTTATATTAAGGATACAGTTTCGTGTATTTTATATTGACCAGGAGCGTTAGCGCAGAAAATGGCATTTATTACTATATCTGTCAGTATAGTTGAATTAATGCTTGTGATTGCGAAAAAAACACTACTTTTATTGAAGTTTGAAACCTGCGTACTCCAATTGTTTCATAAAAATGCTTAAAATCATAACACTTGTGTATGATTCACTGAAAGTAATAATTGTCGATATTGAAAAAAAAGTATTGTAAAAAGAGAATTCGCGACATCCAAATCTTAGTAAATAAAACCACAACCAACAAATTTGATTATGATTCAATGTTCTTTTTTATTTTTCAAAAATTTCGAAAACATTATAGTATTATTATAATAAATATGCTGTTTTATATACACTGCAATAAACATAATATTCTGCATTCTCGTTGCCAACTGTGACATAATGACGCACGTGGCTCTACTTGACAATGTCAGTGTGGAAGCATGAAGTATCAACTTAACAATAATGAACAATAATACTGAGGAAGGAATACTGATAGTGATGAAGTAATGCAAACTTGGAGTTAGGAGTATGACTTTAAACACACCACCACTGCTATTTGTTTCTGGAGATATGATGGTTTTTACCGTACGTTCATAATGTAATATATTGTGTTGTTCTGTTTACTTGTCAAAGGTTTCTAAGGAACTCGGTTCTAAAATTCTCTGCTCTGACGAACCTGCAAGGAATAAAGACACAAAATTTTATGTGAAAGCATCATATTATATACATTCTTATAATCACAAAATCACATCACGCCTTTCTTTGTGACTATAATTTTATAGTGTGTAGCAATGTCAACACTTGTCCCATATCTCACTGAATGTATCATCATTGTTATAGCGCAACCCTTGCGTGCTGAGTTGCAACTAATGCTAGTAAGGAAGATTAATATATTATGTAATATATGCAGTTAAACATTATGTTTACTTAATTTGCATCTACGCACCACATTAAAACTTCGGAATGTCTATGGTTGATTAACGAATCTGTATGAAATCATGGTGGAAGAGAAAGTTAATGCTAAACTATAGGATAGGCTTGGGTTTATGCATTCCAAATCGTGAATTTCTCATTTCGCCCCACATATATTACTGAAGTGTTTGTGTAGAACAAAGGTACACAGGCATCAAGGCAATTTAATAACTTCTCATTCCAAACCTCGTTTACACTAGTTTAAATACAATTTCTTGTTGCGTAGATTGCTTGTGACCCATACTTTAAAACTTACAAATTAAATGATTCTTTCAATTAAAGCAACATGTACGTTACAAGCTCCAATTCTTGGGTGTTCGTAGTGAATGGCAAATAAATGGTTTAAGTTTCATAATATAATATTATTATTTTTTTTTTTTTTTTTTTTTTTTTTTTTTTACAAGTAAAACTTTATTCAGGGAACATGAATTTAAAAATAACAGACAACATGAAAATATTTATTATAAATGATGAATTTCATCCATAGGGACTAAGTTGGGGAGAGTCCCTCGGATACAAGCTGCATTCCCTCGTTGTATAGCTAGGGATATCCGTTGGAAGAGGTAATGTTTGGCTTTGGGGTCGCCACTTTCAGAGATCAAGCTTCTTCCTATCGTATCGAAGAAACTTTTCGCTTCGTCACACCATGGTCCCAGAGTTTCGACAGCTAATCCCTTGAATAAAAAGTTGGCCGATTTTAAAACTTCATACTTAGCATGTTTGTCTTTACATGCAGCTTCAGCAGCAGATCCAGCAGCATTGCTAGTTCGTGGAAGATGAGAGGCGGCTAAAGTGTCTACACATGTTACGTCCCATAATAAACGCTGACCTTTCGACCAAGGAACTAGAGTAACTCCATCGGGGCGTTTACCATCGGATCTTGATAAACCAGAGGGTTCTAGAGTAGAATGAATATTAATGGAGGCTAGAGATCGCTGAACTATTTTGTTTAGTTCCTGGTGTCTTGATATTCGTCCTTTAGCTTTTGAACAACTTAGACCATGAATCCCCGTTTCAGAAACCTTTGCACCACATTCGCAAACATGACCAGTAAAAATTTTGCATCCTAGACGTAGACCAACGCAAGTTTGGAAAACTTGATTATCAAAAAGCGTGCCGACATTTTTTGATGGGATAGCATGTAGCCATGCACCAGACTCCTTGCATTGCAGTGCTTGAAACCTGGCTGAATCTATTTCTGAATGAAAGGTCATGTTGTTGATTGTTCTGGAAATAACAATGTTGTCCCAATTACGCTGGCAGGAGGGGATTGGCGGTACCGGGATGATCTCATCTTTGTAATGTGCTAACCATGCATTTACAGCTTCCTCTTGATAATGAATAGAGAAATCAGCCTCCTGAGAATTTAGAATGGGAGAGACTAACCTCTGTACAGCATTAACAGAAGAAAGGAATGCAGGTAGACATAAATCGGAGATTGTAGCTTGTTTTACTGCTAAATTTACTCTGCTGTTTTACTTTTGTTGGCTAGAAACTGTCAATTAAAAAAAATTGAAACTCAAATTCTAACGGTTAAAAGTAACCATAGCTATAGTTTCAAAATTTCAACAAGTGACTTATATTATGTTACATTGAGTTCAGGCTGAACTGTTCAGCTTGGATTTTTGTCCAAATTAAGGAATGTAAAGTTATCAAAATTTTAAATCGTTTGGTTGCAGAATACACTTTAATGTTCCCGTTGTATTTTTGGAAACAAACTTGGGCTTCTGGTTACCATGTTTTGTTTTAACTGATGATGCGCTCATTCTAAAACGGAATTTCGTTATACACACAATAAAATTTGTATTTGTACAAATGTAACTTTCGTAGCTTATGAAATTGGAAATTGAATAATTTCGTTGTTCTACCATTTAGCATGTAGGTCATCCTGTTATCCTGTACTCGTAATAAAAAGGAATTATTTGATTTTTCCAACGTCCTCAGTTTGTTTTTTGCTAGCCTCTGATCCTCTATCTTATATCAGAAGAATAGCATTTTTGCCTGAGGTAGTAACACTTACAGAATCAGGTCTCCAGTAACTCTGAATGCAGTATGCAGTGAAGATGTATGAAGAACCAAGATCATAAAAACTGAAAGGGTAAGTGCACAGAATCAAGAAACTTGCCTTGCTTATTGTGTGCCGTTCAATGAGTTAGCTTGTGACGTAGGCTCTGACGCAAATGGGAGTGCGTAGCATTCCATCGTTGTGCAATTATTACCCAATAAATAACCTCCTACCAGTACTTCTACTTTTGATTACTACCAGAAACTAGAAATACTCTTCCCATTGAATACAAATGCATTGAAGAATTTGAAGTTTAAAAAATATATGCAAACAAACTGCTTTATAATATGCGAAATTTCAATCCTGCAGTTAAATGCATGAATACCTACCCCTTTACCAACCATTAGTGGTAAATCAGTGAAAAAGACCCCATGCAATGTCATATTTCCTATGAATATAAAATGTGTCATCTTGAGTGACAATGATTTTGACAATCTAAAATGATTTCACAATTTTTAACACTGAAACGGAGTTCTTCTGCGTTTCTTTATGATGAAATATTTGGAATGTATATACTTATACATGAATGAATATACATTTTCATTTCACTTTGCTTCCAGTTCTTGAAATGCAAGAAATTGCAAGAATTGTTGACTTGAATAGCTAAATATACTAATATCCATATTATAGTTATATCCATACTATTAGTTCTCTCTTAATTAAATATGTACATAATTCACGATAGAGATGCGAGTTTCAAGAAATCGTATTCTTTAGATGTATGTATGAGTTTATATGCAATTTGTAGAAACTTAGCTCAACTGGAAAAAACGATAAAATCGAAGTGATTGACCTTTGTCTTTGCAGCAACTAAGTACTAAGGATTATTTCATATTTATTTCAACATGATTAAAATTTGACTAAGGGGTTATTTTTCACTGCTAAGTTAGCTAACAATTGAATGAATATTGACGTGTTATTATGCAGTCAGCCTAATAATCTAATGACGTGATAATGAAGCCTGGGAGGATATACACCTACATTGATAAGGAGGAAAAATAGCACAGATACAGTTGCTCGGAAAGTTAACTGTAGCCATATTTTGTTAGTTGTGATTCCTTATCACCATGACAGTTTTAGTTAACTATTCCAGCTTGAATGCAATTGTCAGAAAAGATTCATAAAAACAAAAGGAATCTTACAAATAATGGTTCACTCGTTATGCATTCCCTGGTACACTTTATATGTTCTCCCAGCATGAAGTATTATATTAATTACAATTTTGATTTCTATATCCATAAGATTGTATGCTCATGAATGAACAAAGAAGTCCTATCTGCGTCTCATTCCTCTCATAACATAATATGTAATGACACTGATTAATTAATTAAGCATCTTTCGTTCTAAAAATAAAAAGGAACATCATACACTTGATACATTGGAAAGTAGCTGCAGAAAGGATTTATAGTCATTATCTCGTGCGAAGACACTTGGTGTGCACTGTTTTAAAGCATCTGAAGAGCAATTTACGTCATTAGCCTTTCAGCCCTTCTCAGCATTCATGTGGTGGCCGCCAGAAATGCAGTCTTTCTAAGCAAAAGTATAATAATTTTTGTGTGTGTGCATGGAACATATTTAAGTCAGGTTTTCAATCGAATAATCTCAGAATCATAGATTCCCTTTTTCATTTTTATTCCATATACTCGTAGTAAGTCAAAATACTTTTGTTCTGAAGGGAGATACCATATTGTGTCAACAACGGAAGAGTTACAAAACCTGATTCTTTAAAACATCACAAAAAATGCGAGCCTGTGTCTACTTCTGCACACTTGCCTAAACAAATGAATTAAAGTTATTAGCATACATGTCTTTAAAGATAAATGCTCGATTATTCTCTCTGGCAGTTCGTGCGTCATTGCGGGTTATATAAACATATGCCATCATGAATGCGATGAAGACTATCATACATGGTGTCCGTCTCCAATCTTCAAATTAACTACTACTATTACTAAAGAGCTAATATTATTCGCCAGGCTACTTAAGCATACTTTTTTCTGGATGTTAACACAAGTGGTTATGAAAAAACACAAGGTTACTAAATACTTAACTGCTATTACACGTTGTCAATCGAAACAAAAATATTGGTACATAACACTACAAAATGATGAATATTCATCTGGTATTTCTAGCGATACGATCCAGAGAAAAAGAAGCATAAAGTGTCATTACAGAATCTGCGTATTAAGATAATTTATTGGTATGGTGAATCTCACGCAGCAACTGTTTTTAAATGTTTAATTGATTTTAATATAACAATAGCAAAATCATCGCTAAAATGCATCGCACTTGCGTGGCTAAAATTTATTGTGGCCCGTGTTTTCCTGGAAGGTAATTTGTTAATAATTTGTACTCGGCTATACTTGCAGATACATATTATGCATGAAACAGTCACTTTGTTCACAAACTGAAAAAATTAAGGCATTGCATTAATTTTAGACATGCTCAATATCATTTTAGTCCCTTATTGTTCCATAGCCATGGTAACTGTTTCGTTTCTGTATGTTTTCTAGTTTTCCACAAGCTTGACAAAGTTAGTAAAATGAACATTAAATGGTCAACCTTTCTCATGATGCCCTTGTATTTGTAATGTGTTAAAGTAATATGGAAAATGCAGTAATATTATGAACAAGCATAATATTCAGTCATAAGTCCAAATTTTAAAAGGTTCACTGAAAAAAAATCATAAAGCAGCAAAGAAATATATAAAAATTGTTGGATGTTTTTCCAAAAATAAGATTTATTGTTACACAAAAAAATAATCAGTAAAGTCAAAAAAATACACATAAATAATTACTGTTTTTTAAGATTGTAAGAGTATACACATACAAAGAAACTCAAAAAGTTGCATTAAAATACTCACTATATCTACTGTGCTATTAATAACACGAACTCACCATTATATTGTTGGGTGCCTAAAATGTTTAAAATAAACATACACAAAAGTGCACACAATGCACAAACATACTACCTAGAACGATATTATACAAATTGTCACATATATAACTCACCTTAAATAAATAAAAATACTATCAATTACAAATTTACTTATACTACTATATTTAGTGCTTAGAGTACATAATACAAAATAAAACTCACGAATATAAATACACAGGAAAAACCATGATGTGGCTAAAGGTTACACAAAACACTAGAAAATAATAGGTAATAATAAAAACAATATTAAAAATGAAATGACTGAACTCAAATAAAACACGTCAGTATGTATTGATGGTTCCCTATCAAAGTACATATTTCCAAGCGTTGCGCTGGCAAGAGAGCAGATTTGGTTTCATAGCATAGTTACTAAAGTGTCGGAATATCACCATGCTAATTAGCATGTATAATTAGAAGTTTCTAATTCGAATCTTGGGAAAGTCAATACCACGAACAGTTTTTGCTCATATTATATCATTTTTTGCCGACTAATGAAAAATTTGGTTTTTGGAGTAACAAAAACTACTTCGTGTCAAAAAGTTCTTATTATCATGTTAAAAATTGTATTATCTACAATACGATTAATACTTACGATAATAATATATGATAATAATGCTGTTATAACGGAAACGTAATTTTTGGGGCTAATTGAGATGATGTATTTTGAATGGAATAACGCACTCTGTGCATGTGCACCACACATTTACTTTAAGCGTACAATTGCCTAAAGTTGCGACAAAGTCACCCAAAGCGTCCATTACGCTGTTCCAACGTATATAAATTGAACCGCGGCAATTGTCTTTTTAGTTTGCTGATTACAAATTTCATTCGCCTTCTAGCTAATCAGATGATTAAAGTCTATGCAGCAATTTAGGATAAACTGCAATATGCTTCTTTTCAAAACATCTGAATCTGTAAGTAGTAGATTTTCTGACTTTTGTTTATCATTATTGTTCGCGCATTTCATATTTTGAAAATTTCATAAGCAAGAAGCTAGATTTTCACAAGAAGAAAAGACAGGTCAACTGGAAGAGTGAAAACTACCAGCATTGTATTGAAAACAGCATGTTGTATACACTTATGCAAGCTAATAAATTAAATTGATTAATCAATTGTTACAATTTTACGCTTTTGTTCACTATCATTTTTTAGAACTGTCAGCAATTTTTCATTAAAATTCCCTTGTGTTCTCTTTTTGCTTCCATATTATACATGCATTCCGACTGCACTATTTTTATAAATTTTTTATTAAAAGTTGGATCGAAAGATGATAGATTTAGACACGTTCGTGTTCCTATTTATCTTTAAACTTGCGAAATGGAAATACATGTACATGTAGTAGCAAAAGAGAAATGAAATGTAGAGAGAGAAATGCTTGCATTTTATTGTAAGTATACTGCTTTAAAATTTTAATTGACCTTCCAGCGCCGTATTATCGTAAATAGTAGCCGTATTGTAGACAATGCAAGCTTTAAGCATGACAAGAAGTACTTTTTGTTACTCCAAAAACCAAATTTTTCATTAGTCGGCAAAAAATGATATAATATGAGCAAAAACTGTTCGTGGTATTGACTTTGCCAAGATTCGAATTAGAAACTTCTAATTATACATGCTAATTAGCATGGTGATATTCCGACACTTTAGTAACTATGCTATGAAACCAAATCTGCTCTCTTGCCAGCGCAACGCTTGGAAATATGTACTTTGATAGGGAACCATCATAGTAGCAGTAAGAATCACAAATTGAAACAATATTTTTTCTGCATGTGTTGCATCTCTTGCATCTTCCCGTCCTAGTAGGTTATGTTATATGTACATAAAAATTAAACAAAACGAATTGCCTTACGTTGTACTTGAATAGTGCATGCACACTATAGTCATTGCTAAGTTTGCAGGGCCATGTCAAAGAAAAAATCATAATTAATACTACTTCAAAACAGCTTAACACTTATAGCTTCACCACACTCAATTTCGGTGTAACCTTCGCTCAACTTTATATGCATAAAATATACAGAACAAGCTACCTATCTGTATGAGCGAATCGTAGAAAATAAAAAGATAATTCGTCTTCATCTGCAAAGATTAATATCGTATCATTCGACAGAATCTCCTGAAATCCAGAGCGGTCAAAGTGTCAACTTAAGCTATCATGCAAAAGCTTTAAAACGGTCTGGTTTTAAATAATGCTTTGCAAAATTTCAGTAATTTGCAACTGAAGATGTAATATGCATCTGACAGTCTAAGTTTCGAGTCATGTGGTATGGCATGTTCTTAATGCATGGTGGAGTAAACATTAATAGAAAGGCTTTCTCAATTGTTGACAAGAAGGTTTAGCTTATATAATGACACATTTGGAGCAAGTAATGCAGTCTCCTGTATTGCTATCTTTTGCAGCGCGACATTTACATTTTATCGCTGCTGCCTGTGATGTCGACGTATTTTTAATATTAAACGGAAGTCCAGAATGTTCGCCTTTTTTCGTTTTTGACTTTTTTTCTACGCTTGGATAATAATGGTGATGGTTGAGGCAATTGAGATTATGCCGGTTTTTGTCATTTACACTAACATCATTGCTATTATTGTACGAATTAGTAGCCCAACATACAGGAATTTTTCCTTTATTTTCGTTGCTGCAGCCACTAAAAAATTGTCCACGGCAATCAACAAACTGCGACTGTTTGTCCAGATCAGTGTTGCTATTAATGGCGAGTAAGCTAAGATTACTACTTCCCAGCGGAAGTACAGCCCCAGTTGACTGGATGTTTCTGCAGTTATTGATATTGGTGTCGGTGGTTGCACTACAGTTGTTGCTTATCATGGTTTTCAGATTATGCATTAGCCGGTTTTGGCAATGGCAATCTATGGAAGAATTTGACAATCTAGGGTCTGGGGTAATGGAAGACTCCTCTGTTAGAATGCCATTATAGCAACAACACTGAGAACATACTCGCCGGTGGCAGTCTTTGCATCGCTTGACTACAGCATTGGATAGAGTATTTTGCAAGGACTTTGAAGGCACTGCGAAATTATTGCAAAAAATGTTACTTGGTATTACTTTTTGGTTAGCATCCTCAGAAGAGTCAATATGTTCTGTGTCATCGATTGAAGGTCTCTGCGACGACACCTGTGACTCAGGCAAAGACGAGCAAGCAAATTCACATCCCGCACCAGCAATTGGTTCTAGCAGGGAACCCGAGCGACTACAAGAGCCACAACCTCCGCGTTTACATTTTGACAAAGCTTTTAAACTACTAAGAGCCCTAAAATTATTATGCCCACTATTATTGTTACCTCCACCATAATTACTTTTATTATCTTGTGAAAATCTCACTTTGCCCCGACACCGTAACAATGCATAAAATAAAAAGCAATTTGACTTTTCATTTGAAGATGGTATAGAAAATCCAGAATCTATTGTTTCATTGCCATTTAAGTTGTTAGTATTGTTGCTACCAGCACCATCCTCCAAACGCGAAGGAGGAAAAATGTTTATAAGGTCAGCAGAAGAGAAATTTAGCAAAGATTTGTTCAAACCAGCACCACTGTTATTATGCCCAGAATTGTGATGATTGTTACATCCGTTTAGTACACTACTAGGGTGACAGTAAGAATGACATGAAGAAACTACAGCAACACTACTGTCATTATCATTTTCAGTTTCAATAGCATCAGCACTAGAAGAAGCAGTTACAACAGCCATTTCTGTACATCTGGGTAGTGCTCCATTTACCAGTGTCGCCGGAGAGGTTGTCAAAGACGTGGAAGATTTCGACAATTCTGAAATCAACATCATGCTCACTAATTTACCTTTGATGCTAGTGGGTGGATCACATGTTGAATTGATTCCAGGGTCACTGGTGCAATTGGTGGATGCATAATTATTAGTTTGGATTTTCAGAGATAAGCCCACCGGCTAGGGATAAATAGCAAAAAATAAAACAAAAACTGTCATTAGAAAACATTTGCAATTTGATTGCAATACACAATTCATCATTTTCATGAAAATAAAATAAGACATTTTCGTACCTTATGGTCACCCATGCTTACTTTGCTTCCAATCAAGTCATAATCTATGCGAAAATCCTAAAAATACACAAACCATGGACGGATTTAGGATAAAGATAATACATTCGAACTGAATGATTCTATGCAATATGGAGTAAAAGCATCAGTACTAATACTGAATCATTTAAATTGAATTTTTGAATGTCGGTCTGATTAGAGTAGGTATTTAATACGATGAACATTGAAATGTTACCTTGGCAAAAATATCTCTAGTGGAAGGGGTAAATAGCACACGATCACACCAAGCAGGTATCCTTGTTCTCATATACCTCTCCGGCTCGTTTATATCCTCAGAGAAAGGATATGTTGGGTGAAAGTTTAGATCATACTCTTGGAGAAGGTCTGGGAACAATTGCTTTGGTTCGAAATCATACTGTTTCAACTGAAATATGCAAGGCATTAAGTTAATCATAAGATGCAAATGCGACACAGAGAAAGGGAAAGAAGGTGAAAAGGAATTTATCATTGTACCCAGTCATATGAATCTTTGAATCTGAGTTCCTGTTCAGGACAGTGAAATTTTTTGGCAGCAAGGACTAGTTCGTTTTCTTCACCCAACTTTGGGACAGGATCTCCAAAGTCCTTCTTCAAAATATTCATTATTCCATGAGCATTAAGGCGGAAGTTAAAATCTCCAAATATGAACAGCGGGCTTTTCTCCAAATCATCAGATTGAATTCTATGCATATAAGCACAAAGCGATATGAAATTAGAGTAGAACTAACACCAATGACTAAACTTATTTTATAACTACTAAATATTTAACTAGGAAAATGAGCAAACTTTTACCGATCTAAAGTATATTTTAGCGACTTTTCCCTGTGTTGAGCGAACGGGGATGGGAAAACACTAGCGGCCATGAGATTGCAAGAGTCATGAAACAAATGAATGTTAACTAGATCCACTGTGGTCCCTCCGAAACGCCATCTTGTCCTCAGAAATCCTTTCCGTGACCATTTACACTACACAAGAAAGGGGACATTGCATTCAAAATGTGTCTAAAGATTCCCATAATAAAACCTATTAAATAGGCGGTATAAAGATAAATATTTCCAGAGTCATGCATAAAGTTGGCAATAATCACAATAAAAAAGCCGGTCCTATTTATTTTGATGGAAATTCATGAAATGGAATTAATGGCAGAAGAAAAGCTTAAGCCGTGAGAAGAGAAGCGAACGTTAGTTTGCTTTAATATGCCTAATTAAAAAGTGGTTTTATAGCAACATTTAAGAATAAGAGTTTCTATAAATAGCTTTTCCTGAACTGAGGTTTTGTGGTTTTGATTCGAAATAAACAAAAACTTGACTTCGAGTTTGCGTCATTTGCGGCGCTAATGACCATACTAAGGTTGCCAACACGACACTAATAACCATCAATATATTGCAATACAATGAAGTTCATTTCATATGAATGTCGACATTAAAATCATAAACAAACAAAACATTCTGATGGAATCGCCCAGAAGAGAGTACTTGACATGTTGGCATTTATAATAACATACATAATAAGATTAGACTGAAGAGGGTACTAAGACAGCTCAAAGTTATTAGCATAACACATTACCCATCATCAAAAGAAAACTTGTTTTGGGAATTGATTCATGGACGATTCATATGTGAAGAACATTTACCAGTGATGGCATATTGGAATGAATTTGGAATAGACATGGGTAACCAAGAAAATTACTATCACAACAACGAGCATTAATGTAACAAAAGTGGTTGCTTTATGAGTAATAGGTACAGGTGCCAATATTTCATATTCATAAAACACACAACATAAACTACGCAAACAATGCCGGAAAGCACGAAACTTAAACTTACGTTTGGATAAAAATCTTGAGGAAATTTCTCCTTTTGCTTCCGATGTGTCTGATTAAGACGTGAACCCATATAAATGTTTGGGTGGAGTGTTTGAGATCCTGGAGTCAGGATTCGTGTAACTTCATGGAATTTGGCATCTAAAAATTACACAAAAAATATGTTTTTATCCATTGTCGCGTGTAGTAAGTCCAAAATTCAGATGTTGTAGGAATGATGCTGCATAATTCGACGTGCGATTCATTTTTAAAATCAGAATTTATGCTTGACTTTGCCTCTATTAACAAATGACCACTAGCGAGGAATGTGCACATGACGAAATAAAACAGCTTTAAAAGGTAGCATCAACCTTTGCATATTATCTCATGCGTCATCAACGCCAACAGCTTGATTTGACACAAGATATAATTGTGACAATCGACTTTGTAAATTCAAATAACACTCAAACAACATTTTTTACTCTGTTATGCATTATATAACAGATTATATTATAATTATTTCACTGTTTATGTATGTTTTGTAAAGTACTAGAATCTGTCACGTCTGTCGTAAACATGATTAACGTCTCGCCTTTAACTGCACGAATGACATGCTGTCTATTTATTACCAACTAACTTACTTAGTGCTTATAGAATGTTGACAGAGTAAATATGAAAAAAGGATAGAGATGTGCAGATTTCAAGAAAAATGTGCTTAAATGAATCTAAATACCTTAACAAACATAAATTTAATGCGAAGGCGAAACCGTATTAATTGACAATGCTAACAAAAGGATCAACAATGCTAGTAGACTGGCATCCTACCGAGAATTTCAAGTTTACTGAAGCATCATCTCATTTTTAATGCATAAAGTTTCTTTTGAAGGAGACCACTTTTAGTAGAGATCCCCGCTAGACTACCAGCAAAGCACTTACTGTGTTTGCTTTTTAAACGTATTTAGCAGTTAACAAATAGCACAAATAATTATTGTAATCTACTTTCCGTCCTTACCTTGAAAATCCCAAATGTGAACAGGCAACCTGAGGGACTCATGGACAAAGTAGATACTTGACAAGGCCTAAAAGAAACAATAAAAAATGTTAATTTATTATCACCTCGCCTATATGAACTGCAAGTACGAACCCTTTCAAATAAAGTTGAACAGAAAAAAACTACTTGATACACATATCTTATATTTATCTCGCATAATTGTGTTTTCAGAATATATTCATCTTCATGTACCATATAATCAAATATCAATTGCAACTAACATGACTATAGATATGCTTGACAATTTTCTATGTATGTACATTATTTTTTGCTCAGATAACGGACAATTAGTCACTACTTTTCAGCAAGACGATAAAAACGCCTAAATGTACAAACGCAAATACATTATTAGAGAACATGATGGTCAATGCATGACGTGGACTTGTAGAAAAGAGTGCATAGACATTTTCGGGGAAAACAGTTTATCGTTGATATTATCTTGTTTAGTATATGTGTTAGATGTAAATTTGATTAACACCTAAACATGTCTAACAGAATAAAGGGAAAGCAGATAGGATAATAACTAAACACGCAGTAAGTGTCATTCACGTAAATGGTGTATAGGAGAAAATTTTGTGTTTGATTATCTAAACGACTGACAACCGAGGAAGCAAAGTGTTTTGTGTTGATAATGATAATTCAGATGATGTACCTACAGTGAACTGATCTTCCACGTCGGATGTGGAGTCCACAAATGCTTCAGCCACACGAAAATTGAAATGTTCCATCATGTCCACCAGTTTCCTGTGTAGCAAAGAAAATAATTAAATGCTATAATATATAATAACAAATTATCATTCATTATATTATGACTTAAGTAACCAGATTAAGATTATTGCAATTAAAATGCTGCAATCGCTTGCAGCAGTGCCACAACCAAATACATATGTAAGTACCAAGTATCTGCGTGCATAAATTTTGAGAAATCAACAACATGTCAGATTTTAATGTAACTAATTTACATATTTACAGCGTATGCATTCTTGAAACCTAAAAAATAATTTCTCCTTGCCCACTCTCCATAAATTCTGGCAGACATGGTCCACCCAGGTCCAGTGTTCCAGACTTCAGACAACAAAGCATACGTTTGCGTTGGTTTGAGTAAGTGCAAACACTTACTCACTTATGACTTCATTTCTATCTCTTCTAACGTCCAAAAAACTGCCAGTTTTTCACGATTTTCCCACGTATATGAGAAAACAATCTGTAGTTATAACCCTGTCTTTATCAAATCTAATATATCAACATAAAGTTTTCTACAATAAAATCTACTAGAGATTGCATACACATACGTGGTAAAAAGTAAGAAGATAGATTTACAAAATAATATCGCAAAACCCACAGTCAAGCATGTTAAAGCATCCGAATAAAGTGAAGGTTTTTGTCGGAAAACTAAGAAAACATGCAAAACTATTTTTGTAGGTACACATTTTTATAGTTCCACCAGACCAGTGACGAAAACCAGTCCCCCGGCTCTTTTTATATATTTTTATATGGGTATAGTATAATGTTTTATTCAGAATGATGATGACCTTATCTTTTGTTGTCTGTTCAATTAACCAACCGAACCGAATTAAAGAGAATTAAGAACCTAAGAAAGAGTGTGTAGAATGCATTTACGTCATCATCGTAAAGGAAAACGGGTTCCATTTTATTTAACAAAACCAACATATTACAACACCCTTTCCACACACATGCTAGCAACATCAAAAGTTTTTGTCAAGGAACGACCTTCCTTCTGCTGCAGGCTATTGCTTTCTTTTTTCAGTTCTCAACCATCATTTAGAATTAAGATGCGCGATAAGCTTTTTATCATGTTTTGCTATCATGAAAGATTGTTTTCAAGAGATTAATGTAGGTGCTTCGTCCTAATCTTTCGCGGCGGCAGACAGAAATCTTAGAAGGACGTTTTCTGAAGAAAAGGTCCTGATTCTGAAACTAACTAGTTCTTGCATGAATGTATTCAATAAAACAAAAATTAATTTTAATCTTTTGTTTGTTCATTTACACACATTTCACAAGAAGAAAAAAATCAACTTGCGATTCTAAAAATATCATGTTTTTATAGATCACCTTCATTCATTGAATTTTGAGTATTTTAAGGCACAAAGCAAATAACTCCAGGGTGGTCCTACATCATAAATTTTGGAAAAAAAATTATGTAATTAACTACTGAGAGTAGACTATGAATATAAAGACCTGACAAATGTAGAAGTGTGTGCATTAAAACAATTTAAAATGTCTCACTGCAACCAGCTGTGGTAAATATTTAATATTCCATTTCTTGTTTAGTGACGCATGTACTAAAATCTTTGTAATAACTTTTTGTTCCTGTAATAAATCTGATTTTCTCCATGAACTATGTTTTAGCATATTTTCAAAACTAAATGTGTCGTATGTATTTTTATTTTAAAAATTTGAAGGTGTAAGAGGAAAATGATTCAAATGAAGGTTTGATGTTATGTACTTATCTTATGTTTCAGAACATTTCAGAAAATAATAGCTAAAATTGAGACGTACAAAGGTCAAAAATCAAGATATTTAATACGTAAGTGTTAATGCTTAAATAAATATAAATCTACAAACTGACAATTACGAATACGCATGTCTCTCAGCTTACAAGTATAACACACGCTTCTGTAGTCATGGAATACCTAGTTATTAAAATGGGATTTGGGTGAGAGTGATGGGCGATAAAGCAATGTACACATTATCATTCGCCATTATCCTGATTCTGGCGATAACATCAGAAGTCAATTTTCTAACATACGTTCCAAAATAAAGTTTACATTTAAGAGGAGGCCAGTTCGGCACGTTTTATACTATTCAAATGTAATTCACGCTAAAGGAAAAAGTGTAGAGCTAGAGCTATAGTTACCTATGTACGCAGAAAGTGATGACGCCAATAGAATCTCATGGAGAAAAATAAGTAGCATGTTTCCAGAATGCAGACTTTATTTTGAAATTACTCATGTTTCTGTTTCCTTGTTCCCTCATAAGAGTCTAAAACAGAACATAAACTTGTACCGGTTGTCTTGCTTCAGTAATTCACAATATTACAATGCTTTAGGAGAATGGTGAGTCATTTTCATTTGACTGACTTCCTAAACATTAATAATATAACGAAAATTTATGCTACTACTATTTTCTGTAATATACGGTCATTATATTTTGATAGTTTTTAAGCAAACCAGATTCCTGCCACGACATGCATATCTTTTATTGTTGTAAGGAAGGTCAGGTAACTCAGGTTCGGGTTGTCGATATCAATCTTGTTTTCTAAAGGCTGTGCTTAAAAAAGCTTCAAAGCAGTACATAATAAAACATGGTAATCATGTAGTAGAGAGTAAGCTTGCCGAAGTTTCAAATTCATTTCAAATATACCATAATTAAAACATCCTTTATGCTTAGAATTAGAGCGGCTGTAAGTGCCCAGCAATTTCGAATTTTGGCAAATTGACAACATATTCGTTAATTTGGTCAAAAACTGACCCATAATCATGTGTCGCATGCCATATGTCACAGAAGAAAATTTTGAAATACGTCGTGACCTTCGACCTTAGAGGTCGAATTTCAAAAATCGGGCTCCGTGGTGCACAGGTTCCAGTGACCACAAACCTTTTCGCGAAAACAGAATTCCAAAAATTTATTACTGGACTGGTGATATGGCCCGGACAAAACTTGACCTTCGAATAACGGTCAGACGATTTCGAATTTTGGCAAACCGACAATGGATTTGTTAGTTTGGTCAAAAACTGACCCATAATCATGTGTCGCATGCCATAAGTCACTTAAGGAACTTAAAAACTTGCCGTGACCTTTGACCTTAGAGGTCGAATTTCAAAATTCGGGCTCCGTAGTGCACAGGTTCAAGTGACCACAAACCTTTGTGCCAAAACAAAATTCCAAAAATTTATTACTGAACTGGTGATATGGCCCGGACAAAACTTGACCTTCGAATAACGGTCAAACGATTTCGAATTTTGGCAAACCGACAATTTATTTGTTAGTTTGGTCAAAAACTAACCTAAAATCATGTGTCGCATGCCATATGTCACTCAAGCAATTTAAAAATCCGTCATGACCTTTGACCTTAGAGGTCGAATTTCAAAAATCGGGCTCCGTAGTGCACAGGTTCCAGTGACCACAAACCTTTTCGCGAAAACAGAATTTCAATATTTCTTCTTGTGTTCGAGAAATCGTCCGGACAAAAATCAACTCGGGCAATATTAATAGTAAGACAAGCTTACTAATAATCAATGTTGATGTACGTCAAACATTTTGGCACTGTTCGTTTTATTTAGATACCCATTATGCACTGATACACGATTTACCGTTCTGATATGAAGAAATACAAGAATAATATACAGAACTTTGGCATTGTATTGTGATCATCATGGGCATGAAATAGTACAAGTTACGTACTTTCTTTGATTATCTTCCTCTATATTGTTTGGTGTTGTTTGTTGGAGAAAGAGTTGTTGGCAATGAGTATATCGGCATAATAAGCCTTTTAGTACGCTCTGTTGCTTTTTCTTTGCAATGACGCATTTCAAACAAAACACGTTTTTATCAGCGAATTGCAGTTTTGTTCGTCTACTTCTATGGAATACTAACAAAGCACAGAAAGTCGCAAATAAAACTACTAAGTAAACCAGTATCTCGTACTCGTATTTCGGATTATGACGATACTTTTGAAACTAGAGAAATAATTACGACTACTTAGTAATGGGCGAGCGAATGGTATGGATGGAATTTAATGGAACTTGCAAAAGGTTCAATGGTTTGTTATTATTCATTTAGTATAATAAAGTCGGTACCGTCTTCAAAGAAAAAAGTCTACCTGAGAATTCTTACCTTATCATGTTGTAGATTACAAAAATAGAAGTCAGTACAACGCTTGAACCAAATGACTAAATGTTACTAAGCTACAGTAAAAGCCTGATGAAAGCCTTGCTTTTTAAAGCATTTGTATGTTATAACATGTTGAATTTAACAATCAACGATGCACAATGCCCCACTTGTTATCGACACTGCACTTTTGAATTTTCTTGAGCCCGTTTGAGTCAAGTCATACAGAATGAAGAATGTGCATGTCAAGTCATTTAAAAATTGAAATCATGTGTCAAACAAAGTAATTCTGTTCTTAATTCTTGCGTTGCGTTGAAAGTAGATAGTAGTGCATGCATTATATGCTCCTTTGTAGGGCACCTAACTTCCTCTTATAAAATTTCCTCAAACTTTTACTGTAAAAATCCAGTTGATTTATCCATAATTTTGCGATAAAATGGAACGGAGAATATATGGGTTATGTAGTAGTTTTGTATTAGTGATTTGTACTCAGATTTGTTTTCCGATTCGCAAAATCTCACATTTGCCTAAACAGGTTTGCAATAGCTACCTCTCTAGTACCGGGGGGAACTGGGATTAACTAAATGAGGAAGATGATGAATAAAATCCTTTACAAAAAAGTAAAATTTGGTTTCACCGATTTTATCTTTCTCTCTTTTTTGTGATTAGTGATTGCTGTTGTTTCTATGAGAACATGCTTCCAGTGTTTCCTTGTCATTTGTTTCATAGTTTCCATTCGACGTGCAATTTGCAAGTGTTAAAAGCGACAAACAGTAGAAAGCTGGTAGCAAAAATTTCTAAGCAACAAGCCAAACGTATTTGGAATTAGGGTCAACTTCGCTTGAGCGTCGGATACTCTATTAGTACCATTCTCATAGGAAGGGAAAGTAACGCCTGATAGAATCTTACGTGATATGATGATCGATTGTGTGTGTATTTGTGGAGGATTTGGAAAACGAATTCGTGACTCAAGTCGACCTTGTACTTCGCAGTAGTATCGTGATTTGAAGCACTATCTATTGTAGTCGATGATGGTTTGGTCTTGAATATAAAGACATTAATAACGTTATTTGAAGACATTAGAGCGATCAAGAACTACCGTTCAAGATACAATTTGAATCAATTTTTTTAGCAATTTATATCCATTTATCAAAGCATCATTATCATAATCATTTGCCAACTTACGCTTACGCAAATAAACAAAAGTTGTTTGTAAAATATTGATAAAACATGGATTTATATAATCATAGCTGAAGATGAATTACAGTTTGCGATGAAAGGAAAGAGAATCATACGTTTTAGATTTTATCTTGATGACACCAAATTACGATATAACTTTGTTTGCCTAAAACGCAACGAACGGACGCAAGTTGCATGCTTACGCTTAGGCAAATGACGGAAATACTTGCTAAAACTGCTAGCATGAGCAACGGAATGTGATTTATCAAGAATACATTGTCGTGCAATGTGCATTGTTTTGGTATAGGTACGTTGTTTTGGCATCATCAATTTGATTAACACACGCAATGACGCATTTTCATTATAGACAACACCGGCATCAATGTTAGTAGGTGAAGATATTACTATGGATATTTAATTCAAAATTCAGAATGTATGCATGTTTGTGCTAATTTAAAATCTGTATTTTTTAAAAAGTGTTTCAAACAATTTGTTTTGTAGTAGATGCTGTTATATAGATTAAGAGTATGAGATGCATTGAATGTATTTGACTTTGAGAGTCTTAGAAGGTATATGTAAAAGCAAATGTAAATCGTTTTTGCCATGCAAGATGTGGCTGCTTCCAGTTAGTGACTATTCTTTAATTTGTGAACGTACGCAGTTATTATTATTCACAAGCCATTAATTGTTGAAGGTTATTGGGTTAGGTTTTTGTAGTTGTCATTAACAACTTCAACAAAAGCTGCACTTGCTGTGCTTACAGTACTGCGCCTTACCAAAATTTACTCTTGGGAGTAGAGGTTCTGGACCTTTGCTTATACATACAACTTGTTAAATGATTCGAACTACAATAAAAATCCTTCCATGGCAAAAACTAATAATGTTGCCGTAAGCATTTTTTACTTTGATATATCAAATGGTGTAACATACATAGATCGACAAAAGCAATTTGGAATCTCGGGTGCGTGTGTGTAGTGTCAAGCATCTCTCAATAAAAAGGTTCCTTAGGTCATAGTTTGTATTACAACAGTCGTTTTTTCAGTACATTAGTAGGACAAAATATTACAGTGAAACCATCAATATAACAAAAATTTACTTTTTTCCTGTTAGTTTTGGTTGATATGTGGCTAAAACTCCAAGCTCGAATAGGAATAATACGGATAATTTAGTGTATGATGAGAATATGAACATAATATTTACTACGCTCCTTCATTTTGTAAATATACACATTGCAAACCAATTTAACTCTTGACAAAATTGACAATTCATATAGATAACCTATATTATCAAATTAACAAAATCGATGGTAAAATACAAAATGGGGTATGGTTTGCATCTTTAGTCACGATGCAAATTGACAAAAAGTGCCATTTCCTTAAAAGTTACCTTAGCGATGATGCTTTTCTAATCCCTTAACCAAGCCTACCAGGAAAGGTAAGACCACGTAACATTTTTATACAAATTACTGTCGTGAGAGACCTTGGACTTGAGCTATTGAAATTTAAAGTCATCTTGTCGAGCTTCCAGTAACCTTTGGATGTAAACGCGCTTAAACGCTTTTATTTTATAAATTGCAGACATTTCAACGTTCACCACTTTATTGTAAATATTATGACATTTTTATTTTATAAAAATATTTCCCGGCAAATGCAGTAAATATTCATAACCAAATTATTACAACATTAACTGTGGCTGACAACAATCAAATTTGCTCGTGTGTATTTCGGCACGTTTATGAGTATAATTCTGCTATTATTTTTACCACTACTTCCTCTTTCAATTTGCGTCATCTGAGTTTATGAAACCCTGCTTACAAAGCAAGTATGTTCCGTTGTTAGCTACGTCGCTACTATAAATTATGATACAAGAATAAAATAGCGCACAAACATAATTCAGAACATATATGCGGATGACTACTTGACTACATAGCTTTAGGAGATTGACTGCGAGAAATCTCACAACTGCCATAAAATACGAAACTACATTGTGGATTGACTATCCAGCAATAATGGAATAAAAGTCGGGATTACTAGCTAGTAACTAGCTATGAAATCGAATGATGACGAATTGAAGGAGTGATTCATCTCATGAACACTCCAGTATAAGAACTACAATGGCATGCTTCCAAAGAAAGGTAAGTAGTGAATACAAACGGAAGTGTTTTATTCTATACTAATCTCATGGGCATCAAAACGTACAACTGTCGCTATTGTGTACGTATGGCACTGGATGACATTGACTGTTTTATTTATATTCATATGAATCACGCTGTATAAATGGCTTAATTAGGTACTACGCATTTGTAGTTTGTAGTGTAGTCGGTAGTCGTTTTATATTATGCATACAATGTAAATAAGCTATACTTCTGTTTCTGATATTAAATGAGACTCCAGGTTCACACAGTTCACAGAGGTAATTGGCTTTCATTAATTACATTTCAGCAAAGAATTTGTAAGAAGAATTTTGAACACAAATGCCAAAACAATATGCACTACAATTTTTCATTGCCCCACGTACGCCAAACACTGTTGACTACTGGGTGACGTGCAAGCAGTTTGCTAGTTCATCTTTGCAATAATATGGTAATTTTCCTTTGAACAGCATGTGAATGAAATCATAAGCAGATACCTTTTTGAGCGATTTGAAAACAGGCATATCAAATGATAAAATCTCTGTCCTTATCTTACCATCATGCATCATCATTCTAAGATTTTTATGCAAAATAGGTTTTTCGTTACTAATATGACTACATTTTGTCTACGTGACCGAAAAATACGAAAGATGTGAGACGTGCTCATATGTGAACCCCACAGAGTTTGCAATTAGACAAGACGTCATGAAAAATTCTGAAAATCCAAAAGTCGCAAATTTCCGCGCAAATATTATGAGTTCAATAATTACCTGGTAATTTTCTTTCGAAACGGGAGACAACAATTATCAAAGCAAAACGGTTTTTTCATTCGTTCCTGAGCTGGCATGACAACAACAATAAGGCACACCAACTAAAGTCAACTCATGTGACTAATTGTAAACTGACGTTACCTATCTATAACGCGATCTATGACGTACTAAGGTGGTTTGTGAGTACACAAAGATGAAAAAAGGTAAGACTATGGTGATTCATGTGATGCATTGATATATACCACTCAAAATATTAACAGTACTTACAAAATCATACATACGCACGAAGGATGGGAAATCGTATGATACATTCAAAAGTTTAATGACAAATTTATGAATGTCTGTTACACACAATACCACACACAGACACGTAAGTGAGACTAGACTTTCTTGTTATGTTTGTATTGTTTGCCAGTAGGTACTCGCATACGAATTAGATTTGGGTTTTGCTTTTAATGTCAAAACAACCCATCAATTTTAGCAAACCTAGTATGTTTACATTATTATTATTATTTAACAATTAAATTCACTTAATTTGATAACGTCAGTCGTACTCTGTAGGCCAGTGTCGTGCGTTTAACAGGGTTTTCTAAAAGTGACAATGCATTACTCGATTCTCCGAAAATTTTCATTCAAGTAGAAAGATCACCATAAACGTATATGAAAGCCCTGTTCAGCTTGCAGAATGAATTACAAAAATGTGCTTGCACACTGCGTGTTAATCTTTAGGTCATCATTCACCACATTTTCCGCATGTCCGCTTCTTTCTGAGTAGGACGTGATAGCGTCAGTCAAAGCTTACTACACCCGGATATGGTTTAAATCGGACTACCACTTCATTTGACATATAATGCATACCTACTGTACAAATCAGCGCGTTATTCCTACGGCGACGGCAATAGCATGCATACTTGCAATGTATTTTATACATAGGCAGGATGTATGCTATTGCCGTCGCCGTAGGAATAACGCGCTGATTCCCACTGTACATCGTAGATTTCTGACAGCTACATCATGGCTAAGTATGTAACGGGATCACCGAAATACGCAACGCAAGACGCAAGTCAAAATCAAGTCATGATCAAGATAAAAATTAGCGCTTTGATCGTCCACCTCATTTTCACCATCATCGCAACCCGCACTGTTAGTTGAAAGTTTTACAATCAGACTAATAATTGAAGAGAAAAGTAATCCAAGTCTGATATTTGGTGGTTGAATCACTCTACTATAGTATTAAGCATGTATGTATTAGGTTTATAAAAAAATTCAATTTAACAGTAGTAACCTTTTAATACATGTCAGCTTGGCACCCATACAGTAATACCTGAAACACGTTTGACTGTTATTGATGTTTCCTGTTTACTTTCACAGTTCATGAATAGTATTACTGAACAATGAAAGCCGTTCATTTCTGTCCTTATTCTTATTGAGTCATACTTAACATTAGCCTTTGGATTTATATGACTTTAATAGCAATATTGAATATAGCAAACTATGTCATGCCGCGGAACAATAATACTCATGCCTTAGCAAACATCAAGAGCAGATATGTCATTACTGAAAATTGCACATGGGTTGATTTGGCAATGTCATAAAACAGATAAAAATGAAAGTGCAAATTATCTCACCTAAAAAATTCCTTGATTGTCTCGCTCGAATCATCGTAGCCTTTACCACCGGTCTCTTGAAAGTGAATAGCAACGAATTCCGGGTTTTTCGACCTGACAGCCTACAAAAAATGGTGTCATGCCTTTGTTGAGTATAGATGTAAAGAAACAAGATTGTATGATTGTGAACCATTGCATGAATGCATATTCTTACCGATTCAAATTCCTTGAGCCAAACCGGCAAGCCTTGTTCCATCTAAAGTTAATGAAAATGTGTTTCAAAAATCTTTCAATGTAAACTTATGTATTAATTGCACTATTTAATAAGGTTTTATGTTATAGAAAACTTACGTTGTCAAACACGGACCCGACATTGGCTGTTATAAGAAACATTTGCACCATCTTGAAAATCTTATTGCAAATATGATATACTTTACAGATGAAAGACTTTCTGCTTCAAATTTGGATTATCGTCAGTTTAAACTTGTTCACAACACTGAGTAATCAACACATACGAAACTGCAAATTTTGATGCATAAAATATTTGGCTGGACAAATTGTTTTTTAACCGCTGGTCCTTATTAACTTATAATAGTTCTAGAACCGTTGTCAATTGTGGGTGCACTTTCTCGGCAACTTTGTTGCATTGTATGGTTTTCACTCAATATGAAAGTAATTGTTCTATTGGTGTGGTTCACTAGCTTGAGGTTAGCACGTCGTCCTTTCTGTCTAGGTGACATTCGTCGTCTGACTTGTATCATTTGCTTTTGTCGTTCGGACTTTATGGTTTTATATTTTTTCTGAATATTTTTTATAAGAGCAGTCCTTATCTTTTTATTACTATGTAATGAAGATGTGAATGTCCAGCCCAGAGTGAAAACAAACTTCTCATTCAAAACACCCATATGATAACATGCTTTTCAGGTTTTCCACTTCAGTCTGTGTGTATCAACATAAGAGCTCGGCCCTTCTTATCCTTCTCAGCGGAAACTGCCGAACTGCTACAAAACTATATTGGAGCTTTTGCTGGCTTTTATAATTTAAGCTTGTATACAGTGGGAACAAGCTAGGTAGCACATTTTCTATTTGAATGAACTAAGGCAGTACGGCATACTATTTTTTCTTCATAAGAGCTTTTAACTAAAGTATTTCTTTGAACTTTTGCATGCGTTCAGGTACGTCCTTGCCCAGGCTTTACTGCTTGCCATGTGCACGGACACAATGTCCACATATCCGATTTAACGTTATCCTTTTCCAGTAAAGAAGCCAAAGAAATTTCCTCTTTTCTCGAAAATTGTTTGCATAGAGGTTCTTATTAATAGAAGCAACAGATTATTTTTTTCCTTCACAAAAAATTGCGCTGCACTTCCAACGAGTTTATAAGTCTGCGTTTTCTTCACTGTATTGCTGTGTTTTCATAGCTTGATTTTTTCACATGCGGCTTGGTCAGAGGATAAGGGTAAACCACAAGAAACCGGACAACAACGAAAACATCTTCTTACGCTAGAATAGTGTGTACTTTTATGTACGTAGTCGCTTTTATCGATATACTTGAGTTTGTTTTGTTGTAATATACGCACATTCAACTTAATTTATGACGAGCAAAATTAATTTTTCCATTTTTCTCTGACACAATCTGTTTAAAGTGAAGTTAACACGCAACAGCCAATAAACTGTACGTCTGGTCATATAATTGAAAATTGAATTTGTTGGAACCACGGCGTATGATGTATGATTGACTTTTTTCTCCCACTGTAAATAGACAAAAGTTTACACGTCAAAAACTTGTACAGACATAGGCACAAACATTCATGGCTCCACTTCCAAACATTCATTTATATTCCGCTTCATCGTGTCCATTGCATTATCATATTTACAATATCCAATCATGACGATAGGTAAACAATTATGATGAGTGACTAGCTGACTGCGACCTGAACAGGATATTTTTAAAGCTTGGATGACCTCTTAATCTATTTTACTGTTTGTCAACGCACAAATAAAGCCAACCGTTTTGTGAATACACAAGGATGTGTATTTTGGATTTTGGAAACCATAATATTACACCCTTTTTACTACGCAGCGATAACACGTCGGATTTAAGACTGCCTTGAGATATAAAACATGATAAAAATTATAAAAATACAAGGAGTAATATGACTGGACTAACTTTGAGGAACGGGAATAAAAATTTTATAAGGTAAACTACTGAACATCACCATAAATCATAATATGAATTGCATTGCATTGTATCAAATTGTCTGATATGATGCTATTAGCTATACAATATCGGCGGCGTGACCGGAGGAGAGTCAGCAGAGGTATGAAGACGTCATCACTAACCTGGTAAATATGTTTATCTCACTGAGATTTTGGTTTTAACACACATTTTCTGTACCACGCCATGATTTCACAGGGTCATTATTCATTTACCAACCTACATTGCTACGTTGATGCTCTCATTCACTCGTTAGAAAGTTCCGTTTTGACAGATTTTCGCAAATATGAAACACTCTTTCTGCAAACTTCCGGCTATTGTTGTTATGTTGAAGATTAGTAAACTAAATTTAAATTCTGCGAAAAAGTCAATACATGATAAATATAGAATTAGAACATTACATGAGCAGATTAAAACCTGAAATGGTTCCGGAACTGTTTATGTTTCTGTTTTTCTTCAATTGTATATCCAAAGTCCATTTACCTATGCATGATTACTACTTTTACACCAAAATATGAAACTATGTGAAACTATCCGGAAATGTACAAATTTTGGGATATCCGCAAAAATGAATTGAAAATCAAACCATTATTGACACTTCTAATCTCACTCAATACACTATAACCTAACCACAACTAAGTATCCATTCGAATCTGAACAATCTGAAGTACATTAGTATTCCTATTTATCGGTATAGTTAGAATTGGAAATATTGTATGAAACTTTACTATAATTCACTCCAGCAACTGTACTTTTCAGTACATTGAGTAGACTAGTGTCTTTAGGGCTATGTGCTTGCAGGTATC
This sequence comes from Entomobrya proxima, assembly GCA_029691765.1. NCBI lineage: Eukaryota > Metazoa > Arthropoda > Collembola > Entomobryomorpha > Entomobryidae > Entomobrya > Entomobrya proxima. The sequence goes on from CM056169.1 coordinate 5,106,248, forward strand.
CCGGTTTCTGCACGGAAACTTTGTTCAGTAGTGTTCTATTCCTATATTTTCTTGCAATGCAAAAGGGAACAATTATTTTGTTACGTTGTAACAGAATTTCGCTTGATTTGGTCGGTTCACATTTTATAGCATTTCTTAAGTCAATTTGCGCTCAAGTCAATTAACCATTTTCTTCATTGCCGTAGATTGTGCATGCGTATCTAATGATGCCCCACATCCTGCTTAACTCCTAATTGTCAATTATTGTATTATGATGGTCTGTTTTTGTTGATAGAAAAACGAGCAGTTCTTCATGAAAAGTGAAGGCGAAGGATACATGAGCCATGATATGCAAATGAATAATCAACTTGATCAACTGGCAACTTGTTATGTTACATGTTATAAGGTTGGTACTAGCAGTGAACTTGTTTCATCGCTGTACAGCAAAACTGCTTGCTGTACGGTTAGTAAAACCTTAATATTTAAATCGTTAGCCAACATTCTATATGATAAGATGATATATAGACTCATAAAACATAATTAACTAAATAATATTCTTTCTTCAATGTTACTTCAATTATGTACTCTTGTTTTTATAGAAAACTTGTGTCACGTAACACAACAACAACAGAGCCTAAATGCCAGTTTAGTAGTACAAAACTGATAATGAGATTATTTGAGGAAATACCTCCGACTTTTTTGTTCCGTCGGGTAGTACAAAGCTACACAACAAATCATGATCCATCGCACGTTTATCCTTTCTGTTTTTTGTTGCTTAAAATGTTCCTAAAAGTTGTATACAAAATGTATAATGTATTGCGTTTTTTACTCCCATTTCTGAGCTGTTTTTGTGTTTTGTTCTTCAAACACCAATCACCTAACCATCTCCAAAAGTACGAAGTATACAATTTGTGCAGAAGCTATTTACTGAGAAAACGTGTACTAGAAAAACGCTGGAAAATGTGCTTGGGTTTACATCTAAGTCTGGTTACTTGATTTCAGTAGAGATACAAACGAGAGTAAAATAGCAGTGTAGAGATTTATAAATGTAAGAATAATGAATAATAGCAATAATTATGAAGGATATAGGATGGTAGCGCACTTGAAAACCAAATGATTATATGATTATAGTTCTACTACCTGTCTGAATTGTTGTTGTCGTTGCACGCATCAGCAAGAAGCCGTGGAAAGGGCAGGCAGGTAAAAAATGTTAATTGCCAATTTACTAACAAATGTTTCTGAATAATAACAACTACTTCAAGTTGTTTATGTACTATGATAATACAATATGGAGAATTATTGGACAAAAAAACGCTGATGTATGATGATGATGTGTAAATCGTGGATGTGCACCTCGTTCTGCAGACAAAGTACGACTGGCTTGCTTTTGTGAAAACAAGCTCCTTTTGCTCGTATTGCGTACTGTCAATCTATGTATTATGCATCTCATAAGAATACCAAACCATGTAGAAAATTTCATTCCTCATTGCTACCAAAAAACCACTGTATTTACTACTACGTGCGAAAATAGTGTCTCCTCTTTGCACTTATGTGAACGAATTGAATTTTCTGAAGGTTTTGTCAGTTAACAACACTTTTGTGGCTTCTTGCTTACTGTCATTCCATCACTTTACCATGGCGTATTAAATAAAACAGTTCAAACCAAAACCGACCACATTTTCTCCCTCTCTCACTGCATATATATGTGATTACTTCCAAGTCGAAAACACTTGCTAAAAGAGATAGAAATGTGTCATAATTATTTGGAAGATATGAACATCCTGCTAGTTGGAAACGGAGAACTTTGGACACATTAACAATTGCATAATATGATGTATGTACATGGCACATGGACAAAACAAATCTTTGCACTCTGCCTGGATTGTGCATGAAGATGATCTCTTAAGATCCAAGAATTAAGAAGACAATGAGTATGAAAGTAGCGCAAGTGGCAAGCAAAATATCAAACATGAATATTTTCAGATAGAGCAATCAAAAAGAATTTGACTACTTTTTTTCTTAAGTTTTCAAAAACATTCTATTATATTATCTTAAGTAATGAATTATGAATAAATTTTCCTATGATATTGTTTTCAAAGGTTTCATTCGTTAGGGTATTATGCAGGATTACTGAGTTAGCGTGGTGCATGAATAATAGCATGTACAATGAGTGGTACCCGGGTAACTTTATTACAATTAGGCTAGAAGGCTTGCTTGCGTCGTTGTTGGTGCATGTCATTTGCATAAGTCTTTCGACAGTTGTCATGGACTTACGGTTAGAGGATTCTCATATTAAGTAGCAACTGCAACTGCGCTATCTAATAATTTGCAATGTGAATCGTGTGTTTCATGGATTTATTAAGAGAAGATGCTGTAGAGTTAAAGAGTGTCCCATTCATTAAGTATGATTTAATGCTAGTGTTTGTATTGCAAAGACTATACTTTATGGAATGATTATTCTCTGGTTCATTTCTCTACGTACAAAATCCTGCTGGAACGAAGTGTGGACAAACAACACATCACTTCTACTCAATTTTTCATGGTAAAAGATAATGATATAATGTGATGAGTGCTTTTAGAGAAAATGTTATGACGAACATATTACGATAATTAATATGAGCTGTGCAGTGTTCCAGCAATGCAATCAAATAAAAGAACAAATTATATGGCTAAAAGTCGTACTTTATACGTTAATTAAAGCCGGAACAACGATCGAAATTTCGGAATCTGTCACAACAATTTTATTGTTTCAAAACTCCAAAATAGTTTAAAGCAGTGATGAAAGGAAAGGCAGTTCGTATTTTAATGTAGCAATGCTAAATCTAACTTTGGTAGACATTAGTTATCATTTGTATAACGCGTCGCCCGCCGAATCCATCAGACTTTGAGAAAACCAAATGACAAATTTAATTTGTAAAAATGATAATTTTGTTATGAATCCACTTTATCAATTGATTTGATTCTAGTAAGGTTAAAGGTTTCACGGTGTTACTGTAGTAAGGTGGCGTCTTTTGTCGACTACGTGCTTGGTACGAACTTTTGCTGCGTTTCAAATCATATGCGTTAATCCGTTGCCTAGTATTATTAGCTGAAAACCATAGCATGCCATGCCACGCATGGCTTCAAATCGTGATTTTTCGGTAGATAGGGGATTTGTTAATTCTTTATAAATGTTGCAGAATGTTTCTCATGTTTCGTTGAAATATTCTTCCACTTCAGAAGCACTGTATCGGTCTGTTGTAAAAATCAGGACATTTTATAAAAATTGTTTCAAAAAATTAACTTCAAATGCGACAGCGCGTATTTTCCAAAAAAAAGTTTCAAGATTTCGGGAATAAGAATTATTTTTGTTTACCAACCGGTTTGGTTCGATTTTTGGGAGCCCGACTTTTTATGGGCAAATAGCTTGGTTGGTAATGTGTGGATATTACAAAATTAATTGCTGTTTGCTAATGACACTGGCTTTAAAAGTGGTACTAATGGTAAAAGTTGTAATGGAAATAAACCGTGGTAAATGATGTTACCCAATTATTATGCACTAAATGCCAAATTTAATGATTCATTATACGAGTCGCCGTGTTTAGCTAGTTTAGCGTTATACATAAATGCATCAAACAGGTACACACGTACTATAGTATGGGTTTGGGTTAGTATTTCGTTTTTGCAAGTCGCCCCAGATATCCAGATATCTTGATTTATGACTTCCTGACACATCATTTCCCCCTAAAACATTTGTTACACACGAAATGAAATGACTAATAGTCCTTTGGCCACTTTTTCGGAAAGTTTTTAAAAGTTGCAAACTAAAAAGTAAAATAAGATATTGCCAGATGGTTACATAACTTTTCATTTCTTAGGTGTTACATTGAAGCTTTCTGGTCAGTAAGCCACTTTAAGAAACACTGATTGCTTTGCTGAATACTTCATTACCTGATAAATGTGAATGAATACTAAGTTAATTTTACTTGTGTACTATACTTTCCATGCTTTTCACGTGAAATAAGTGTAGAAATATGCTTTCCCACGACCTTCAAAATGTCCATTTAATGAAGGATATAGAAGTTATGCTAGGGTAGTGTTCAATATATTTGATTCCAACAACATCTTTATTGTCTATCAACAATAAGTTTTAAACTTATATCTTTAACTCTTATTTTACTGTATTAGAATACACAACAAACCTCTTGAGATTAAATATAATATAGATTTTTCTACTAATAATCGGAAAGTATGTCAAAGTTGTATGTAGTACTATGTAGATATATTATGTATATGATCTTTTTTGTAACTTGTATGCCAATTTTATCATGGTGTTGTAGCAAGATTTTTTTTCTTAGAGAATTTTGCGAATTTGTTACCCATATCTGTTTACACTGAAGTATTTTTTCATGGTAGTTTATTAGATTAGTATGTCTGAATTTGTCGTATAATTCATTATTCAAATTCTTTTTTTTAATGTGCACTTTTTAATTATATAATAATAGAATTCTTCAATTACATTCATGCTTTAGATGTTGATTGACAAATTCAAATTCACAAAATTATGCTATATTTGCTATTGTCTACTATCCATTTTCTTAAACATACATATTTTTTGCTCCAACATTTTATAAATATATACCTATATTTTTTAAAAGTTCGATTAGACTCGCTACTAAACTATTACTATTACTTGCAGCTCTAATCATGCTGCGTTGTTATATTCATCTAGTAATCACTTTTTTGAATCCGATTTCTTACCTAGTACTTAGTTTAAGCTGTACCGTAATAAAACACTTGTTAATATGTTTATTCTAAAAATATCTAGTTCTTTCTTTTTTTGTTTCTAGCTTCAAATTTCGGAAATTACTTTGTAAAGACATATAATGTGTCATTTTATTTTATTAATGCGTAATACACTGGGAGCACCACCACACCACAAAGCTTTTCAATAAAAAACTTGCGACCTAAGCATCGCCATTAATTATTACCACAAAACAATGTAATCCAATTTGTGTAAATTACAATAAATTATTGTTGACTTTGAATGAAACGCAATTTATCTTGTTTTACAAGCAGATTTCTGTCAGAGACAGGATGTATCAAGTTTGTGGCCCATATTTAGGCAAATGGTTATTTTTTTACTAATATTTGCGATATGCGAAAACAGTCCTTTTTGAGCTTGCACAGAAATATACAAACATTTTTGCCTAGCCTCATCCAATTAATTCACCGCATTGTTTGGAAGAGGAATCATTTCTTTCTGGCTGCAAAATGATAAAAATGTTACCTCTTCCATTACCAGCATGTTCATGATCATAATTTAAAACACAATTAATAAAATAAGATTTCTTCGCTCCGATTACATCAAAGATTGTTGTTGGCTTAAACATGCTTAAACATAAAATTCTGTATAACTTCTCTGACTAGTTAGCTACCTAATGTACCACACATGCAACCGTACGACAACAGATAAAATGTTATTGTAATTTTTAAGGAACTCGACCAGTTTATCGTCTTTGTTTCTGAAGTGTTTTCGTCTTGGAGCAGATTAACGTATCCATAAATCAAGCAATATTATGATCAGTAAAACATCAAATATTTTTCTATTCTATGACTGTAACGCTATGTTAATAAACACATCTCACTTTTTTCTTCCTAATTTGCTAAATTGTCTCCTTATACTATTGAATATATGGAATATATAATGTCTTTACATAATTTCAATCTGTATTAACTGCACGATAAGATTATATTAAATATATATGTTCAATAATAAATATTGCTTTAATAATTGTCCACGTAAGTTATTATCATCTTATCTGGCGACGCATGAAATCAAGGTACGACAGATGTGAGACATAAATTTAAAATCGGTATACTTATTGTAATATCCTAATGAAGCACTGCGAGGAGCAAATTAGCACAGACCTGTTTGAGTAAATTGTAACTCCTTTGGAATGACTAGTTTCAAATACAAACCAAAATAATATATTTAATTTAAAATAAGAATAAGTACAGTAATAACCATTTCAACATCATAAATGCATTCAAGCAGTACAGCTTAATAGCAAGACATTCTTCAATGAAATCGAAGTATACATCGCTTCAATCTAAGTTTCCGACTACCATAACCCACAAATACTTCGAGACTAATTCGAATTCATCACTTTACCGTTTTGTATTTTTTCATCGTTATATTATATTATACGTATGAATTTCAAATTTACTTATTGTAATATAACAAATCATTAACAGTAATAATGCCTCAAGAAGGTACTTTCGTTTACCATCTTGATTTTTTTGGTCTCCCATTGTTCGATGAGTTTTTTTTTTCATTCGGAACTCAATTTGAAAATCTTCTAAGGAAAAGTAATACTTGAGTCTTTTTTACATTCACATATTTACGATGACTTCTAAACTAAAGTGATTACAGCAAAACACTTTACTAATAAAAGACGTGCACAGTTTGCGAGGTAAAATGGCAAAAAACCTATTTGTTAGTTAACACTACAAAGTGACTACGATTTTTTAAACATTTCCACTAAGAGATGAAGATGAATATTAATGAAAACACTTATTGACAAATGGAAATTCAAAGCGATGATTAGTATAGGGAGAAATATACAATATATACACGCAAACATGAACATTTTGCTTTGCAAATACTTCTACTGCTTAACATTCTCATAATGCCCACATGTCGACTTCATACTACGATTACTCATAAAACCAGATTTTCAACTAATACATCATTTTTTCCAGCAATAACCTGATTTTTACTGAACCGTCTGCTCCACATGAAAATAAACGACGACTTCCTTCCAAAGATAATTGGGTCACACCTTGACCAGGAATGTTTTTAAAGAAACCAGACCTTGAATGTTCAGCAGGAAATACTGCTCGAGCTTTCCCGTTGAAATCCCAGACTTTAATATCACCATCAGCAGCACCAGTACAGAAAAACTCTTCCGACGGATCCAAACAAAGACATTTAATAGCACTCTCATGACCTAAATATTGCAAATAAAAAATAAGCAATTGTTAAAGTACATGCGTAATACTTATATATTTAATAGTAAGTAATATTCAATAAAATGGAGTTTTTATTCATAATATGTACCTTGAAACCTATGACGCAGAGTTCTTTGACGAATGTCCCAAATGCATACTGCACCTTTCTTTCCTGCAGAAATTAAACTTTGATGTTCCTCCGAGTAAGCAAGAGCAACACAACCCTGAAAAGACACCAAATACACAATAATAAGAGACAATGAAAAATGGAATAGAGACCTTTTATTAAAGAATATTAGCAAAAGTACCTGTTCGTGACACGTAAAGGAAACAATCTGCGCCTTCTTCATAGGCATAAGCGTGTCCCAAAGAGCTACATTCTTGGATTCGGTACTTATGCCTCCGCTAGCTATCAAACTAGAGCTTCCAAGAAAGACGAAATCGCTTGTTTGCTTAGAGTGACACTGTACAGTCTGTAACAAGAACATAAAAATGATTATTTTCACATTTTCACTATTTTGCTTTAATAAACCTTATAAATACCGCAAACGACTTACATAGAAAGGCCTAGGATTTGCACCAATCTGCCACAAACTTAACCTTCCATCTCCTGATATTTAAAATGACAAAATATTTCAATACAAAATTTTCTTTCACTAAAATCATATTTTATACGTTCGAAAATAGAAACGCACCATCAGATACTCCAAACTTATTCCCATGAAACCGGATGCGCGTAACTTTTGCAAATGTTCCAGGTGGTCTTGGAACAGCGACCGGCTGAGCATGTGAATACTCCCATAATCTCACTGACCCGTCTTGGCTTCCAGATAAATCTTGTAGATATGAGAAAAATATTTCATTCAATTTATTCTAACATATGGGCTATTAAGTTTAATTTCATAGTTCACAAATTTATCACCACTTACATAATGGAAGAGATGGATGTGAAGCCATTCTTCGGACGCCATCCACTCGGTGCTTTAAGATCTGAAAAATGAATTGGTATTACGGATTTCAGATTACAAAAATATGCCACGTCACAGAATGTAAAACGTAAACCGAAATTTGTAAATGAAAAAATTGGGTGATTGGTTATTATACTATAAATGTTCACTACCACGTTAGAACTTTAAAAATAACCATTAGAAGTAATATGAGTAGTAGGTATATAGTATAAAGCTAATGAAGCAAGTGATTTACTGTAATAAAGAAATCATTTATAGCAATGTGAAAGCCTAAAAGGAAAAGAATATGGTACAAAACTGCTGACTATGCACAGTAAAGGAAATTCTACAAACTTAAATGTTTTACCAAAATACAAAAATATAAAGATTGCGTGCTTCATTGTCAGCAGATTATATGTTTATACATCCTAAAATATTACCGGAACCATAAACCGTCTCGAACGCTCAAAGACATACTGCACAAAGTTAGGATTTGTACAACCGTGGAAAGTCACTCCCTTTATCTATTGCGTTGGTGTTGTAATACGAAAGTGTTAGCAGAACAGCAACAGTGGCAGCAAAGTAGTAAGGTAAAGTCAAGAGAAAGACAGAGAAACACATTTCCTCAGACACATTCATAGATCATTTAACAGTAATTACAATATTAGCAGTCTGTCTCTTATGTATTATAACATGAAACTTATTTTGGAGGTTTTCCACGATAACTTGCTCCGGAAAATTATATGCTTTATTGATACACAATAGGGATTTAAATATTTGCGTTGAACTTACCAACGAGTGACTTCCTTTTTGAGGCTTCTCTACATTTTCAAGTATCTTTCGATCTGTAGGGCTTTGCACAACAAGATACGAAGAGTTGGACAATGTCTCTGGATCTCTGTACAAGTCATTCAAAAGAGCACAAATGCGTTAATAAAAGTACAAATTGGGCAATTTACATAAAGTAAAAATCGCTTGATTCCTACTTGTAAAGATTGATGAGATCCAATTCAAACTGATCTTCAAATTTCCAGTTCTCCATTTGAAGTAGAACGCTTACGTCCAGCTCTTGAATTTCTTTTGGTGTAGCAATGGCCATCAAGCCGCTTCCAGACTAATATAACGAAATTGACAAAATGTTAATAAAAAAGATAAGTATTTTTCCAAATAAGTCCAGACAAACTTAATCTTACTTGATTCAAACAGAATGCTGATATGGACTCATGTTCCTTGTGAACTATTCTCACAGGTCCAGAGGGAATGCATTCATCCTCAGATTCATCTCCTGTGCCATCCTCTTTCTTTATATTTCGTGGTTCATAACTGATATCTCCAAAGATGGAGAAAGTATCCTCTGGCCGTTTCTTGCCAAATACAAAACGAATAAAATAATTCTGAACATCCTCTTCCCTAACTAAAAAGTTCCACAGTCTTCTAAGGCCGAACGTTGACTTTTTGGACCTTAGATAACATAAAAAAAGAAAAATTACAATCTTCTAGAATTGATCAACAATGCAGGTTTACCGTATGTAACAAATTACTTACAAGAAAGGCGTATTAGTTGGCTCTAGGAGAGCTCTGTATTTGTGAATTGGTGGACCAGAGAGATTTTCCACGGTGGCATTCTGTAGATAATTCAACGGAGCTGGGGAAACTGCTTCTAGTTCTTTGAAGAGTTGTTGTTCCCAAACTGTAAATACCCTCATAACCCCATCCAAAAATGGGCTTATGTGGGAAAGTTCAGCTGCATCTATTCCTGCAATTTCTACAATCCTTTCCAACTCCTTCCTTGCCAACTTTACGGTAGCCAAACGCATTAACCTCCACGAGTACGAAAAAGGATCTTCAGCCTCTGCTATTCGGGTGTCTTTGGTATTGTTTTTAATTTTGGGTTCCCAGCCCATTCCATCGTCCTCCTCCTCTTCATCCTCATTTTCATCTTCCAATTCTTCTTCCTCATCATCAGAATCTACAAATGTGACGGTAGCATGTCCTACACCACTTCCACCATCAATCGAGTCCCCGTCAGACGGTTTTAACTTTGGTTTACCCATTAGATATCCAAAAATGGGGATTTCCGGTGGCACAAATTTCTCGCGGAAACTAGGCCGTTCCTCCTGTTTAAAAAAATGTGATTAGCTAAGGCCATTTTATAAAGATAGAAAAGCATTGCTGAGTGCAGCTGAAATTCAAATTGCCAAAGATAACCCAGTAAACCCCACCCTGTCACCGCAAACAGAGAAGCAAAACAACACAAACAAACAAGTATTCTTGCCTTAGCAGAGGCGGTAGGCGTTCTTGGACTAGTCAGGGTAAATTGCTGACCCAATAATTTCATGTTAAATTTCATTCTCGCTTTATTCAAGCTTGCTAATGTTGTCCAGACCGAAGACGGAGATGTATCACCACCATCTTTATCAGAGGACGTGCTGTTGTGGGATTGAGGCTGAGGGAAAAACGCACCATAAATGCAAGATACGCAGAGAATTAATATTTATCGCCTATTTAAATCTATTATAACACCAAGAATTTTCATTCTAAAAATGTTAAGACATCTAAGATGCAAGATTCACTATCACCAGAAACCACGAAAACATCCACACCAGGAAATACATAAACACAATACAGAAATGTACAATGATAACTAACTATTATTATGAAGGTTTCAACTTTGGTTCTTACATGGAGTTGATGAATGGCAGGAAGCTTAATTTGTCGCTTTGTTCCTCCACCAAATACAGACGCAAATGCATTTGCATCCATCTTTTTGGCCAGCAATCGGAAAATGGCTTTGGCATCGCAAACGGCAATACTATGCACAAATATACTAGAAAACACGGCAGCATAGCATTCCACCAGCAAATATTTCAGTTTGGGACTCTCTCCATCCTCCTCTCTTGAGAGAATTCCACGGAGTATGGATACTCCAGGCCACTTATCAGGAGTTGATATAACTTTCTCCCCAATGTTATCCGTTGCTCCCATTCCAGAGCTACTCCATCTTCTGCGACGTGGAGCATACAATAAGGAAACTCCTGCGTCTCTCGTTGTCTCACTCTCTGAATCGCTCAAAGCTTGAAATAGACACGCGCTTAACGCCACCGCGGAATCACGAAGAACGAGAACAACTCTGAAATTGGACCAAAGAAAACGCATGCGTTTAGACCTTCGAAAACGCAATGGGAAGAGCTAAGAAAATACCTCCAATCACAAACGACGGCACTCATTTCTTCCTTTGGTTCGTCGTATATATCCGACCCCTCGTCCTGTTCTGATGACTTTTTCATAGGTGACCCATCCGGGTTCAGCATTTCATCCTCATTCAATTCTTCTTGGCCATCCTCTGCTTCCTTCTTGGCTTCCTCATTTTCTTCTTCTGCCAACATGTCCTCCATCGATTTATCCGCTTGGGACTTTACGGATGACTCGTGGACGGAAGAAGCTTTTCTTGCTGCAACGTTCTCATCCTTCTGAAGAGGAAATACTGGGACCGCAATAAGCTCAGATATGGTGTGCAAAATATCTCGAGCAGAGGACTGAATGAAAGAGACGGCTGTCTTTGTAGGATTTGCAACCGCTGATAGCAAAGGAAACTCAGAGTGAAGAAAAGGGAGAGGGGAAACTAATGAGGGACCCGTTCCACTGCAACAAAAATCATAAATAAATACGCAATGTTGTAATAATAATTTACTATAAATGATGTCCAAGGTGAAAATTAGTACCTCGACTTCTCCTTTTGCAGTTCATCCAGAAGGAAAACCAATTCAATGTAAACAGGAGCAAGTGCATGAGCATGAAGTCTTGCAAACGCAAGCAGAGTTGCAAGCAAGTGACGATTTGCCTTTAGCCATCTACTCCGACGTGACAAAACTCCCATTTTCCATTCCAAGTCCAGCTTTTCGGACAGTAAAATGTCATGCAGTCCACTTGAATGGGTATCCAGTTTCGGTGTTAAGCTCCTGTATGAACAATTAATTTCTTAATCCCTTATACGAAGATCTTTTAAAATCATCTTAAACAAAGTATATAGATGTACCTTTCTCGCATGTTCCATTCATCATCAACAGCATCATCATCGTCACTTTGATACCTGCATAGTTCCTTTAGTGTTGGCACCTGCGTTTGGTAAAGAATATTGAATTCAAGTCGTCAGCTTTAAATTTAACGGTAAGGAGCTAAGACCGCTTGTTACTGTCAACTTACTTGTTTCTCAAGCCAAGAATATAAATGCAGTCGTAATTCGGTTCCTTCAAGTTGTCCAGCAATGCTTACTATTTCCTCTGACATTAACTTCAAACAGCTAGCAAGTTTAAGTTCCACTGAAATCATGGTCTGAGGATCGTTCAAATTTTCCTCCATTTCTTCCAGAGCAATACTATCTTCATCCTTTGACATACTCTTATTCAAATTCCGACTCGACTTCTGTAAGCTATCGCTATGATTAACCACAACAGCTTCATCGCTATTCTTGTTGTCCTCTTCGGAATTATTATCGTCATCATCCCAATCAAGTTTCAAATCATCGTCTTCCATTTTCTTTGATGAAAGAGCGGATGATCCCCAATCGAAATCAAGGGCACTTTCTTCTATAATTCAGAGAGAAGATATAAGAAAATTAATAAAATATACTTGGAAATATTTCCATAATTTTTTTCGTGCCAAAAAGTCTTACTTTTTGTTTCTTTTGGCCCAAAGTCCAACAGTGACGTACCCGTTCCGCTGTCGTTCAATTTTGCTCCAATAGCTCCATGATCCGTGTCATCAAAACCGGAAATTATTCCTGATTCGATTTGGCTATCCATCGTCTTCTCAGATTTCACGGGTGATCCCAATTTGCTGCTCAACTTTTGATACATTTTTGGCAACTGAGATAACACATGTATTGCCAGCGTTGGACAACCAGCGGCATAATGCGAGTGCGCCGTGTAAAAGTACAATCTTCGTTCTTGAGCATTCAATGCCAAAGTTCCTTTTGCCTTATTTTGTCGTACCAGCAATGGATGCTTTCGGAGAAAGACGTAAAAATTGAAAATGTGTGAGGACATTTTTGTTTCCAGAAGAATGTCCAGACTAGATTGATATTCTTTCAGCATCCACAGTGCAATGGAACACAGGAACGGATCTCTGTCCGCTTCTCCCGCTTCCGCTGGCCTTGGGTTGATTATTTCCTTGAAAAAAGATAAAATATATTTTATTATGACAATCTTTCTATGTAGGAAACCTAACTTTTGTTTCTAAAAGAGACACTTACAGTTTGAAGCAGGTTCTTGACGGATGGTGGCGTTGGATCTAGATCACCACCGTCATAAAGCCGAGAGATAACAAGGGCCAACTGAATGTCCTTCAGCTTTGCTAGGCAAACCTCCAATGCATCCTTTAGGCTTCCAGCAAGCAAAAAGAACGCAGCCGCGTGCTCAAACCTTTGTTTACCAAGCAATGCGTACGCATTTTTCAAGGCAGCCTTTCTCCACCTCTCCTGAGTAAAGTCATTCTGGAAAAAGGACGCCATTTTTTCTTCCTTTTTCGAGCGATATAACCCCCAAAGTAAAGTTTTCTTTTTCATCGCCAGATAAAATATAGCAGCATCCATCGGATCTTGCTGACGTTGAAATGCATGTTTTCCCAACTTTTCCATGCACACACGAAGGGTCTGGTTGTTTCGAAGCCACCAGCCCACCCCCAACTCTCTCATTTGCTGCCACATCATGGTACCTTTTTGGTACGCAGGAATTAGGTTGAGGATGTCCTCCTGAGATTCGGAATGAAATGCCCACACAACGTCGGCCGTAGAAATGCCTTGTTTTTGGAGCTGTGCCCTCTGTGCAGGGGGCAAACATCGAATCAGGTATGTATATTGTTTCACAACAATGAGGAATCTTAACCCACATTCATCGAGTGAGTCGGGTGTCCCGTCATGAATATGAGATTGTTGAACTTCACGGTGATCTAAACGGGTTCCAATGGAAGCCACTGTATCGGCTAAAGCCAATAAATGCATTTGATCCAAGGATGTTAGCCCTGGAAGTTGTGTATGGGTTAAAACTCTTGAAAGCTGGCGAGATTGTCTCTGTCCAAAGGTTAGCGGTTGATTATCACCGCTCGTGGAGCGACGTCTCTTTCGGTTTTCATTTGGCGCGCCTACCCCATCTTCATCTTCATTTTCCAAGAAATCGTCGAATACTGATTCATCCAAAGGCTCATCGGTAGTTTCCATATTAAAGAGATCATTGTAATCCTTGTTCTAAAAATCAAATTCAGCAGATGAATCATACAGCTTGAAATATAGATTAATAATTTAAATGTAAAATTGTGTTGATTAACTCACCGATTTTTCTTCGCTGAGCTGTTGATTTGTTTCCTTTTCAGCACTCAACAGCATCCAAAGCGGCACAGGAGGTATGGTCCTCATTTCTGCATAGTTTAGGCTCAAATCCTCAGGTTGGAAAACCATCGAGTTACGATGTTCCAAAGGACTTGGAGGAGTGGGTCCCGGATAACTTACTGATAGACAACGGGATCTAGAATAGCTTCTTTGTCTGCCATCTTCATCGTGGAGCAAAGAGTTTTGACGCTTTAGACCTCCAGTTCCTCCACCAAGGCATCTATTTATTTTTTTATAACATTGTATTATTAATCACATGACAGAAAATAATGCAATCATTGAATAGCACTGCACTACTGTTCGGAAGTAAAGAATAAAAGTTAATTTACCTCACTAAATGTCCCAAAATAACTCGAACCCAACGGGCTTTGCCTGAATTCAACATTTCCATCAATTGCTTAGGATGATACTGTGGCAAAACTGGATAGCAATGTCTTGTATACTGAAAGAGTCCAACACTTCCAGAAAGAAGTGGTAACTCAATATGGGGTCGATTGGGTTGATGTTCTACTTCTGTTGGTCTTATCAACTCATTTGACGAAGGTAACAACGTGCTCACGTCCTAAAATGTAAACGATTTTTTCAGGTCATATTCAAAGTGAAATTATTACTTTTGGGTTTAGTGCTCCATACATTTATACCATGTCTTATTCTTACCGTAAGGTTTTCTAAGGCCCATTGCGAATAAACTTGCATTTCATTACGCATTGCTACAACGCAGACGGCATGAATCCATCCAAACCTCACGGGAAATGGTCGCATGCCATCAGCAGAACTCAACTTGAAAGCGTGCAGTGGAAGCCAAAACTGAGATTTACATGAGGCGGTGGAGGGGAGTGCTTTAGCTCCAAAGGTTGCTGAAGGCTCTCGACTCACATGGGCGAAAAGGCAAATCTAAAAACAATTACTTGAATCAGTAACAAATCTTATGACATTAAAGGTAACTTCAATTTATAAAGCTTGTTTCTTCGTGTACCATATCTGTAATTGCAAGCGCTAATATGTGCTGTGCATCATGTTTAGGAATCCACTCTAAATGCACTGCGGTAACTTCCTCCCCTGTTTTCAGTTCGATAGTGTCTTCAAGAAGCCATTCTGTACCTGAAAAGTAGTAAAGATAAATGGAAAGCGCATTAAAATACATTCATACATATAAATTATTTTGTAGGTCCATTGATCTAGTTAAACTATATTTCTCCACAAGTTTCACTAACCTCCAGAGCTTTCACATTCATAAACGGTAATGGCACAACTTTCCGTGGCTTCCACATCATTTCCGTTAATGTTTACACTGAAATCTTTATCTTCATCCAGCAAATTTCTCTCCTTTGTCTCTTTATCAAGCTTGTACACACATGCGATCCTACCACTATAAGCGGCACTAGCCTGAAGTAGTTGCCCTTTCTCTTTGCAGGCTGCTAATGCATTCCACTCTTTAAAGCACACTTCGGTGTTTTCATCCACTCCAGTTACGATCCCATCATCATCACTGCTGGCCAACTTCCAAAGTTTGACAGACTCTTTGCTTGTAGTAATCAAAGCATAACTGGAGCCGCATACAAAGTGTCCATTGCATGCAGAAAAGCTAACATCCAGGCCAGGACAAATTGTTTGCTCAACAAGTTTTGAGATGGAAATGTTGAGGAATGACTTTTTATTTGACTTTTCCATCGTGGTGATAATGGAAGGCAGCCTATCACCAGTTGCAGCACTTTCGGCATCCGCACCGGGTAACACTGGTCCATCGTCGGTATTAATATGATCGTGGGGGACAACAGGAATGCTATCATGTTGGTCGTCGAAAAAATCATGTCCATCTATCACATGAGACGGGGTGGATATTTCAATTCTCCAAACGTGTACTCTATTTGTATTTGCAACTACAACTACGTGAAAGGATTCTTTGTAGTCTAAACCACCACGTCGAGTGGGATCTAAGTCGTCACGGAAGACTTGGATAAATGACACATCTCCCCAGTTCTATTTTAAAGTATAAAAAACAAAACTATCATTAAGGTGCACCTAGAATCACAATACTTACTAAGATGTATCAATTTACTTGATTATCGATACGATCCAACTGCAGTATACACCCTGGTCTAGACGTAGATTGCTGACTAACTATAGCAAACAAGTCAGGATCTGGGTCTTCCAAAACCCCATGAATCGAAGACATGGAACTTGAAGAGGATAAACTCACCACAGAGTCCTGAGAAAAACCAAGTCATACATAAGTAAAGAACCAATAATGATAATATATAACTACATTATAACTGATGATAACTCACATTCAATGATGCCTTTCTTTTCCTGTAAGCAGTGGAAATCTCTGCAAGAAGATTTGAGGCATCCAAGACGGCTTGATAAACTCTTAAATTCGATCCATCAGAAGCAACAAAGCAAGCAGAATTGGAAAAGAGGGATGTGCTTGGTAAGAGTCCGGGGACCCATGCAACATGTGAAAAGGCATCCAGTTCCGAAGAATTTATACGCGCAACTTCCACTACACCTCCAGACTTACACAAAGGTCCTATGGGGTCCACCCGCCACAAGATGAGTTCACTGCAGTAATTTTGATTATGTTGCTTCTGACCAGCAGAGTCAGTCTCGTCGATAGCAGAATATGTAGAGAAAGCATGACTCGCAGCTGTCAGCACCAGAGGAAGTACAGGATGGCATGCCATTTCTCGAACCTACAATTAAGCCATACAGGTTGGTTGGTCTCATTCTTATTTTTGTGAAAGTACTTATGATTTATAAGTATAGTACCACTTACTTGAAAGCGATGCCCGGAAGCTCTCTTGGCATGTGATACACTCAGCACTTGACAGAATTTGGAATCATCCCCAAAACTCAATGTCCACAAATTCAGTGATCCATTGTGATGCTTAGTCATCATTCCTGCTCTATTCGCAGCAAGCTTTTCCAGAGGAAATAAGTACAAATTTGGACTAGACATACTAGTAGCATCTGCCAAGGGAATCGCTCCTGGTATACAACTGGAAAAGGAAACTTGTGCTTGACGAAAGCACCCAGGCATATACTCATCCAGCCATTCTACAGACCAAACAAGGAATGAGCCGTCAATGGGATGTAAAGACACAAGGACATCCGGAGTCCGTTGCCAATCCCGCATCAAGGACTCCAACTTTCTTTCCAAATCCCCATATCCTTCTGTCCACATTCCCTCTGCGATGGAATTTGAAGAGGCGGCTGAGCTCAAGGACGGTTGCGAACTATCATCCGCTTGACTAGCGTCATCCTGTGAGTTTGACTTTGGAACCCCAGAACGCTTGCTACCATCCTGACCTAACACATCGGCACTATCTTCCCTTTCCATACCCTTTCTACAAATCTCCTGTAGAATGAGCTCACTCTTTTGTGTGAAAAACATTTCCTTGTTATTCAACCAGAACACCCGGAAATTATGATGTTTCAAGGGTGGCACTAACGGAATATCCGTTTCCGCATTTATGCTACCAGCTAGGTGAAAGTGTACAGCAACCCCGTGGTGCATCATTGCGTGATTGTGCATAAGATCCATGGCACTTGGGATAGAGTGTGAGTTTATTGTTGACATCCCCGTCATAGGTAGCGAAGACATGGACAATGGAAGTGGAAAGGCGGACGAAATCGAATGTGCTTCCTTTTGCCGGTGCTTCTTCAGATGAAAACAGGCCCTATAAAAGTTGAATATTTCAAATTTATAGCTGCAATGTATTCAAATTTCACTTTTCTTCGTAAACACCTTCAGCACACAAGAACATGATGAAAACTTGTCCTGTTCACTATATACCAGTACATCTTACGTGTCGTGTCATCATGGCTAAAGTACGGGGGTATCTGAGACCTGCCTACATGACAATGTGAAGTTGTTATGGACCTATATACATGTGTCATGAATATTTCCTCGTTTAAAAATTTACTGTCACGTTTGGTGTAAAATAATTTGGTATAGTACACCTGCTCATATTGCCCCAGTTATACGAAATTGTTTACACCTACCCCTACCCCCTGCCAGTTTGTTGATTAAAAATGGATTCTGAGAAAGTACCCCTGCTCTTCATTCATAATATGGATAACAGCACTTTGAATGCAATTTACATAATAGGAGCCTTTTTTCTAGGAGCCATTGGAGCCGGTTTTGTAGTATTTTTATACAATCTTGCGAAATATGCATATTATGATACTTTGGGAAAAATGTCAATCGAAGGGCAAGAAAAATCAACTATCGAACAAACTGTAATTGGCAAGCGAACAAAAATCCAACCCGTGATTCGAAGCCCATCAATTTCACTTGCTGGTAAAATGATTCTGATTCAGAGTTTGGACTTTTTGTGTTTATAGATAATTTTCATTTAAATCAATCCTCAATCTTATCTTTTATTCTAGAACGACATCTAGTAAGTCTTATCAATGACAATAATGACAACAAACTGTACGATTCGAATCTTAATACAAGATTGCAAATCGGGCTTCCAAGTTACTTTGCTTCATCTGTATCTTTTCCATCACGTTCGCCAAACGCAAGCGGACTTTGCCAACTTAACGATTTAGCTCGCCGCAGCTCAGGGTCAGGCTATTTCAATGCAGATTCGTATAAAGAGGATTGCAAACCTATGTCATCATGGACCCAACGAACATACAGAGATTGTAATAACTCGGATAGAATTTTCGGGCGTAACAAAAGTGGATTTCCAGAGCATGATGAGTACTATGAGCTTCAAAATTTGAGAGCAAGTGTGCAAAACTCAAATCATGATGGCAAAAGCTGGAACTCTGATAATTTCTCTCAGCCATTCGTGGTAGGACTTCCCAAGTTAAAAGAATCTCAAAATGATTCTAGTATTATAGCTTTTGCAATGCCTGAATTTGAAACCAGCGATTCTAAAATAAATGCAACAAACGAATCGTCTGCTAAAATGTATCTTGGATTGCCCCGCCGCAATAACAACGACATATTATTCCCTACAAGAAGTGAAAGTGCTGCTTATGCACTGACCCTCTGCAGACAAAGAAATAATGAGCTCTGGAATGATATCGATGAAAGGTTTTCTGTAAACGAGTACTCAAACCTCAATAATTCAAGCTATACAAGCAGTCGACGATCATTTCCTTAATAGCATTAACACAAATTATAAATGTAATAATATGCGGGAAAATATATAGAATCCTTGAGTAGTTAAAAAAACTGGACAAACATTAATTCATACGTTCTAAATTAAGGGTAATGTGCATAGTATTGTCTTTGATTCCAAGATTTGGTAATTGAAGCGGGCAATTTTTTGCCTAACTTGTATGATATAGCACATAGGTAATTGTATAGTCATAAGCAATGTAACAAGATGCATATTACTCGACAAAATATTGTATGTGATTTTTTTAAATGGCACATTCTACTGAACATGATTTGGAATTGCAACTTGCTACGATAATATGTGAGCAATGAACATGCTACATAATTTTCACACATTTCAGATTGAACTCTAGTTAAGTAGCATAAATCGTTACATACAATTTACATGAGCAAAAATAGGTGAGCATATGGATGGCCATTAAGCTTGTTAAGTTGAGATACACTATGCTATGCTAAACCCGTTTGTTACTTAGTGTGTTAGTAGTTGTAATTGTAAGTCAATTCTTCTTCTGCCTTTCCTGTACTTTTTAATAGCAAGTTTACTTTTATGCCGAAAAAAATGTGTTGTATTTGTGCAATGCATTGCAATGCAGAAAACATGTGAATTTCTATACATACGACTATAGGAGGTAAGTATTCTTGTGTGAACAGTGTAATTCACATCGCATATCCTTATCCCACTAAGTCTGCATCAAAGTTGCTGCTGTTGCATGAGGAGAGTATCATCTTAAGATTGTGTATAAGAAAAAGGGATTTATTCACCGAAATACTGACACACCTGAGTGTCAAATATTAAGAGCTAAAGGTCAAAGCAGGGTACAGGATATAATAGTGCGTTCAACAATACGTTTCTCATTACTCGTACAAATACACCATTTAACTACAAACAAAAATGTCTGTCATTCCTCCGGTCGTAATTCCTGCAAAAGCCGCTCACACTGCGACGGTAAGGTTTCAACTGGTTGATTTAGAAATTTAAAAAAACTACCTAAGTGTATAACAAACATTTATTCGAAGAATGCAAATTTGTGTTTCAGATTTTCTTTCTTCACGGGCTTGGCGATACAGGGTGGGTACAATTACATGAGCACAACATTCGGTTTTACTGAACTTCTATCTGGTTAAGTACTACTTGCTTTCTTGTGTTCTTACAATCATCTAAAGTAATGTGATTCACAAATTTGCAGACATGGATGGGCTAGTGAAATTGCGAGGATTAAACCACCTCATGCCAAACTAATTTGCCCGACTGCGTGAGTAAAACATGGAAATACTACCAATATTTAGCGTTAAACTTAAAGCCTTTGTATTTGTATGTATAAAAGAAACATCCAACTTTTTCGCATATTGCAGAAAAGAGGCACCTGTGACAATCAATGCTGGTTATGAGATGCCCTCTTGGTTCGACATTCGGTCGTTGGACAAAGAGGATGGAAATGAGGATGTCGAGGGAATAAAAAATGCTTCAGCACTAATAACACGTATGATCGAAGAAGAGGTGTGATATTTGTACTAAACAATAAAATTATTAGTAATGCAAGTACATGATGTGTATATAGCAATTCTACAGGTTGGATTTATTGTATTGCACTAAATAGGTGAAAGCCGGAACTCCTGCTTCTCGCATTGTTCTTGGTGGTTTTAGCCAAGGGGCTGCCCTGTCTTTGTACACTGGCTTAACAGGACCTAACCTTCTGGGTGGTATTGTTGCACTGTCCGGATATTTGCCCATCCGGAGTACTATTGATTGGGACAAGATTCAGAAACCTACCATTCTACAGTGTCACGGGGATAGAGATAATGTCGTTCGTCATGCGTGGGGAAAAGGTGTGGCTGACTTGATGGAGAAACATAATGTTCCTAACTATACATTCAAAACATACAGAGGCTTGGAGCATTCCTCTACCGATCAAGAAATGTCGGATGTTGCAAAATTTCTGAATGAAAGACTACCCCCTCTTTGATCTTTTTATGCTGGGAAATAGAACTACTAATTGTTTGTTTGATATTTTGATTTGATATATACAAACTAAATTTTTGCAAATTGTTGAAAAGGATGTAATGTGATACGAAGCTTCAATAAAAGACAATAGAGAATTTAATTGATGCTTACTTGACGTGTTGAAGTCTTTTCATTATGCGGTGCTTGTGAGAACGGTGGAACTTGGAGTCTGCCGACTGAAGATCACGGTTTACATTTACACTAAAAGTATCCTCCGGCAAAACCGTTTCAGTCCAAATTCGACAAATTTTATCCAAACAGCTAGTAATGAGGGCATTGAAAACTGCACCCCTGGAAAATTTAAAAATATGAAGATAAAAAATGTGTTTTTACAATATTTTATTTATTAGTATTAAAACAAACATCTTTCTCACTTTGGCATATATTTACTGGTTTGCCTCCAAGCAAAACCAGTAACAGCCCGCGGGTGAGCAAGGTAAACGAAGTCATAGGTGAGCCTATCTGGTGTTGGGGAAAGTCCTAAAACAAGATTAAAATAAAATTTGGATTATTTCAAACTGGATGATAAAGTGTAAATTACAGACAGAAGATACTGACTGAGTACTTACTGCTAACGGGATACCACACTTTTACTAAGCGATCAAATTTTCCTGCCGTTGCAAATAAGCATGAATCCGGTGAAAAACTTAAGAAATGTACTTCTGTTGCCGTTGTGCACTTCCATACACACTCCCAATGATGTTTCCCATGACTTTTTCTATCGGATGGATCGCCAATGATAACGTCAAGCTTGCGGCATATTTTCCACATCTGCAAAGACGTACCGCCAACCAGTAATCGAATCCCTTCTTGATCCCATGATAATGAGTTAACACGGCAATCACATTCAACGATGGATGTTTCATCCCAACGATAGTTGAAAAGCTGTACAAATAAAATTGCAACCATTTTACTACGTTCAACGTTTGTATTTTAAGATAAATGACAAGCACATGCAATCATCCAAAATTCTTACGGGATTGGGATGCTCCGGATTACTTGACAATGACGGCTCAAAAATTTTGATTTTATTCTGATAGGCTGCTGCAATTTTTCCAGATTCTGAAGAACAGTGAACGCAATTAATCTGAACATCTCCGGGAATAATTTGAACTCGTTGAAAGTCAAACGATAAGATGACAAGGTTGCATCCCGAAGCGTAGGCCTATAGTGAGTTAGCAAAGAAATTCATGTTTAGCATATTAAACCATTAAAATCATATTATGTTCAATATTTTTACAGAGTTTTTCACGTACAATAAAAGAAACGCTGTCAATATTTCCGAGACAGAAGGATCTGTCACCGGAATTAACAGCTCCAGTAAGAATTTGATGACACCCACTCATGATGGTGGAATCCTGGGCTCACTCTGAAAGGAAATGAGCCTTTCTTTCGCACAACAGGTGCCTTGATAAAACTATAGCTTTTTCACAGTAACTTCACTAGTTTTGTTCTAACGTTTCCTTCAATCATAACGCCAAACGTTCTATCCATTTTCTCAAGAATTCATTTTATCCTTCCGTAGAAATCTGTAAAGAAAATATATACAATATCATGAATTAGATTCAATCATACACGGAGACCAAACCCTGCACCGTGCTCAAACTGGTCAAATTATACTGAGATAAAGTTTTTGTCTTTGGGTACATTTCAATTCATTATTCAATCACTATACAGTTTAGCCATTTTGTGAATATCTTTTTACACACCATTCCTACTTCAAGCAAGTAGTGCGTATACTGTATTGTTTTAACTTTCCTCTATCTTTCTAAATATGACTTGTGACTTATGGTATTAGCTTTTGTATTCCTGCCAGAAGTTATTCTTAACAAAGCACGTTTGTTCCCCTAGTAGGTATGTTCATGGGTTGGGTAAGCATATCTATCTGGGTACTCATGACTCATATATTCAGCAGTTTTCATTAGTATTTTTAGAAACTTTTGTGAGAATGCATGTACGCATTGTATACTGTTGGAGCAACTTTTACGTGTACTCAGGAATCACATTTTTTATCCGATTATATTTACTTTACGGTAAAGTCTTTACCTAATCTCTCGTTCTCTTCGTACTGTGACTGTGACGGTATGTAAATGCATTTCTTCCTTTCCTGCTTTATTATATGACTCTGCTCTGCCTATATTTATTTCTATTATCTATTAATAATATTATATTACAAACTTCTCAACAAACCCACTAATTAATTATTTACATAGGTTTTCCACTACTATTTACCACATGTAAAACTTTCACTCACAAAAATACGCCTATTTTCTATTACCTTCTATATTCTACAATTCCTACAAGATTATAGAAGTAGTAAGGATACTCCAGAAATCGGAATCATTCCACATTTTTAATGAATTCATTGTAATAAATGGTCATAAACACGTCGTTGTATGATGCCTGGTAGTTGTCGTATATCCCTACTACCGTGTTCTCTCTATGCTGCCTTTTGCTAGCCTTGCTCGTTTCGTTCACCACCCTGATCCTGCTGACATGGATAAGTTGGTGAAAGCAGAAAAAAGCTTTTCTATGTGTGTGCTTCAGATTTCATTTCACTCTATTTTCTCGTGTGTCTTGTTGTAAGGGTAAAAGTCACAGAGCACACATACACACCACACCACGACAGGCCCATTCTTCCTTTTCTTTATTTTACTTTTCTTTCCAACTAATATCATACCGTAAATTCCGTTATTCCAAAATAAACCTTGAGTCAACACACAAAGGAAACGCTGCAGCATCCATCCATCCGCCTTAAATTAACCAGTTTTTATTGTTTCAGCGTACATGTACATGCATAGCTAAAAAACTTTCTACTTGTATTATTACAGGCACATATATAGACAAACTTTTTTTAAGTAGTCCATGTCCAGTTGCAAATATTATACAACACATCACAAGTCCCTAATAAGTTGTAAGTAGATTTCCTGGAATACGTTTCGTTATGTAGACCGAAACTAAAAATAGGATCGCTTTCGCATTGCATATAATATTGCCTGCGTCTTTTCCCTCTTTACATACATGTTTTATTTGCTCATTATAACATTTTGGGGTTTCCTACTTTCCTTTTCCTTTCCACCTCCGTCGTTCTTTTTACCACATTTTCTCTTTCATACCCCTATTATCATGATATAATCATCATTTATACATTCATTGAAGGCGGAAGAACGCATGCTGCATAATTTGCAAAAAACTGTATAACTCATAAAAAGACCAGCACACTCAGACCAAATGAAAATGTATGAATGAATGAAAAATACTTTTTCTGTCTCGTCCTCTCTCCAGCACTCCTTTTCTCATCCGCCTTGTTTTCCTGGGGAAAAAGGTGGCGTTTAGTATGAAAAAGTATTATATAACTTTGTCTCCCTACTTTCGCTTTTCTCTCCTTTGAAATATGTTGCTTTCCTACTTTCCCCTTTCAGTTGATAGGAAAAGAAGAGAAAACACGGAAATGGAAAAAGTTCGCCACGTTCTCTCGTTCACAGAATTCAGAGAGAAAACTTTCTCGCCTTTTGCTATGCTTTGGGAAAATGGGAATTAGAAAAGCAGCCCCACTTTCTGCAAAGCCACACTTAACAGAGTTGACTGTTCTCGGACAGGAGAAAGACGGGGAACGTGTGATATCCCAGGAAAAAGTGCTTTGGCAGAGTAATGCAAACTCCACTTGACTAAGTCTTTATAAAAAGGCCTTCCTTAGCTTATGTAATGCATAGCCTGTTTTTCCAGATGATGATGTACACACAAATAGTAGGGGACAACATAATAATCTAATACAAGGAATTACAAAAGGGTTGTGGTTTATATTTTTGCTTTACTAGCCCCTGGACACACTGCGTACAATGTCGAGCAGAGGAGGAACATGTGAAAGTGTGAAATGGAAAATTGTATGGTAGCAGTATAGTTGTAGGAGTGATGCCATCATCATCATCTAAGCCCATATTATATACCTTATACATTTAAAAGACATGCATATTCATATCGATCTTACTATAAAAAATCATTATCCAAGATAATAGTAATATAACCAAGTTATACTATTATCCTACCTATTATCCGTTACCATTTCATTCATGGTTTCACACCCGGGTGCTGGACCTGGATATTATAAGATAATTGCGCTGGTCTTGGAAGCAGAGGATCTATCTAATACTCTGTTCTTCTGTCAGCCCATGTATTTCAAATGATGATAAGAGTATTATAGTGGGCGGAGTTTAACAGAACAACGCTTTGAATTTTCCCAGAACGTGCGAAGGTGTGGTATTAAGCCTGCCGATTCACTGGAAGATTTACCACCTGATACACACTCGCTACGGACAATCCGCCTTTCTCCAAAAACAGTTGGTAAACAAAGTTTTTGCACACAGACACACAAAAAACTAAACCTGTCAAAACCACAATAGAAACTGTACGCAAAAAAGCGAGAAGAAACGGTAATGGGGACTGGCTTTTCAGTGTGATTTCTCCGTTCAGTGACAGTTCAGGCACTTTTTTGTTGAGTGGAACAATGGTGGATTTCTACTATCCTAAAAAATCTGTGGACAGCATTGTTAAAACTGTAAGTACTCTTTTTTAGTATTTAAATTGATAATCTTGATTAAATTAAGGTTCTTTGCATTTATTACACACAAATTACTATCAAATTATGATGGCAGACGAGTAGAGTAGAGATGAACTGTGGGAATTCTTACCTTTCAGCAGATGATTGTTGTTTTTGTTTGCGTTTGTTTCTGTACTAATTTTGACAGTCAGCTGATCACTGCACACTGCCGTTGTTGTTGTGCTGAGCTAGTGCTCCTACCTAGTTGGTAGTTGATAGATTCACTTCACTGTTCACTTAATTGTATAAATTAATTGAAATACGGCTGAAATTGTAATGTAAAAATGATTCTTTCAGCGTTAATTTCGCATTAAAACTGGCGTTTAATGAAGGTTATGTCTAGGTTCTTGTAAACACATTTCTTTTACCAAGATTTCCATTCAGGCAGCAGCAGAAGAGCAGGTAAAATATGAGCAGGGCTGCACGCCACATTTTGGTAAATTTTTAAAGGGTTGTGTTGTGTCTTCTGACAATTAAAAGGATCAGTTAATTATGGTTATCTAAGTAGGTTCAGTTTGGTGGCAACGGCAAGTGTAAGTATACTCTGAAGGATTTAGTTAAAACTTGGGTTATTCGGATTTTCAGTACCCGGAAGACTCGACTGATATGAAAAGTGGTGAACTTTAAGAGGTGGAAATTAGGTAGATAAAATGAAAGGCGGTTATAGGAGGGTACAGGAAATGGCACTCATTGCACGATTAATGCTTTACCAGGTGCTAGTTTTAGCTGTTGTTGTGTCCGTACAGAATGACTGAATTGCAACAAGGCAATGGCCACGATGAGGCAACTAATCGTGATCTTGAAGATTAATTGACTGACAATTAGTTTATGATTTAAGGTTCTGTCGCAAATCAATATCCTTCTCAAATAAAATGTTTATGTACACAAACCACTGACTCACTGACAACAAAGATGAGTTTGAGTTTGAATGAGCCGACCCCGTGTCGAGCCCGTCTTGTTGGATTACACCAAAAGCTTAACACAGTTAAGGTTGTATCAATATAATATTGACCCTTCTTTTTACACAAGGCAGTCAAGTTTCCAATATCTTTCCAGTAGTGGTTGGTTGTTCATAACTGGCTGCTAATTGGATTTATTACGTCGTTTGGTCCGGTTGTTAGGTACACTATGATCATCATATGTAATCGTTCATCGGTCCACTAATTATAACTTTTCAGCAAGAGCAATCAACATTTACCTATGGCATGTTTTGCTGCAAAAGTTTTGCACACCCACGCAAACCACTTGTGAGACAAGGCATAAAAAGATACAGCTTTGACTGATCGCTTTTTAATGCATTACTTCCTTGTTAAATAGATGACCATCTTACATCTTATCGGTTAAATTAAAACAAAGCAAAGTATAGTTATATTATAAAGTAAATCACTGTAAACGTTTTCCAAATTAGACACCAAACCAATTGTGTATATGAAATGATATTTGCTTGTAAAAGTAAAAAAGTTACATTTTAGAGCATAAGTCAGGTTATGAAAATTCTCGTATTTATCCTTCATACTCAAACACATACAAACTCTGGCTACGACTACATCATCATCTTTACATTATTACATTACTTCTGGAAAACCGTTGAAATTGAAGTCGTGAACTCGTGATCTTCTTATGCTGTATAACTTATAAACATTATATAGAGTCTGTATTACACAGATAGGTGGTAGGTATCTTTTACTGGATATGTCTTTAACTGGAAGATAATAAAAACGCTCCATTTGAGCCAAGCTCATTAGCATGCTCTCTAAGCGTGTTCAGTGTTCATGTTTATGTCCTACTAAATTTACATTTTTGCTGCGGATAGGATCTCTAAACAATAAAAGCCTGTACAGTTAACAATTGAAAGTAACCTCGCGTAAAGCTACAAATTCAAAGCAACGAAATGTACTTCTTTGTTGAAAGTTGTGTGTAGTTTTCTCGTTTTTAAAGTTCCGTAAAAACTAAAGTCATGAAGTTCACCAAAAAACTAAATCTTTTCAATGTTTTCAATGTTTTGGGATATTCTTTATTACCCACACTGACATTATTAAAATATGTCAAGTTAGTATGCGTAATACATGCCGCTTAATTTGTGAATGCTCTCTTTCGTTTGTAAAAAGCCATTTTAAACTAAAACTAAGAGAATTAATTACTTCGGTCAACTGATATATACATATTAACAGTCTTAGTAATGAACAATGAGAGGAGATTATGCATTATGGTTGGCTTTGCTATTGGAATACATAATAATTCATAATGAGAAAGTTATAATTTTGCATTCCAGTGTATTTTGCAAGACAAAGATGGAGGAATAAATTTAGACATCGGTAGTGAGTATAAATTGCTTTACTTTGGCATTTGACGGTACTATTCGTACCGACTTTTCATACCTATGTACCTTATTTTTGCACGCTTTGGAAAACTATGCATACAAATAAAGTGCAAAGATGTATAAAAATGGTAATCTTTTGAACTGCTATATTATTTATTCATGCTTTGACTATGGTTAATATGTCCACCAAACCTGACAACCCCAACCCCACCCAAAGTCTGTTTTCTATTTAACATCAATTAACATGCATAAAAGATTTGTGTAGTTCATCCATTCTTGGAAGATTGTGGAAGACCAGTTCAGTGATTGAACATCAGTCAAAGATTAAAAATAGAAAGTACGACTAATTCTTTGAAATACACAGATAGTTTCAAACCATGAAAGGTATATTATGGTAGGTTCTCTCATTCTCAATACACAATTGACAGGATAAATCTTTCTTTCTTGCATTACCCCAAGAATTCTTGCCTTTGTTGTCTTAATAGCATACTAAAAAAGACGTAAAAGTAAAAATGTTTCGCAGCCGGTGTACCTGCTCAAAGCATGTAATAACCGTTTTATACGGCAAAAGTTCATCTCATTCTCAATGAGAATTTCTCATATTTTATGTAACCCGAAACTCATTAAATAAAATATTGTACTTGAAAATTCATCTTTTTAAGTAAGTCATTACAAACTTAAATAGTATTCGTTTAGCACTATTTCATTTACACATGGTAGGTGATTCTCGTATAAAAAATATTAAACATTATGCTTGGGTGTGTGCCAGCTGCTAATTCAGTTATAATAGCAGTTTGGTTTTTCCTATTTAGTTTGCTTTATTCTTCAGTGTTTGCTATAAAATATTCATGTAAATTATTGTTTAATTATCGTATTTCATTCGTTAACTCTATTTTTATTGCAGTTTTGCTTCCTCTGCGTCGTGATAGCTTGGGGACATATACTGTACGCCGGACGTGTGCTTAGTACCAGATATTCGGCCGCTGCGTTTCCGGACAAGTTCCAATGATTTTAAATCAACATTTAAATGCTAAAATATTGTTTTAGTAAATGAACCTTCCTTTGTTTTTTTCATACAAACTTGTTTTAGTTTTATATATGAACTTTTGATTTTGAAGTTATTTCAAAGAAATTATTAGTATTTTTGTTTGCCTGTCAAACTTTGTTCACTTCACGCAAACCAAGTGGTATCAAACATTGGTATTTCATTTTAAAGCTATTTTAAAGCAAAGATGGCAGCATTGAATTCAGGGGAAAATGTGGTCTTACAAATCCAGGTAATTCTCTAATTCTGCTTTTAAGGCATAAAATTATGGTTAATTAGAGGCTCTCTTTGTAATGCAAATGGCCATTTTCTTTTTTAAAAAATAAAAAGTGATTGAATGAAATGGGTTCTTGGTGTTATCACAGGATCGCATGAAGAATGTCTACAGTATTGTTGTCAATGAACTACAAACTGAACACAACAAATGCTCCGCTACCATCACCGCCATCAACAAAATCCATGAGAAGGTCCTGAAGCAAGATGAAAAGAAATTAGCACCCGCTAATAAGGTATTTATAAAATTTTCATGAGAATTGTTTTAAATAATTCAATCTGAGATGCTAGTTATGTATCGTTGTATGTATATTAAATCTGTTGCAGCAAAAGCTCAAAGGTCTGTATTCGACTGCGCTATCCGAAGCCATAAATGAAGAAAAAGTAATTTGCAATGCCTTGCAAAATATTTACAAAATCTACGCTATCAAAAATGAGCGGAGAAACCAAGTGAAGTCTTTGGGAAATAAGGAGACCTTTCGACGGGGTGCCTTGATGAAAGCACTACAAGTAGATGCTCAGAGAATGCCCTTGTGGATCGGTAAACCTGGAGAAAAGCCACCCCCTCTATGTGGAGCCACTCCTGCAGAATTTAACCATGTGGCAGAAGTAGGGCAAATGGTAGCAGCCCTTCAAAGATCTCCAGAAGGTGATGAAAACTGGATATTGGCTGAGGTAGTGAGTTATAACGCAGCTTCCAGCAAATATGAAGTTGATGACATTGATGAAGAGCAAAAGGAGAGGATAACCCTCAGCCGACGAAGAGTAATCCCATTACCACTGATGAGAGCCAATCCGGCTACGCATCCAGAAGCTCTGTTCCCAAAGAATGCTATTGGTAGTGCACAAGATAAAATTCATGTACTCTTCGAATCCGAGTTCTCAAAATGTTAAATATTAAAATGTTGGATAATCGTTGTTTTCCAGTGATGGCTTTATATCCTCAAACGACATGCTTCTACAAGGCGATAATAAGCTCAGCACCGTCCACCCCGATTGAGGATTACGAGGTTCTTTTTGAGGACCCTTCCTACCCCGAGGGTTATTCGCCTCCCTTAAAAGCTGCCCAGAGATACGTAATAGCCCTTCGCGATAAAAAAGCTAAATAATATTTTTAAAAATCAGCAATGTATGCTAGATATGTCAATAGTGTGTTCAACCCCGTGTTCAACCATGTATTTTTAACCTTTGAACATTTTAATGTCTCGCAAAATTTATTATTATTCGGATTCTTGCGGAGAGCAAATTTATAAGAATCAGTGCAGTACCAACTATTCAATTGTTTAAATAATGTTGTAGTATGTATTTTTCTATTCAATAAATCTTTACATTATATATTGCAATATTACAATGACCAACGACGAGAAATCCCTAAGAATCACTTCACTTTTATACTATCCTATAGTGTCCAACATGAAGAGTCGAACTGTTCATTGGAAATTTGACTACGAAGAAACTATTTCATTTTTGCTCTTTATGGCACCTTCCAAGTGCTTATGCAATTTATGGGAACAACTTTCTTATTTCTGATTCTGATACTGAGGATACTGCTTTGCCAAGAAGGTGTCGCTGAATCCACGATCGTGGTACTGGTGAGGTTGCCGTTCCGGCACAACCATTGCGTATCCAGGCTCTCCAGGGTACACCGAAGGTTTCGACTTGATGACTCTCCACCGTCCTTTACCTTGCCAATCCTAAAAACAAATTGAAATTACACCATTAGCACAAAGCTTTGCTTTTGGAATGGTTAATGTGTTATATTCATAATTTCTAGATTCCCTTACATTTGTATTATAATTGAAGTAGTACATCATGCCCAATATTCCATAAACTCCAATCAAAATTCTTCCGGTGTAAAATCGTAAGGTTCCAGCAGCATCCTTTCCCTATAACAGACCAACACAAGACGCAAACATTAATGAGTACTTCAAACTGACCCCCGTTTTTAACCTCTGCGAATTGTTAGCTCATCTTACCACAATTGGTGCAAAGCCCTTGTTGAAAATGAAGTCTAGGGGGGCCCGGTAAAGTCGCCTGATCGGATTCAACAGTTCCTTTCTTTCTGCCAACACGTATCTGGGTTCGTTGGGGCTCAGAACCTGATCGTGCAGCCATTTCTTTCTCCAGGCCCTTTCCTCAGCAGTCATCCCATGCAGGCGCTCTTTTTCGGAAACCACTCGCCCAGCAACATTCATGGGCTTGACCCCACTCGTCCCTAAAATAGTTCCACCAGCCATGATGGACGTTTTTTAATTAACTACGATCTTCAGGAAATGTTTAAATCCTTAATCTTCACTGGATCTGGATCAGCAGATAATCATCTGCTGCTGTTGTTATGATGGTGTTCAATAGAGAAGACGGCTTCACGTGTAGCGCAGTTCTTACGATGCCCCTTCCCTGAAAGCTTTACATTCAGCATTGCAGAAACAAACCTTTGTGGTTTTGTTGTGCATAGGTCTTGTCTTTTGGACTTCGGTGTCGGATCGAATGTCGGTAGTTTCATTCTTTGTTCAATTTACTCTTCTTGTAAACTTATGCTAGAAGAACGGATAATAAGACAACTGTCGGTAAATGATACTTTAACTATAACGGATACGTGCCTATGCCAAGTAAATGCCTTGATCAAGAAATCCAAAACCAATCGGCAAAGAAAATCATATTCATTTCATTCATTATTGTTAACTATACGAATTTATTTCCTTGTTTCTTAAAAATTCTAATTGCACTCACAAAATTTTAACCTACAACAGCTTTTAGCAGTATGTTAACAGCAGTAAAAGGTTAACGGTATATCGAAATTGAACTTGGTTTACAATTAGTAAAAAATTATAAATGCTTTTGTACAGCAACCTTTCATATGATATGTTGTATGTTATTCATTACAGTTTTTTAGTAACTACCTATGTGCTTAGCTGATCGTCACTTAATTCAGTGAAACGTATTGGAAGCTCATCGTATTTTATGCACCATGTTTTGTT
Source organism: Entomobrya proxima (assembly GCA_029691765.1). Taxonomy (NCBI): domain Eukaryota; kingdom Metazoa; phylum Arthropoda; class Collembola; order Entomobryomorpha; family Entomobryidae; genus Entomobrya; species Entomobrya proxima. Next base: position 5,138,901 of record CM056169.1, read on the forward strand.
TGTTCAATGTAATGTAACCTACTAGAACATACTAGATTTTTTATATTTATAACCTATTAGGTAATAACATTTTTACTTATTTTAGAATTACCACTGTAAAAGATTGTAAAACGTTAAAATTTTATAACAATCTCTTTTAAAGATGAAATTGAAGTTAAAGGAGGTTAATGGTATATAGTAATAGTTAGGAATTTATCAATCGGACGTAATACTACTATATAGAATTCAAGAAGTAAAGCATACATTCCCTCAGAATTGTAAGTTTGTAAGAATAAATCAACTTAAAATCGCATAAAATATAAAAATTACCTATAATACTGACATCAAAAAAATTTGGTATCAAACGCAATTAAAAATTTTGTGACCAGAATATCATGGAAAAAAGAAATAATTTCATTTCATTTCAAATCTTAATGAAATTTTCTTCCATGAATGAACGTAACTGTGATGAATTAATCTTCAATTTTTCAGTCTGCATTTTCCAGTCAATACAATAACGCCATAAAGTGCCAAACCCGTGACCAATAAAGCAATCATAGACCATAAAAGTCCCCAGCATCTAGCAGTTCCGCAGATTTCTTCCGCAAACATTACTGCGTCGGACTTTCCTTGCGTGGTGTTGTTAATTTTATTTAGGAACACATCATGAATGCAGTCAAATAAGGCATGCAGAGTACACACAGTTCCAACCATTAGCATACAGTATCTCAAGGGTTGGTACTTCATTTCAACTTTCTCCTCAAGTACCCACAGGCCTGCTGGTATTGCTGCCAAAAGAAGTATAAAAAACCGAAGGCTTAGTCCAAAAGCGCATTTCATCCCACATAATTTTTGTTGCTGAAAAAGTAAAAAGAAATAATAAATTACCTATATACCACGTTTTACATTTTGCTAATTGCATGATGTGCCAACCTGTATTTTCAGAACTAGAATGGTGGCTACGCAGGATACCATAAAAACAACACTGGCAATTTTTGTTGGAAGCCTGTCCCATGTCATTAAAATGAAGAAAGCACCCCAGACAACAGAGCCTGTATATCCTGCCGAAAGTGTAACCCATCTTGAACCTCCTGCCGTTCTAGTAACTCCGCCAAAGTTTTCGTTTACCTAAGCAGATTGATAATAGCTTGTTAAACTTTTTCATACTTTGGTAGTTTCGTTAACTAAGCTTAAAGGTTTTCTACCTCAATAGCTTTGACTTTGCCACAAGTTAGCCAGCAAGCGGAAGCATGGGAAAACTCGTGTAAAAACACTGCTACAAGTTTCAAAGGAGCAACGACCACTGATCTCCACAGAATCCCCGTAAGAAGGGCTGTGACTCCCATAACTATGAATGCTTCGTATTGGGCCACATTACAGCAACAAATTCCATAAGGTCCATCGTATTGGGTATCGGAGCTGAACCACTGTGCCATTTTTACTAGGTATTAAGTACTGGAAATTAATTGGAAAAATAGAAGACGATGATTTGTTTGTACTGTAGACGAACAGGTATAATTGAAAATATGTAGAAATGACAAGAGACAAGAGATCATAGAATGGACTGAGATAGCTTGTCCATAGATTTAATCAGAGGTTAATAATAATGATGCATTTGCATACGTTATCACTATTCACTATCTATCTCTTATCCTTCCATTGGATTCAACAGTCTTGCTACTGTCAATATCAAACTCTAACTATGAACTACGCTTTGTGCTGCACGAAAATGTATCATGATTCATGGTACAAAAACAAAATGCATGAAGCAGACAACGAAGATTTGCAAAACAACTTACTATTCCTAGGTTGCAGCAGTAGATCACCTAATGTCTCTTCAACTGATGAATCATACGCCTAGAAAACCATGTTGTGTTCGTATCACCAATCCAATCATATTATTCCTTATCAATGAATTACCAGTGTTCTTCGTTGACACTGTTATGCAGTCTAATAATAAATGTATATGAGTAGAGCTGCATCAAGCGTCACTTCATTTTTGTGCGTAAACCTAAACCTACCTACACCTGTATACTGCCTACTGCGATCAATCGCTTATGCAAAAATCGGGATATGAAGTAAAGCGTTGTGGGGCATGTTAGGAACAACTTGTAAATTTTGGTTTAGACTTTCTGTTTGTAAATTGAAAAGTAAACAGGCAGAGTTTATAACTTTGCATCAGTAGTAGTAGCTATAAACTTGGGATTTTATCGTTTATTTTCATGTTGAATTATTGAATAAACAATTTATTGCCTGCTGAACACGATGGTAGTGGTGGTGGTAGTATGTATCTCTTGTAGCCTGACTACTTGACGTTTTCCTAAAAATTGCAGTCGCTCTTCGGTTACAAAACATTTTTGGCATTATATGAGAAAGACTGTTGTGCAAAACAGCACTTTAGATTTGTTTCTTTCAGCATTAACTTTTGTAGCATGGTTCATGGTTTTCAAATTTCTAACCAATATTTTTGGAAATCGCGATACAAAGATTTTTATGATAGAAGAATTGCCGTTTTACTTGTACTTTTTGTAGTTTTTACTCATATAAAATGATTTAACATAAGCAAGTTTCCCAAATGCTTTCTGCAACTGCGGAAACGCTGAATGCGGAAGTTCAGCTTTTGCTCTTCTAGCAATTTAACACGGGATCAAATACAAACAGGACGCCTACGCACTCTGAATTTCTTATGCCTACATGCACATGTTTACACATGAAGATTACACACGTTGTATGGTGGAATTGTGGATAACATTATGCACAGTGGCATCACTTTCACTTCCCACAACATTCCAATCCCCGGAAGTGGAAACGCGAATTCTACAAAGACGTGCAATGCAAAAAACCACTACAGCTCCTACTATCTAACAGCAACTGCATTCAGACACTGAGTCGCTCTAAAATTCTGTATCCATATCGAAGTGCTTCTATATCTGGATACTCTATAACGAGCTTCCCAAAGTTTTATAAGGAAAATTCCGATATTGAATAATATTTGCAAACAAATTCACTGAAATATACCTTTGTCTCAGTTAGATCATCTTTCCGAGTTCAGCATGAAATTGTTTTGACACAAGCAAAGCAATATTGTGAAGATGCACACTTTTAACTGAATGATTTTGATTGTATGATAGAATGAACTCCTCGTTAGACAGGATATTCATATCTCAAAACTATTTTCTAGTAAACACTTTCCTAATCAAGCTTTCCATATAAGGAATGTATAGTGGTTAGACATGATCTTTATGAAAGTAAAATCGCAGGTGAGCAAGAAAGCTGCTACAAACAATATAGTAAGTCTATGCGCAGCTGGTACACGAAAACCAAATTAGCTAATATGCTTCCAACCAAAAGCGGTTGGCAGGCAGAGGCAATGTTATGTTGCAAGAAGAAACCAAGAGATTCACTGCAGTAAGGTACCTATTCATAAAAAGAAGAAAATAATGAATAACCTTGTTAGTCTTATTATTCCATCCATGCCATGAAACAATTTGAGAGAGATACTAGCTTTGCTCTTTGCTGCTTCATTATGATGACAGCGTTACGCTATTGACTTGCTATATATAACTGATGGGTATAACAAACTGTGATTGTAAAAGGTGATATGCAGACACTATTCTCACTTTTCTCACTGGTGATATGAAACGCTAATACTGTGCGGATTTTGATGACCCAACAATAGAACCTAACCTAGTGATGGGGTGCACACGTACATGGAAATCATTGGAAATATAAAGATTATATACACAGTATACTAAGAAGGTTTTCAAAATGAGAAAGTTTGTACCGAGTAGAGCACAAATATGTCATGTCATAATAATAACGCTCAATCCATATTTTATGCCTGGAACGGGTAAGTACAAAAGAACCAGCTTGTTAGCACTTTGCAACTTGATTTAATAGTGATAATAGATAATATCACACATTTCTAGGCCGTCGTAATCCCAATCTAAGACATTTTCCAAGTTTTCCATGAGTCTCAAGTCGCCCCAAAGAAGTGACTTCTAAAGCAGAACATCGTATATCATACAGCTTTTCGTCTATAATCGTTAGACATCCGAAATATTTCAACCATAAAATTACAAAAAAAAATTAAATTTATAGTAAAAAGTAACCCATGCATAAATCACATTAGAAAGCAATTATGTTTTTAAGATGTCTGTACGTAATGTATTTTCACATCATTTTTGGCATTTTGACTTTTTGGGTAATGTTGGATTTGTGGGTTTTGCGCTAAATACTATCCAGTGAGTTTTTGCCATCTCTAGTCATCAAAGAAAGTTGTTCATGCAAAGAAGTTTCATCTATGAAAGAATTCAGCCAGAAATTAGATAGAGGACGGCTCATGTAGCATTCGGAACTTGCTTACTGCTTGTCTGTACATGTGCCCGTGCTCTAATAAAAAGCATCCTGCACACAAAAACAAACTCAGGTGATAATTCTCCATCGGCGAATGTGAATGCTTGCCAAAGTGAACTGGAGAAGAATCACTGACCGTTGCAGATTGTTCTTATTTAGTGCATTTATAACACTTTAAAATGGCTTCCAAAGTAGCCGGAACTGTGCTCAAGAAGGTAAGATGTGCATTAATAGTTGATAGTGGGTATAGTTTCGGAGCAATGAGCACTGACAAATTGGCTCATAAATCGTTTAAAACTTAATCATCTATAAAATGTTATTTTCAGAGCACTGGATTAACGGGACTGGCGGTGGCAAAGAATCCGCATCACACTTTGGGAGTACTGTACAGTAAAATTCTTCGAGCACTGCAGAAAATTCCGCCAGAAGCTTCCTACAGAAAGTACACTGAACAAATTGTTCATCAAAGAGCAGCCCTAGTCAAAGCGGTAATAATAATATGTTAATTGTGCTAGTTGTCCAATGTCCATTAGAACACTTCAATATAGTTAAACTTCGGTTTTTATTGTTTTTGCAGAATTCCAATGTTCAAGATCTAGAAAAGAAGATTGGCTGCGGACAAATAGAAGAAGTTATCGTACAGGCTGAAAATGAGTTGAATCTGGCTAGGAAAATGGCTGAATGGAAGGCGTGGGAGCCACTCCAATCATCGCCTCCACCCAATCAGTGGAAATGGCCTATGTAAATAGAAATGAAATTTATAGTAAATATATTGTAGTTGGTAATATTTAATGTAAATATCCGGTGCAGTCGCATCATATTCGCGTTTATGAAATTCTTGGTGCGATGTTTTGGAAAAAGTTAATATGATTGCTTTGAGAAATAAGGCAATAAAATTATTGTAAAATCCAATAGTTCAATCAATTTTATTTGTCTACAGCTCTTTTAATCGAAGTCATAAGCAGAGTACAGAAAATGCTAGTGCATGAATACAAAGTTTAGTTTTTGTACCAAGTAGAACACAAAATCACTTCATTTATTTTTCGTAAAATCATAAAACAAATTACACAGAAAGTGAAATGAAATATTAATTTAAGTACTAATATAATTTTGATTGAAGTAGCTTTTTACTTGCGTTAACTTGGAATTACTACTTTTGACTTTGTCAAATACTGGCACTGGCACACTATTGAATTTCAACTACGTAGTAATAGTAATGATTTCTAATGGTGCAGTCAATCATCCCCTCAGTTCCAGTTCATAATGTTTGTAAATAATACTTATACATATATACAATCTCTAATCTCAACCACTCTTTTCCGCCACACCATAACATCTACACACCACTCTTATTTGACTTGAAATACGCATACCTATTTTAATTTTTTTCAGAATTATAGAATGGCAACTAGCCATCTTATATCTAATCTAACCTTAATTTGCTTTCACTGCGTGTAAGGGAGCTTTTTGAAGCTGAACTTTTGTTCATGATGTAAGGATTATCCTTTCATAAATCTGTTAATAATTAATATCTTATTAATGTATCATAAATGAGAATTCTCATAATTCCATGTTATTATTAGCATTTAATTTCTATCCAAAATAAAATGTTTGGATTGAATGCATCACCATTGATGATTTATCACTAAAACATTCAGAATACTGCTAGGTTATTTCATAATTTTGTCATTCCTTCTTTATATGAACATTGCATTACTCAATTAACTCATTGGAAATCCATTTGGCTAGACTTCTCCCCGATTATCTGTATTATATATGCTTTCATTAATTTACTTTCAATTTAAAAGTCTCTTAATTGTAGGGTTAATGCATAGTATAGTCGCAAATTTCTACTGAAATACAGCGTACTGTACGATATGTCATATATGTTTGTATAGTAATTAATATTAACGCACTAAAAACGATGTGACTTGACTAATAATACAGATAAGTTAATTTCAAATTACTTAGGAAGTAACAGCTATAGAAATATTAGCTACATAGCTATTCTAGTGATTACACTGTACATCATAGATGTACATAATATAGTTTGTAGGTACCGCAATTTTTCCTATGTATTTAATTAATGAATTACGTATTAGTGTTTTTACTTACTGTAAGTAAAAACTAGGGATAAAACATTTAGGAAGAACGGATTTTTAGTATTTTTTAATAATTCACAAAATCTGTGGAAATATATATATGTTATATATGCATAGGTATATCTTTCTATTTTACATCCTCGCCTGTACGTAATTCCATAAAATCCGTTAATCATATAGATTCAGATATCATAATACATTTTACAGTCACACGCAAGAAATCATATAACATCAAAGTATATCATGTTAAAATCTATTATTAATGAGGTGCCACACCTCACTTTCACCAACAAGCATAAAATTTTCACCATTATCCTTTTATATTCTCACATCGCCCCACCTGAAAAACTAGGATCATTGCTTTTCATTATACACGAACTTCGTGTCACGAAGCATCCAAAAAGTTAGAGATGCGCTTTATGAAATAATGCAAAAGTACAAGGCGTTGGTATAAACAAAAGGGAATGATAGTGCCTTTTAAGGTGTTTAGTCGCACTTTACCCCAACCCAACAAATGACTAATCTTCTAATCTTTAATGTCTTCTTACGTTGGGTTTTAAATATCAACGTAATAAAACATATTATGTAACTATTTATCACACATTTTACCTGTAAGACAGAGAAAATATTAAGAATGATTCCTAATCCTCATCATCATCATTATTTACTTTTGCAATAAGAATTAAATAAATATATAATATCTACGATATTATTATAGTTTGTCGTAACAAAACGAAATATTGGAAAATATGAACTTTCAGGTAAAAATCAAAACTGACGCTTTTTAACCTAAACCGAATTCGTAAACATTTCTCGCGGGGTTATTAACATAAGATGGCTTCCGGTAAAACAGTTCTTGCTCTACAGGGTCATTCACAAAGTGACGAATATGTGCTCTTCCACTACCAGTCATTCCGGCTGTTGCTGGCATCCATCTCATCGGTTTGTTTTCTGCGGATAAGCATACAGGAAAAGTAATTATTAATAATTGCCGTTTACGTAATAATTATGAAATTGCAATTATCATCATTAAATGGTAAAAGATGGTGAATTACGCATTTCGAATATAATGAAACGGGCGTAACTGATATGAGTACACATAATCATTGACTCCGCCAAAATATAACAATTTCTTTCCTCGCACTTAAAGTTTGAGATCTGTACTTAGTTTCTGTGACTTAATCAATAACTTCAATGAATTTGGGATTGTTTTAAAGATCGGAAGATCGTTTGTTTTGTCTGACGTAATGTTTTACTCCAGTAAACCCTGTTGAACGATTTTTCAGCTTTGAAAGCATCCATTTCATGTTTTGCATGTTTCTATAACCTTACCTATATATCTTTTTATATATAAACGTTAATATTTGCAACCGCTAATGATACTTTATTAATTGATAAAGTAATTAATTTGTCTCTTCCATATCACCACAATACAGGCAATGTTGACTATAGCTAATAATAACAATGAATAAATATTCATTCTATATCGCAGGTTGTGAGGAAATGACACGATCTCATCTTCGCCCACTCTTTATAAAGCAAATATTAGAGTAAAACTTAATTTGAACGCCCACTTGCAACTCAACGATCGTTAAGTTTACTTTAAATAACTGTCCCTATTGTATTTAACCATTCATCATGCTTTTACATTTCAGTTCATTATTCGGATTTTAATTAGGACGTATATACAGTTAGGTATTATGTTTTGAAGGACATTGCACAATAGGCAACTATACAAATATTATGAACTGGCTTGGTAATACTTTACATAACGTCAATTTCGATTGGCTTGGCCGCTGTCGCCTCTGTTACATGTCAGCAGCAGGCTCGTGTAGCTCTTTGCCTCAGTTAAAAATGAAATAACGATTTGCAATCATTTTTAATGCAGCCTACAAACAAAAGAGTTAGCTGATACGCAAAACGAGTTTACGTAATCCACAAGGAATATGAAAGGTTAATGAAAAAACTCGAAGAATAATATACTCCGCTTGGCTACTCCATTTTAATAAGTCTGGTTCTGCCGCATGGGTTTACGTTAAAGCAACAAGCCAAACTTTTTATCAATCTTCTAGGAGGAAGGACTTCTATTTCTTTAGAAGTTCAATAATTAATGGGCTATTCTATTTTGTGTACATAATGTACATATATCACCATTTCTTCAGAAAAAACCACAGAAATTCAAATCCTTTTAAAAGTCACTAATGAGTGATTCATTAATATTAACGCCCACAGCGTTAGGTTTGCTGTGTCATTAGAACCTAATCGATGACAAAGCGGAAGAAAAATTCATCTAGCAAAATTGCAAATGAGTCAAATGGGGCTCACTAAGCTAACGCAATGAAAACCCTTCATTTTAGGCAAAAGTGGAAATCAAAGGGTTCTTTCTTTAATTGAAAAGAAACCATTAAAATGAAAGAAAAAACTCTTTTTTGGACATCAAACAAAATGCGTAGGACTTGACTGTTTACCTGGAAGATGTGGAATAACTGGAGCTCTCCCTTCCTCCTCGTTTCCGTAATAAAGCATACCGTCTCCAGATTGCCCCAATGCCCTTTCATTTTTTATCAAGTCAGTTTCATCACTTTCTTCGTCCTCGTCATCCAGTTGCAGAGCTTCCAGATTTGAACGTAGATGTTGAAAGAACTGCGGAATGTTGCTTAAAGCACCTGAGGGAGTAGAGTAAGAAAATTTTCATGTGCTTTTGTAGTTTGTATCATGCTTATTTAGAGTCTTATATAACACCGAAAAAGTACCAAGAAAAGAAATCAAATTAAAAATGGGTTTGATTTTGCGAAAGGCCAAGTCACGAGTGATGAAAGGTCAACAGTGTCAAAATTAGAACAAAAAAATGCGGGTTTATTAGTGGAAATTCTATTATAAAAATAGAATGAGAAGAAGTTCATGGTAAATTACTCATGAAGTTGACCTGACCAATGCAAAGCAAGCCGCTTTATCGAGGTTATTTCAAGTTTCATCAATTTAGGAAAACTAATCTATTCATACTCTGAATTTCATGGCGTGTATTGCTTCTTGATACTGCGTGGGTGGGTAATGTCTGCCATAGCATAGTTAAACAAACTGAACGTAAGCATTATAAAATGGACAGAGTATTTGGCTTATTCAAGAAAGTATTTATGACTACATACAGGAATTTTCATACATGTATGGCAAAAATCGTGACGATTGACCATGTACTTATATGCCTTATGACAGGTAGTTGGCATATATTATGTTTGTATGACTAGATATATGACTTACATTCCAAATGCCACTGTATCTATATAAATGCAAACCCCGACTATCACTATAAAGCTAAACAGATTTGTTATTTGTTTGAAAATTGCAAAGGAATCTAAAAAATCTCTATGTGGCTATACATACATAGACTTTTTCTTTGATGTTTGAGATTCTTTAGAAACTACGCTAATTCCAAAAGCAGAAATCACATTAACAAAATAGGCAAATGCACGCACATGTATACCTCTGAAATCAAAATTGTAGGAAACAAAATATAGATTACTCTGATTCGATTTCAAAGCATGTCAGTTTGGAAATGTTTGTTGCACTTCAATTCTTCTTACTGTTGCATAATATGTTAATCATGATAATTTTAGATGTTGTATTCACACAATTTTATGCAATTATTTGCTTCGATAAATTCAGCCCAAGCCCGGTTTTCTCCAGAGGCTATGCATTTCCGGGATAATTACACGCTTTATCATCAGTATCAAAGGATATGCAGATGTGCACAGTACAGTGAACTTTCACTTTTCTATTGAGAAAGCATGATCTTCTTCATAATGATCTGCATTGAGTGTAGTATAATTGTGAGGATCATCATGCTTCTCTCTGGCATTACGTCAGCGTTTTTGTTTAATTTGCCCCATTGAACTTATTTAGCGTCACGATCGGACAACTGCGTATAGCAAAATGTTTTATTTCATCCGAAAAGGTGATAAGGAATACATTTCAGACCGCCATACAATAATAAAATAAAATAGTGAGCCTTTTTTGCAGTAACAGTAATGGTTGGCATATGGGGAAAATATTTACTATGCATCAATCTATTTATGCATGGATAAGCGACTTTTGCTGAAATGGTATAAGCCACCAAATCTTCACAACTAGTGAATCACAAGAGGTTGAAGTTTTTGTCTGTTCTAATAAGTATATTATCATATTTCCTTCTACATGTTGATTTGATTTTGGTAGCATGTAGATTCAGGTAGCCAGTAACAAGAATATTATAAATAATCCCACCAATAATAGCCAAAGTTTTTATAATAGTTGTACCTTGTCGGCAATTCGGTTATAAGATCATAAAATATTATGCGCTTTTATGAATATTTTTATAATAGATATACATATCGTGGTTTTTTACTACTTTTACCAAAAGCCTTTTGGTATCATACATTTGCATTAAGTACCTCCTTTCTCCTATGTATATGGTCATCTCTTAATTCCTGCATACTTGCCTGGGATAATCATACCAATTATTGCACAAACGACAATAAGAATTTTGTCTTAATAATGTACTTCCTGCTCTTGATGCTAAAACCCTTTTTGTTCCAAGTATATTATTCCCTTGCTAAAGCAAATAAATGCGTCAGTTGCATCGACGATTTTTTGCAACAAGGAACCATGAAACAATTGGCGAAATCCAATATGACTTTTCTAGAGCATTCAAAAGTTTCTTTCTGTTGAAAAAGAAGATGAAGATGCTACGAAGTTCTGACGTTCTTTCATTTTATTCCAAATCCTGAATTGCTTTTGTTGGATTACACATGGGTGTTTCACTTCGACTTCACGTTAATGAATGAATAAGAATTGCAGAAACATTATAAAGTGAATAGATAGGTAAGGTTTATATTGTAACAAGTAGATTGTAGATTCATTGAAACTACTCATTCTCATTGCCCTTAGGAATGTAACATGTGATACCCAAGAAAGATAGCGGAGTTCGCTGAGTGGACCGCAAGTACTAAGGATGCGTTTCCAGCCAACTGAGCCAACAAGTCTTTGTAATATACAAGTTTCCTTACTTTAAATGTGAAATGATGCATAATATATGCTACTTACTATTCAAGCCAAGAATCTCATATGATACTATTCAAGAAAAAGGTTTACGTTATAGTTGCTAGAAACCAAAGTTTGGAATAGGCAGGTTGGGAAAACAGAACTGGTCAGATTAAATGAAATTGAGTTCCTGGAATTCGACTCTGAGAACATAATCAATCTTGTCTTTTGACCAACCTTTGTTGTGACTTTTCCCGTTGAGCATTATTACGGTGTTCAATTACCATCATGCGAATAATTTGTGCAAAAACCAAACCTAGTACAACGCTAGGTTGAATGATATATGCAGACACAATGTTTCTGGTGCAATTTTGTACCTTATTGGTTCATGTCTGCTGGCGAATACGTAGTAACATATCCATTGTTTTAATAAACACTGAGCCAAGCAATCTTCATTTGTTTTTGTAATTTTCAGTCTCCGCAGAAAGACAGTATTTAAAATGAGAAAAGTTGATGCACTAAATGTGATTTCTAGAAGAGCAATATTTTATGCCCTTCTATAATCTAAGTTTTATGCACTGTAGCAAATTGAAAGGAAGACGGAGAAAGGTAGACCTGCAAACCTGTAGGTTCAAAAATGTGGTGTTTACTTAGACTAGCTTGCTTGGAACAAGCTACACCTACACCACCACCGCAACAGTAATGCATGCTACTATGTCCTGTGTGCTTGCCATTTGCTTTTGGAATCTTGTTGTCTCAGATCTCCCCAGGGACAAACACGAGGCTATTATCATAACAATTCGAGTGAACTAGCTCTAAAATACTAAAACATTGTCTGGTACCGTTTTTTAAGCAAAAAATCATAACTCTAACGCATGTTATTACAATTAAGAAACAAACTATAATTAAATGTCGCATTCATCAATATATCTAATCGCAGCAGTACACAATGAATGTCATTCATGATTACACTAAGCATAAAGCATAAGCAAAAGATGACTTACGTGCGCCAATAAATGGAGTAAACGTTGGATCCTGCTCTTCCGTTTCGAACTCCTCCATTGTAGGATGTCGAGATTCACCCGATTTTAGACTTAGAATTCCAGCCAGTGGATTCAGTTTTGGGAAAGACGTCATGGACCGAATAGAATAGGTACGTGTAGCAGGTCCAGGTTGTTCCCCGTGAAATCGGGACATTCGTGTTTGATACTTATGTTTGAAGGATGGATATGGAAAAAACCCTCCACCTGAGTTTGAGGTTGCCAGTCCATTAAATTGCTCTTGACCATCTATAGACTCTGGAGCTGACGTAGCAGATAATCCAGCAGTGTCTCTTGATTTACGTACTATACGCCCACGCAAGTAATTTTTGTAAAGAAAAAAATTAGTAATTTCACTTTTACATTAATCTACTTCAAACTTGAATACTTTTTATCAATTTTTACTCACCATATGGAACGGCTGTCACTGATGACTGTAAGGATGAAGATGCTGTGGTGGTTATAGGTGCCGCAGAGGAAACTGTTTGCTGTCCAAACCCGACTAACGTTAGATATGCACAAACAAAGTGACTGAATAGCATACTGTAGCTAATTTGAATTTTATTATCAAGCTTCATTATGAAATCAATTAGAAATTTTCTTGTGGCTTAAAACAGAATTTTTAGATCAATTCAGTCTAATAACTTGTTTAGGGTATTTTATAAACACTTGATTAAATGCCAGCAATAAGGTAAACTTTCTCTATCCTGTTTTAGCCGGAGTTTAGCTTATATGTTTTATATTCAATTTTCTATCAAACTTGTCAAAGATTAGAGATCTAAATCGAAAAGTGATCAAAAAACTTTGCGTGTCACTTCTTGAGCGTCGAAGTTTGGAATGACTCTTGTTTCTGGAGGAGATACTCCTTTTCTCAGGTGGTGTCGGTTCTTGAACAGGCTAGTGTGAGTGTGGGGTTTGCTGTCTATGCAATACGTAGATATATATAGTAGTTATTTCTTGTCATCCGTCAACTCAACTAGTGGTATTTCCTTTGACTATGGCCTATCCGATCACTTGGTGAATGTTAAATTAAATATTATATGAAATGGAGATTTTGCGATGATGGGTTGAGTCTACTATGCAGCGCGTTGGTGGTGATTCAGTAGTGGTCGTTTGGCAAATGAATGTTTCCAACTTGCTTTTATTGGTGCTGGTAGGTTTCAATTTTGCGTTGGTTGTGTTGCTGCTGGAAAAAGTATGCAAAAGCACTCATCATTCTTTTTTCGCTAAACGTATTAAATTGCTGGCTACGCGTAGAAGGAGAAAAGCGGGTTATGCTCTTCATATGGGAAGGGGAAAGGAAAGATGCAAAGCTTTCTCTGTGTCTGACATTATCTAGTAGCCGTTTATCTTGAGATTCTTTCCCCCTTACTTGATGTCCGTTTCCAGTATTGGTGGAACACAAGGGTTGAGTGCATGCATATTCTCCCCATGTCCAAAACAGCATTACTTCTACCATCGTCATATAACAACTTTGCCAAAAAACGTAAATACGTGATACACGTAAATTATGCAAGGTAACGGTAGAAAAAGTAAATTCCTTTTGGTTTTATTCGTAACTTTCTCTTCAAAGCAATTATAGTATGGTAGCCCATCAGCAACTTTGCTTCCTATATCGTTTCAACATTTCCTCTAAAAATCAAAACAGTAGCTGTTAATTTTAGTTTATGAATGCAAAGAAAATTTTAAAACTTTTACAGTAGTCAAAGGAAAAATTAGCAGTTGATAACATGTGGTCTAGAAAACTCATGCAAAGGTGCTTCCTAATCTTTGATGTCGTATTAGCAGTTAAAAATAACCGGGCCGAGTGGTGGTACACTTTACTTAAGTGACTTCCCAGAGGGAAACGAAAAGAAACAAAGGAAAGGGACAAAATGTAAAAGCACAAGAGAAGATGGTTACAAGAAGGTAGTACGGCTCGAGTTGTAGGAAGAGTTGAAAACTTTGCACTTGTAAATCGCGTCTCAACATCATATTATTATCGTAACAAAAATACTGGTTTTATGCAACGTTACACAGCCAAAACATACGTGATTTAATATTACATTCATATTACATTACATATTATATAGGATATTTATCAGTTGAAATGGAATAATACAAAAGAAAAATGGGTTCATGAAGTGCTTGGATCTTGTCATAATAAGCTGAGAGACATAGAATGGAGAAAAAGTGTGCTCACGAATCTGCTTTCGGTCTGGTTACGAGAAAAATGTAGGTAAAAAGTCAAAAACCGTGTAAATCATCTTTTCCGGCGGAGCTGGGTTTTACTTTGTTTATTTATTTAAATATCACTGTATTCCATATCAAGTAATCCGGAGTAAACGAAGCAAAAATAATCGTAGTACCGAGATGGAGACAAAAGTAAGTCATCATCATCATCATGATTCATGATAAAAGAAAATAGCATATGATACACATATTTTGTTACAAAACTTATAAAGTAATAAATTATACATAAAATACACGCAAATTCAAAGAAATCCGTGCGTGGTATGTTGCACTTTAATGTTTTATAGGTGGGAAGAAGGAAACTTGTGGATTCGTATGTTGCTCAGATTTAAAGGCATATCGGGAAAGATGAATGACTTAATTAAAGGGCGCATAATGTGTAGTCGTATAATATTATATATTAACGTCAATTTATGAACAGTATTGCCCACTTCCTTTCAAAAATTTGGGGAACACACTGGGGTTAAAGTTTATTTATAGGTCTACTGTTAAAAACAGTAAATCCCAGTCTAAACCCACGCACTTCTGCCCATTTCTGGGCTGCTACTTGTCTAGATTGCCCTAATCACTGTCTTTAGATTACTTGTCTTTCAATTCAAATTCCAGCTAGCAAAACGAGTATTGACGTTGCAAAATATTCCAAAAAGGCCAAAGTACATAAATGTACTTTGATTACGTTTGTTTGTTGTCGGCAAGAAGCAAACTACACTAAAGTTGCAAAGTTATAATGATTATGATAGGAGATCTTGAAATCCTTGAAACATTAACATTACGTCAGCGCATTCATGTTTTGTAGTTGCTAGTGTTAAATGAATTTGGTGAACTGAAACACACGAGTTATATAATTGTTTTCATATGAGAACATCAGTTATGATGATAGGAAACCGATCGGGCGGAAATATTCTGAGACAATTGAAAAGCTACCAGCTGAATTTAGTAGAACACTTTCTCTCATTTTCATCAGAATCATTCCAAATATTTGTATGTGCACTACAGTGGCAAAAAGTCCGTAGTAGTTTGTACTCCATGTTTTGTAATGTGACATTCTTGTACAGTCACATTGCACAACCCGTTTTTCATATCATACAGGCTTGGCATGATAATTGCACGCTTCTCGTTTCGTTTCTCTTATAATTATGCCCCACGCTTTGAATACGCACAAGCATGTTTAACACTGCTTTCCATTCCCGTCAACGGAGTTTATTATGAAGATGATTATTATGTAAGACATAATAGAACACATAATTTGAAATCATTATGCAAAAAAACAAACAGAAAAATATGTGTCAATGTATGTACATAAAGCAAAGATCTCCGACTTATATGGTTTTATTGAACTACAAGTTTAGGTACATTTAGCTGATGTTTAAGATAGCGGATAGGAATCCGGGTTCCCGGATGGACATAAATCTTTGATGCATGGATTTTTCTTTATTCCTGCTCGACTCCTTTTACCTTTCTGCCACCCACGCCATCCAAGTTACCTGCTTTCTTTGCAGCAGCAGCCTTACTATCTGCAGAATCTTGGGAGCATTTGATTTTATGCCCACCTATACCATCGGAAAAGCTTCCAGCTACAGGTGCGTAACACTTGATGTCTAATGAGTCCCGCTCATGCGAGTTTTTCGTTCTTTTAAAAGCCGCAGCAGCACAAGTGCCCGATCCCCCAACGCCTGCTAGTTCCTTTGGTCTAGGACAAGGACAAGGCTCTGGGATAGCTGCCAATCGTTGCTCCAATGTACTATCCAGCATGCCAGGTTGACCAAGAATGGAAGCTGGGATTGACGAAAGACCTTGTCGGGATACGTGTGGCGCTGAGGATGGAATCATACCTTGTTGTGGACCATATTGCGGAAGGGATGAAAATGGACCTTGTTGTGGGTTATACTGTGAAAGTACTCCTTGTGGTGAATCGTATTGAAGCTGTGCTGGTGCAAAGTCGTTTGCAGGAGATTGAAATCCTCCATATCTTGAACACGCAGTCCCAATTGTTGGTGGCGGAGCAGGAACGAATCGCCTTGCCCCGGTAACCTGTTTCCAGTATGTGATTATGAATTCAGCTATTTTTTATAAAATGAGTAATATAGCTTGTTAGCTACAAACCGATGGGACAGCCGGAACAATTTCAGGTGTATAATATGCGCTTTCCACATACTGTGAGGTTGCTGGAACTTGTGGTCCCGGGATTGTTAGGTTGTTATTACGACTTCTGTGCAAGATAGCTCGCGCCACCTCTATTCCAATTGCATCTTAGTAAAAGAAATACGAATTTACGCACGGTTATGTTTGTTACATATTTATAATGAATCTAAAATGATTCAAAGCTTCTCAAAAATTACATTCAGGATAGCTCATCATGAAATTATCTAATAAGCCAGCACTTTCAAGGTGGGAAACAATTTGTAGCAGTTGCTCCAGGCTGAATCCGACTGATGAAGGATAAGTTAATGGTGTTTTAAAAAGCACACGATTTCATTATATGGCCATGAGGGTGTGTATTCATATAAAGTAATTATTCTTACCATTGTTTTGTCGCGAAAATGCCGAGTACATTCTGATGCCCTGGGCCAGAGCCACTGGTGAAAAGTTAGAAATGTAAAACTTAAGACTTTATGGAAGACCTATCTTGAGGAATTTCATGATTTTTTGTAACTTAAAATTTTGAAACAAAACATTCTTGCATATAAACTGCTAAGTTTTTACTATTTATTACTTTGTATTTGTATGAAAATTTATGTGAAAATCCAAATTATAACGGAATGGGATAAATGTTTTGTGAAATGAACATATAATTTAATGAATGCAAGTCTCCAAGCGATTTTGGATAGGTTCCTCCGGAAGTCGAATTGATGAAATGGTATCAACAGAATTGAGATGTAGTAGTGCAGCTGAGAGACCGTTGTTTTCATTCCAAAAAGTAGGAAGAGCATTGGTTCGCAGATTGTTACGGTGTACGTAAGATTATGATTTTATCATGATACTAATTAAGAATGATTTTTGAATTCGAAAGTGTTTTAGTGAAGCAATTTTGAATTTATATTTTATTGGTTTGACCGACAATTTTGTAAATCAAGGTGCACGCATAACAGCTATAATAGTTTCTTCATGTATAATTTTGACCGGACTGGAACTTTTATATTGATCTCTGTAGTTTCCACTTTTCCTTTTCTCATTGTATCAGACTTTACTTTGCTTACGAGAAGTTGAAACAATGACTTTAGTTGAATTGTCTTGCATTTCTAGAGTACAAACTACGCCAGCTTGAAACCAGTCCCATTAAATATTTTAACATATTCTCCTCAGATTCACTCTGAGATTTTCCACATTGATCGCGACTAGAATTTGCCACTACATTCATGACCCATGCTTTTAGTCTATTGCTGTCAAAAGTCCTATTGCATCCTGCTGGTCTACCGAACCCCGTGAAAACTGTAGCGGATGGTATGGGTCGAAGAAGCATTGGTGCAAATTGGGACAATAACGAGTTTAGAGTCATTTTCGCAATTGTGTTATCACCACTTCCATCTATAGCATTTATCTGGCCGCTGAATCTTAGTGTAGTGGGGCCAGAAGCAGAAAGAGAAAATATTTCTCCCAAAGGTTTTATTAAATTTTGTGCTATGACCATCGGCGGCAAAGAAATTGCTGGTCCAGGTCCACCACACTCATTCCCTTTTGATCCTGTAAGAGTTTAACATGGGGACTATCTTCGTATTGATGACAACTTGTATACATGACATGCAAATTACTTATCAAACCTTTCATGTCAGGAGCGGCACTTGAATCGCATTTAACTGTCTGATTTCCAGAAGATGACATAACCTTAAAACATATCACGTGTTTTGCACAGCATGTATCAGAAGATTGGCTTTTAGCGACAACATAGAACTTATCGGACGTGCTTAAATTCTCTGGGTCCCCTACCTGATTCAAATTGGTCGGGTCTAATCCATTTAGCCAGTCTGCAATCTTGTTGCCAGACGGACTAGAATTAAGAGGAATACCAGGAACGGGAGGCACTTCGTTAGTAGACTGCGGGTTAGGCATAGCTTGTTCAAACTTTACTTTTTGTTTTGAAACGGAAGCTGGAGGTGGATTACATGCGGTCTGAGTAACAGGTAGCAACATTTCAGAATCGGAGGCAACTACTCTCCGGCTACAAGGAGGTGGCTCAGGAATGGCGTTTAGTTGTTCTTCCAACGCACGACTCATTAAAACAGAACTGTCGGTCACAGTAGGAAGTATGTGCGTGGTGGTTGTTGGAAGCACCTTAGGCTGCTGGTAGTCGCATGATTTAGTACATGATAATAACGGTGGAGAAGATGGAACTTGGTTATGTACCTCTGGGAGTCTTTCTTGAGAAAAATTGTTTGGAACTGGGGTATGTTGCGTGTACG
Organism: Entomobrya proxima; assembly: GCA_029691765.1. Lineage (NCBI taxonomy): Eukaryota > Metazoa > Arthropoda > Collembola > Entomobryomorpha > Entomobryidae > Entomobrya > Entomobrya proxima. Next base: position 5,158,023 of record CM056169.1, read on the forward strand.
GTACAGGTACTTGTCTTTGCTGAGAAACGACATACGGACCTGGAAATGATGGCATGGGTGACGAAGATGGAATTCCACCGCTTTGCTGGGGTACATTTTGCATTGATTGAGATGTTGCATTAATAAGTCTCCTCTGTCGGACATCCTTCAAACATTCCACAACGGTCTGCTGCAACGCAGCGAGACATTCATCCTCGCAAGATATTAAATTAGGGTCGGTCCGGTTCGGACATTGGTTCTCCAGCAGACCGGATAAAAGGTTTACAAAATAGCGTGCCGATAAAGGATTCGTCAAAGGGGGTGGTGCTGGTGACGCAGAAGGATTAACGTCTATAAACCCACCGACGCTGTTATTGCAACCACTAGTTGACAATTTTTCTAGAACTAACCGGCACATCTGTACACCTAATGAATCTAATGTGTAAAATTAAAGGATGCATTACCAGGAAAACTTCTTCAAGCATACAATTAGGTATAACTCATTCTAGTATGCATTCATAATATATTACGCTGAGGATAATATCTTATGAAGTCCTCTGTCAATCCGGCACTTTCAAGTTGTGAAATACAGCTAAGTAGTTGATCAAGACTGTCACCAGTTTGGGTTATGGCTGGAGAATAAGAAAAAATGTTCTCTTGTGATCAGTTTTTTTGTCATATAATTCAAGATGATAACAACTCAATGAATAAGTTACAAGTTTGAGCATTTTATAAAGAAACTAACTTGGGGATATGGCCATTTTATGCTTGGTGTCAGAAGATTCAGAAGCCTGGTTTGCTTGCTTAGGTAGCTAGCTACTGAGAATTTTGATGAAAAGTTTTCACTTCGCCTGTTCGCCTACCTGATTTGCGTTTTTATAGTTTTAAGCAGTTTTGCTGAGAAGGAGGAAGTGAAACCAGTGATTTACATGCATGTTCTGTGAATACTATCTGGTGTTTTTAAACTTCAGAACGTTTCTAAGTGATTTTCAATCTATAGGGAATCCGGCTGGAATATTCCCGAAACTTGAAATTGTGAGTCCGGGTCATTTTAGGTAAAGTTCGTCTTCTTGAAATACAATTTTGCCCCTAGCGAATACACGTACTATTTTGTACAAAGGAGTCAAACCTAGAGCAATTACGTTTATCGACAGTTGATATTGTAGATAGTAGGCGGAGATAAAGTGTACTTGCACAATAATTGTGTAATGAAATCTTTGAACCGAAAAATAAAAGTTTAGATATCAGTTTGGTAAATGACGTCTGTTTTCTCTTTATCTAGTACATAGGGCATTTTGGAGTACGAGTAGCTGAGCAGGTATATTCATAAATGTGACAAGCAACTTATGAAACGGTTCATTATGCCCCGGCTTCCAAACCATCGCACCGCATCTAGCATGTAGCAATGGAGTGTGGGCGATTTAGAGCTCTTTAAAAAGCATTATGTACTTACTTGCATCAATAACTGTGCTAAGCTAGCAGCAGTTTACGAGTGTAAATCCAAGGTTTTGTAGTAAAGTTGTTGCACACCACTGTGTACTCGGAGGGAAATTTTCCAGGTCATTGGCAGAAAAACATTAAAATGTTGTTCCAAAGATTTCAAGTGCATCTCATGGTTATGGTCAAAAGAAATCAACAAAGTGAAAAGCCCAACAGTCTTAAAATGTGAAGCTATTATTGAAATGCAATAACATAAAAACTAGCACGTTTTATTCAATTTCGGATAAGTACAGCCAAAGTTCAAGTGCAAATATCTTGGTTGCAATATACGCTTTCAGGGATTAAAATATTGGTTTTTAACCTTTAAATATCAATTTCATACTTATTAATCTAGTTGTAATTTCACGGGTTCTAGTACTTTATCATAGTGCAATTTTAATGATGCGTCATCTCAGATAATTTGTATAACAGTGTAACTTTACAAAATCTACTAGCACAGCTCAAACTTTACAGCAGTGTTTAAAATTTGAACGAAACTGGCTTTCAATTTCTTTCAATGTTTGCACCGCAAGTTTTATAACAACCAACAGTTAACAAGTCAATGAATAACTATAAAATATATACATTTTCTGTTGTAACAACCTATATTTATTTACTCTCTTTGTCTAACGGGTTTTAATCTTTTTTACAATGCAAACAAGTTAGTTTTATGAAAAGTTTTGTAGCAAAATAAAAAGTTCTCAAAGTTTGTGCAAATATATACTTTGGGGTAATGGGGGCGTTGTGAGACTTGCTCCTCTGGACTCGACTGATGATGATGCCACATCACTTTTCATCATTTTGCAACTTACCTCTACTTTACTTGAAGGCTCCAGCTACTTGCCTGGTGGTAACTGCATGAATTTATGCTCCACTTTTTTAAATCAAGCTTTTATAACAGAAATACATGCTAATACTGTAATATCACTTGATAATGTCATGTAATTTATCAGCAGATGTATGCTAAAAGTGTAAATTATGAATTAAAAAAGTAAGCAATTTATATCGATAATACTGTTCTCACGTGTTAAGAAAACTGCCTTACTATGCTAGCTAGCATGTATATACTAATCAACATGAAAGAAAACAAGTAAAAGCCTTATTGGTTGCAAGAAGAACGCTTATATAGTGCTTAAAATCATTACATTTATAAATTATACTATTACTATACGTTTCTCTTAAATTATGCTATTACCTATACTATTTTTTAAAATTTGCTAATTAGGTTAAATCAATTGAAGTTTTTATTAGTTGTAAGTAGTTCAGGGTATAACGGCTACGTTTTGCATTGTGAAGTTTACTGAATGATTTTCAAAATGCTTATGTTGGTTTTTGCACATTTGTAAATGGTGTGTGGTGTGGAAATAAAAAGCAACACCAAATCATTTCTTTATAAGTCAATAAAATAACATTCAACATTCAAGTTGTAGTTGTAGGTCCATAAGGTGGTGACATGATTCATAGGAATGGAAATTCAAACTGCTTCGTTGGATGATGGTATTCAAATTTTTAACGTCGTCTTTTTCCTAGCCCCAGATTCGTATAGAGCCATGCAGGGTTGTAGTTGTTGGCTCTTCGAAGAATATTCTGCTGAGAATCTATGAAGTTTGATTTTGGTGAGTAGTAATGAATATGACCAGCAGCATGTGGTTTCCAACCTTGTTTCGAAGTCCAGTTTTCTGCATTTACGGCTACAATTTAGGAATTTTAACGTTTTATAACCATCAACTACTAGGTCTCAGTTTTGAATTGCATGATACATTATATTCTGAGAACATAGTGCCCAATTTTTTCGAAGCAGGAAACAGTTGACAGTTTTGTTGTTTTTACCTGGGGGTTTATTCCCGCTTGTGCTACCACCATTTTCATCAACAAGCAGTTCCGCTTTCAACCTTCTGGCCGCTCCTGTCTTGGAAGGGTCTGCTCTCCCATCTCCCAGCTCAGCTCCATCTGAATCATCATCTCCATCATTGGCATTCCCCTCAAGTTCTTCGCTGTCTGAAATTCTCGGAAGTGCTTCCAGGTTTTCTCTCAAATGTGCAAAAAACTCGGGAATGTTAGTGAGGGCTCCTATATTACAAAATAAACAAAATGCATCCAAATGGATGTAGCCATTACATGTAGGAACATTGCGCAGGTGGGCTTTTAAGAAAACCACGAAAGATGTATTGTCTTTTGAGTACGTTTAATGCATTTGGAATCACAAAAGACATAACCTATTATACTACTACATACCACCCACTTTTCCGTTGAAAGGGAGATGAAATCAAACTCTAGTACAAATACACACAGACAGAGAACACAAATAGAAAGGCAAGGTTGCTCTTCTATTTCTGCTAGTGCTACAAGCAAGTGGAAATAATATTGTCTCAAATTAATACTCCCTTTGAACTCGGAAGCAGGAACATTATGCAGAAATTGCATAACAAAAACGTGTCGCGTTGGCGGTCGTAGCTCGTGACTCTATTACGTTATTTATGCTGTCTATCTGATGTCTGAGTCACGCTGTTTGGAGCTCAAAATGTTGGATCCAAGAAAACTAGAATGGTCACTAAATATAAAGATTCCTAAGAAAAACGCTCGAAACAAGGCGGTACCAATTTGGTATTCTTAGTATGACCAATACTATTATGCATGAAAATAAAAGATACTCTTTTGAATGAACTTATAGTTAGCCTTAATTATCTGTACATTGCTAAACACATATAACGCTCTAGAATGAACATTGAGTTTATAGTTTTGTACTATTCGGCACAATTTACAACAATAGGGTTTGGCTACATATTGTACCAAATGACATACATGACGTTTCTTTTCCATGTAGTCCTTTCTCTTTACCTTAGTCTACCGACCGTATAACTGTTTGTCTTTATATGAGCTTTAAGTGTTTGAGGAACGGAAGCTAATGAGGCGTGTATCATCCTGAAATACCTAGGTACATATTTGCATAATAAGCATTTAAACTTGAACTTGCTTTCATTGTACTTTTGTACTCTTTCGTCGTCAATGGCCGCAAGTGTTGACACTTTTTGTTTGTGGTTTGTGATAATACCAGATGCCTGTTGCATTCCAGGAATGGAATATGTGAGTGAAACGCTGAACCGTATTACTTTTTCCTGATAAAAAACCACGTACGTAATCGTAAATGACATAAGTGGTACTTCATACTTTTCAATCTATTTATTACATTCTATTATGTTGTATTGTATATTGTATATCCCGTTCATTCACAGTAATATTTATGTTGACACAACTGGCAAATTGTATAAAACGAGAAGCAATTCACACTTTGAAAGAAATCATATATAAAACCTTGTGCATACATGCTTTAACTTATATCCAAAATGTATCGCCTCACAAAAAGTTGATTTTCTTTCACCAGCAAGCAAAAAAATTACTGGTCATTGCGATTATTGTGCATTAAAGTGAATTTTGAAATTCTAATTCGCAAAACGTTTTTCAGTTATTATTTTAGGAGATGTTATTTCAGTATACATTAAAAATGTATGACGTATGAAGCAGGTAGTACTTTTCTAAACATAAACCTTACGCACATTTATAAAAATCTAATGTCTAGTCTAACCACGTTTAACTTTAAATAATGCCAGGCATATTTTCTAAAACTTATTCATAACTTCTGTGCTTTCAACTGGTGAAGCAAGCGCAAAGACGTGCATTTATTCATTTGTCGAGTTGCCGGAAAAAATGATCAAAAGAAATATGCATATATGTATGCTAAGGAAATGAACCGATGTCCCCACTTCTTCTTCCTACTCACCATATCAAATAAACATCACATCATCAGTGTATGTGGTTGTAGTTTTTTTCATAAAATGTTTCGCTTTGTAGATGTAGAAAAGCAAAATTCATTATTGTTAATTAATTAGATACATCTAAAGAAGTATAATTAAATATAAAACATGTGCTTTTCATCTGTCTTCCTCTATTCTCAAAAAAAGAAGTTCAGGAGCGCTTTCAATGCTACATGGGTACACACACAATACATCCAAAATGGGGAAAATTATTTCACCTGAGCAGTCTCAAGTAACATGTGCCTGGAAGAATCATTCCATACAAAATGCATACCATTTGGACAAAGTTTCTATATACCAACTAGCGACTGACTCATATATTTAATAATTTATGTGGTAAAAAAGTCAAGTTTTGATAAAATAGTGCGTGTGGAGATCATGATCACCGAACTTGAAGATCAAAAGGTTTTGTTGATGAATTCAAATAAATATATGACGCAGGAAATGAGGCTTGGCTTGACTCATAAGCGTTCGACGCGAATTTCAAGTCGCCCCTCATTTCAGCACTCCTGCCTCTCCTGCATTCAGATTCAGAAACACCTTAAGCAAAGTGTATTTGTTTCAATTTGCATAATGCCATACATCGGAGTACAAGTCCTATATTCCATTGCGGTAACTTTTTAAAAATTTTCTTGTTAATTGTTAGTCAAATTGACAAAATCAGATTGAAAATTCCAGAGATCATAAAAATATCTGGAAAATTTTTAAAGCATAAACATGTCTTGTAATTTATTATGCATTTGTATGTATAGATAAGTGTAGATACTACTAATTCTCTCTATATACTTTAGTTCTAGGAAGTAGTTTTCTTAAAGCTACTGCGTACATGCAATCATGCAAATATTATATGTGGAGTGCAATAGCTGTAAAATATTTTGTTTATCGGTATCATTCATAGAAATGTTACTCGCCTATATTTAACCAGTGAATGAATGGTTGACAACAAATATTATGACGATTATTTATATATATATATATTATGCATGTTGATGATAAAATTAATTCTGGAATTTGGACTTATATGGTCAGCCTAGAAAGAAACTAGCAAATATTTTGATACCCTGTTTATTTCATGCCATTGTCAGTGCGAAGAGTAAATTAATTGTAGATTCAGAATTTGATATTCAGTTCAGTAAGTACAACAGTTGTATATATCACATGACAAACCAACAAGCATCCAATTCCTTCATTCAGTCATTCATGTCGAGAAACCACGAAAAGCAATAGGGCAATTTTGCTTGCCTTTTCGTTCCTGGGGTTGTTTGACACGACACGGGTCTTTTTATTTATTCAAATATGTACTTTACAACGTGTGTACTGTCCTTTGGACTTGGTATAAATATACCAATGATGTGAATGAAAGAATTTTGTGGAAACTCGAAACGAAACTCAATTATGGAATTCTGCATTACACGTTGTTTGGTAATGATTATTTATCTACGTGGTGCAGAGTTCATATTGTCAGTAAAAACGGACACCCAGCAAGAAACGGGACCAACTCTACTCTGTTCAACTAGCGACATGATTAGCTGAAGTTTATGGAAAGGTGAGTCACCCTTCTCATGACGGACTTACACAGGACCACAAACCACATGATTGATTTAAAACAATTAGAGTTAATTACAAACTGTAAATTCATCCTCAATCTATGCAGTAATATTGTTCAAAGTACATAGGTATTATGTATATCTGAACGAGTGAGTATGATTTAATGCTAAAAAATCGGCTGCATGTACATTCACATACCAGATTTATGTAAAAAAAATTCTATATGAAAATGTCCAGAAAAGCTTATAGCGTATTACCAAAAATGTCCGTTTGAATTTAAATTCACTTTATACTTATATTATGCTCGCACGTACTAACTTTCAAAGACTAGGATAGATTCCCAGATAGATATACGTATGTGTTGTAATTTGATGGCGGAGGTTAAAGCTAACTAAAGGCAAGCACAAAAGCGACAAGTTTAAAACACAGTTTTAAACACATGATTGTCAACCCCTAATATCGTTGACAGCTAAGTGTGGAAGAAGGTACAGCAAGAGTGTAACTGACGGAGAGTGAACCTATATAACGGGTGCATGCAAAATGCAAATTGCAACTGTTTATTTTGGTTATTGATGTCCATTCAAAACGTACCTCCATTTTAGGAATTAAGGAATTTTACACTTCCCTTCAACATCATTTAAGGAACTGCCAAAATCAGTTATTAGTATACCTCTATGGTTTTACCACTTGCCTTCATATTTGACACTCTACGTAGCCTCAAATAAGAGGCTTTAGGATATATTTATAACTTCATCAGTACACAAAAAAGTGCCTTTGTAGTTTTTTACAGTTTCACTTGTCAATTGCAATTTTATAGTCAAGCTCAATGACAAAAATGTTGATCTTTATATATGTGGGCACAAAATATGTTATGCATTTTGCATCCTGCAATCAGCGTAAGGCACTACAAGTGCATTGACCGACCTTTGGAGTTGATTAATGTACATAAATACATAATGCTTATGCAACGGATATTGGGATTATGAACCTAACCTACAACTTGGAGTGGAGTATAAGACATACACACATACATCATTAGATTGATGATTCCCAGGAGTGCTGTTCATTTTATAGGAGAAAACTTTGGTGATCTATTTGACATTAATGAGATGATTACTTTACAACTTGTGCTTGTGCCATGTGGGTGCAGCGTAGGCGAAAGGCGAAAAACATAAACTTTCTCTTTTCTAATAATTTCGAGTAAACACACACCTATACAAAATTACTTAATACAAAACAAAAAAAAACATGTCATAATACATACTTGCGCCGATGAAAGGGACAAACGTGGGCTTCTCTTCCTCTTCCAATGTATTCGATGCTTGATCAGCGTAATCCCAACTGCTCTTGAATGTTGGTCTGTAATACGTTCCAGTAGGTGCTCCCAGCAGTTTGGAATCCCCGTTCCCGTGAAATTGTGACACTCTTTTACCTTGCAATCGGTTGTCAGAGGAGGAAAAACTCAGTAAATTTCTTATAGCTTCCGCAGGATTAAAAAAATCATCATTTGTTGATGCTTCCTGACTAATTTGTTCGAGTTTATCTAGTGTTTCTGGTGATGGAACAGGGGCCACTGTGGGTCCTCTAGAATGAAACTTTGGTGAAAGCCCAGGAACCCCGTCTAGGTTTAGAAAAACACATATTTTTTAGCACTCACTATAATGCTGATAATGCTGAATCTAATATTAAAGCGAAGAAAAATGATTTTGGTACTTAAAGAAAGACAGCTCATCATTCCTCATAGCTTTAATTTATGTACAAAGTATGTAGTAGTAACTACATGTTTCATGTTCAACGTGACATATAGTGACTTAACACTTGACCAAGGACAACAGTTCGTAAAGAAGGAAAGCACACGTTACGCATATTTTACTAAAAATATGTTATGCACATTCATAAGATATCATAGAATTGTTTCTATTTTAATTTCTGAACATATGGCCACTTAAATCTTCAGGTGTTCACATTCATGATATTGAGGTAGAGTGTATTGAATGACCTTAAGCCCTACTTTCATTGCTGCTCATCAAGCATGTAGTTATAAAGCACGCGACCCGTGACCTCGTGCACCTGTAAACTTTGTTTTTTTATTTAATGTCATTGTGTTCTAACTTTCTTTTCAACCTCTCAACTTACTTTCTTAGTATATGAGTTTTAGTTGTTTTATACTTTACTTTGAATGTCAAACCAGTACATCAGAGTTATTAAGTGAATACTGGTGCTAGTCCTAAGTATTTTAACGAGAACTGTCCGCATTGTGGACTCTACTTCAACATGATATGATTGATGTGAGAAAAGACAGCTTGTGTATGACAAGATGGAGTATTTCACAAAAAGGTCCATTTAATTCCAACAAATATGTCATACATGTGGTTTAGATTTTCAACGCCACAATATGTGTGGTTTCTGTTGGAAGTGAAAAATATTATGGCCTATGTAGTTTTATTTTTATAACCTTTTAGCAAGTAAACTCGTGCTACTTTCTACTTTCGTTTTGAATACTTGTTGCCAAAGAGAACTTTGCTATTTTTATGTTATTTCCATGCGCAATCGATGAGAAGTACAAGAACGATTATCATGATGACTCATTACAATAATTTTAAAACTAAATATTTCCTATGTGTGCGTGGTTTCCAAGTATTCTATGCCACCGAACCAATAGCCACATCCTTTAACTGACCTCCTTGGTCTCTGTTTATTCATTTTTACCGCAAGCGTAATCAAATGTACCAAGAACGACTGTTGGGCAGTTACAAATTTTTTAGCCCAGTCAAATGCAGTGTACAAATCCAATAAAAACATCAAAGTCAGCAATTCTTTCCAGTTTAATAAATGATTTAGGCTTACCGTTTTCTAGTACAGACGCAATATGCGTATATCCACAAGGTAGATTAACTAGACCCAGTAATAGCACAAAAATGTATGTGTACATAAAATGAATCATTCTCTTTGTTGTCTGTGAAGATCGACAACAATGTTTGCATTGGAGACGACACTCAATTGTCCCCATCATCCTTTACAACGTCCTCTTTGAAAATGCAGGTTACGCAAACAAACTGTCAGCTTCTCTCTACTCTGTAGATAAAAGGTGTATGAACTTCCGTTTCCGTTTTAAACGTTCTTTTGAGGTCGACACAGGAAGAATTTTACTGGAACCGGGAAACTGCACAGAAAACCTTCTCCCCTCATATTTCTTAATGGAAAGAACGATTTCAACTCAAGATGGATGATACAAAGCTACGTCCTTGGCACTTAACAACTTTTTCAACCATGTAAATTATATAAGATAATTGTTATATAAAATGACATTTTAAAGCTTTTATGCTTGCAACCAAAGCGTAAAATTGTAAGTTTGCAGAGTGATTTTAGTTTCAATTTCTTTTAGTTTTAAACTTTTTCAGCAATGTACGAATTCACTAAAACTTTTAAGCAAGCTACTAGATTTTATCACAAAAGCCAAAATCAAAAGAAGTCATAGACCTCCTTTTGCACCTTTCTGTGCACAATGGTGTCACAAACTCCGGAAAATGCTTTGTTCTTGTGTTTTGTCTACTTGTCTTACTGTGTTGCTTTAATCCTTATGTTCAAACAGCGTGCTAAACTGAGCATAGATGATAGAAGAGCCTACAGTTTTTTGTTGCTTTTCTTTGTATCACTCCGGCCTTTGCCCGATGTGGTGATGATGTTTATGTGTAAGGCTCAATTTTTATTCAATCCAGCGAAGAACTGGACGCTGGGAACGGGAGATGCTGGCTAGATATATGTGTGTGTACGTTTCGTTTCCTTAACTTTCTCCCTTGCATACGTAATAGTAATAAAAATGCAACAACGTGTTAGCTGTTGCCTCCTATGGTTTGATAAAAATACGAGAGGATACTTAAGCGGAACTACAATATAGTAGTGCGCGCTTCTCCTTCACTGCTGCCGCTGAGCTTTTCTTTTTATTGTGGGATGATGAAAAGCCAAAAGTCTGACTATATTAGACCTTTTCTAGCATGCTACAAATATTACTCTTGCTATTAGAAAAACCAGAAAACTGATGTCACGATGATGATGACGAGGATAATGATTACGAAGTTGTGTGTTTATTAGGAAAAGAAGTGGATACTTTCTCTCCTGCTCTGGTCTCCCCCGCTCACTCATTCGTTTTAGTTCGTTAGTCATCATACCATCGCCATTCATTCATTTGATCTTGATCCAACCAAATACATGTGACCTGTGCTTGCAATGCGGATACAAGGCATCAAGAATAAGAACAACGTTTAGGAAATCAGTTTCTTTGTTAAGCAATAGTCTCTGCATTTAAAATGAGGGTGTGTAGTGAGCCTCAATAATGTAAGAGCCACAAACAGAGCAAATCGGCGTAATGCAAGGCTTGTACAAATTTTGTTGGAGCATTGGCTTGAATGGGATACTTTTTTATTATTGTGTGCATTACATGCGAGCATATTTATAACTTGGCATTTGAGTAGTTGACGTCGGCACGTCTTTTGGAAATTCATTATATCAAACCAAATTTGGATTATTTGATGCATTTCAGTTTAGATGCCTCCCTTTTTATTACCACCATCACACCACGCTCCTTTCTCCTACATCGCGAAGCCTGACAATGGGACTGAAAGTTGTAGGAAGTTGGATCGTAAATGATAGTGTGATGTGATGTGGCGGTGTTGCCTGATCGAGTAGAAGTGGAAAATAAAATGTCGGAAACAAGTTTACTAACTCATCAGAGCATATCATAACATCAGTAGGAAAGTTAAAAGTTTGTCTTTGTAGCATACATTGAATACCTATCTGCAAAATGTTACAACATATAAATACTCTGTTATACCGGTTTTGACTGATAAGTTTTCTACTACCCTATCCGTTATATTAATACTGGGTCGGTGATCCACTATACAACCAACCGAACAGAAAAATGTCGGTTACCAGTACAGGAGGATGCACGACAGTCTGATAGTGTCAATAATCAACTCTCTTATTCTCAACAAAATGAGATTTTTTCGAGAGTGTTGACTTTACCGGGGTTGTCAATGTTTGTTTTACGAGTAAAATGGAACAAGCTCAGATGGGCGGGGATGATACTTGGAATTGTGATGTGCGCAATTCATGTACGGGGTTTCGGACAAAACATAAAACTGTAATCATATGCATTTTTTTACCTTAATATGTACACAATAAGCGCTCAATAATAATAATAAAATAATTCTTTTTAACATAAATTACAATACATTCGTATTCCAACTTAAAGGAAGCAAATTCCTTTTGTATTACCTTCCGGAAGCGAAAAGGGAAAGCTTGGGGCAATGTGATTACAAGTTGGCTGCTGACCCCACATATCTTTGTGCTTTAGCTTATATGAGTTTATTTAGCACGATTAGTTAGTGTCATTAAACACATAATATGCCGAAGAACATGTTCTCTACATTTTTAGCACTGTATTTTGGGGAAAATGTATGATGTGCAACTATGTATTACTTGGACGGAAGTGGAGCACCCACAGGCAACCAACTCCTGATCTATACACTAGATAAATTCTTAATTTAACTGTTGCGCTAAGCAAGTAAAAAGATATATCTTTGATGAACTTTTTATAGCATGTGTTGTGGAAAGTAAATTGCTTCCTACATCCTGATGCTATTGTCATCTTACACAATTTTATATTGTCACTTATAAACGTCCAGCAGATGGTTTGATATAGACAACAGAGAGACAGTTTTTGCTTCCGTATAAAAATGTGTGTTATGTGTGTTTAGCAATGTGTGGCCAATAACCTATCTCCGTAGACACGTTAATGAAAATTCTGTAACGGAAAGCATTTCCAAAAACCTGATTTTTTGCATTACAAAGTCGCTAATAGTAATTAATTCAATCTTTTTAATGGCTTTCATGACTTTAATGGAAACTCCCAAAATTAGCAAGAAATATATGTAATGAATTCCAGGCTTTCGCGAAAAAACAATCAAAATTTACTTATGTAATAATGTACAATCATATTTTAATTATATGGGCATATATTATGTTTTTGGATCAATGATGTGAAAAAATTCAAAGCTTAAGTAGACGTGAGATGTTATTATCATTCATGGAATTCTACTATAAACGTATTATTTGAGCCGGAAATCATTTTATACACAACAGTAACAGCACTAATAGAAATGAAATATTCTAAATTCCATGCGTTAGCATTGTTAAAAGTTATGCTTACACATCAAGTAGCTAATCATCAAAAATATAGTAAAAAACTTTAGTGTATGCTTACTACATGTGCGTGCTAGGAAAACAGTCACAGTTTTGTTTGCGTGCTGATTTGTTTTACGACTTCGACCCTTTTTTATAACTAATTCATAACATATTACATTCCAGTTGCCACTGCTGTGTGGTCTACATCCTAAATCCGCTAGTTAACAGACAGGAATTAGCAAAGCGGTGTTCCTTATCACGGATTTATACACGAGCATACAGCGATGGAGCGATGGATGTTACTGACATTGGATTAGAAGGTGGCATAAGTATTCTGTAGTGTGCATCTATAACGTGCTTGCCTATATGTCATCTCTTTGTATTTCTATTGTGTAATTACGAGCAACATATTTGACAGTTGACTTGGTCAATTAATGGGACAATTAAATTACAATCTACATTATCAATCTATCATCCGACCAGTGAACAATCTGTCATAGACTACTGCGTGGGATCATACATTGGCATGAACACCAAAGAGTGTAAATGTTTATGAATGCACTCATAGGTTAACTTGACTCAAACAAGCAGGGTTGCAAAACATGCGTTTTGACCAAGTTTAATGCACCGAAAAGAAATAATCTTTACCGAATTTTATGTAGAAAAGTAAGATTAACAAGACGAAAAGCTAAAATTGAAACTTGCTATCGAGAACCGATGAAAAATTGGTTACCAGAAGTGATTTTTCAAAAGAGCAAACAGAAAACCAATTGTATATTCTATTAAATTATATTAGTACATAACAGTACTTTAGATTGTAACTTCATTATTGCGTTTAAGAAGCATCAGTCATAGTAACGGAAACCAACAAAATATACACAGAAACCCACCAGAGGTGATCCCACTTTTACTCAATTTGTTTCCTGGAAAACTGTGTAGGGGTAAATTTCAAAATGAATCTAATTTATCCGGTGGCACAGCAGTTTTCCCATAAATGCTATGCTACCTTATAGTTTAATAAAAAATGGCAAACTATGCAGGGTTTTGGGAAGTAGGGCATTCATAAAGAAGTGCATTATGGGACATGGGATATGTAAACATTTTTTCTTATAAATTTGCTGTCTACGCCGTAGACTCTATGGCACAATTTTGTGCCGGAAAAACTGGAACCGAAGTTTGTAAAGTATTGCGCGAAGTTGACACTTCATAATGCCCGTCGTGTTTTATCACATTCCCACCATTGATATATTATTTTTTCTCCGAAAATGTTTATATATGATTATGATTGATTTAATTTATACTACTGGAAGATAATATAGGAAAAATCTCACAAAAACAAGATGAGTGTTTACATCCGTTTTATGATTTCCCCATTACAATCTCATCGCTTCGCTTTCTCATTTTTACTTGTCTGCATTCCAGATATTATAACGAAAGTGTGAGTTACGCCACAAAATATCAAATTCTTAATACTAACGTCCCACTTCTCTACTTCAACGTTTGCAATGTTGCGTAATATACCGTCATATTCTAGAAGTACCCGAGAAAAAAGGACGTAAACTTTCTGTTAGCTTACAACCATTACACATGTAAACTTTTTCGTGGAAACTGATGGGAGAAGTGAGTCATGAAGATGATGGCAATGCGTGAAAAGATAACAATGCTGTTTTCTGGAATACGAAAAATACACAATGCTATGATATTCCTTTTTGTCGACTTGTTGGCATCATTCTTCATTTTCCTTGGCCTACCCACACTAAACAGAAGCGGCATCCAGTGTGATTTTGTATAATGAATAAGCGAAATTCAGGGTGTAGAGAGCTTGGTTTTTTACGGCAAAACGTAATCCAACAGAAACTGGCGGCGAGACGGTTGCCATTTATCTTCTCAAGAAGAATGAAAAGTGTAGTTTTTATTGAAGATGTACAAAAGAGGATTCAATGCGGAAATGTGAAACAGAATAAAGCGTTTTATATTTTATGCATATTATCCAGAGACTCATCTCTCCCATTGAGAATTCTCGGCTTCTTATTTCAGCTGCATGAAAGATTGCTTATTGCTTATATCAGACTGCTGCTACTAGTGGACATAAATATTATATGGCCTGCCCTGATGCCTGATGATGATTATGTTTTTCAATGGAAATGGAGATGAAACGAAGAGTTATACCAGCAGCAAGCGGATTATACATTTTATCCTTGTACCTATCATGATTGTCACGTCATGAAAAGAGGAACCCACATTCTCCGAAAAGGGCATGGATCTTGAGTGGGCAGATTGGAACATTGTACGTTATTTTACCTACGTTGTCAGTATTATCTTACCAAGAAAGAAAAAATACGCATTTTTGTCCGGTATCACTGATGTGACACTGGAAAAGCTTTTACTGGATGACAATAAGTTCTTGAAAAGGCAAAGTTTTGTCTCCTGAGACATTAAAATGTGGATGTATGAAAAAAGCAAAAGTGTACTGTTGTCCCGTATTGTATTTGTGCCGAAAATCCCATTTATTTATTTGCATGCCTACGTCTGATTTTAAGAGCCCTTGAATTTGAAACGGGATGTTGATGAAGTTAAAATGTGTGTAGGTATGAAATATTTTACACACGTTTGTCACCCACACAAGCTACAGGTCTAAATTAAGGATTTACCATGTAAGCTACTACATAATATAACTGATAGCATGTCATACTATGCAATTATTGTCACTGACAGAGAAGTAGGTAACGGTGTAACTATAAAGTAATTTTAGCTTGAAAAACGAAATTGCTATTTACCAACACATGAATGTTTCATATCCAATTTTGAATGAATTCTCAAGGACCAAAGCAAGCCTTCTTATGTAAATATTCACGTGGTGTGAACACACAGGTGTACATGTAATCAGAAGCCATACAGTTTCTTAAATTCCTAAAAATCTAATTCGTAAATCGGACGTCGCCTTCTCATTCTGAACATGTGAACTAGTAACCTTTGTATTTCATACGTGTGAACCAACTAAACCTTGTTCGTCTTGTTAGACGTGAAAGCAGAGTGCCACGTGTGTCGTATTAGGAAATCGAGAAAGTAATCTAGATGAACGCATCGGATCTTAAGATCTTTATGAATGAAATGAGTAATGGGCATTTATTAGCTATAGCTATCCCCAACATCTCTGACATGTTTTGGCAGGAGGTGTAAAGAAAGTGTTGCATGATCATAATAAGATATGGAATATAAACAAGATTCTTCTGGGGGTTTTTTGCAATAAGCTCAAAAGAGTTATTATGGAAGTACATATATGGTAACTTTATTATGGGATCACGTTTTCGATGAGCGTGTCTGCTTTCGACATGGTATTTCGAAAAAAGATTCTTACCACCAACTAACACAAATTAATATGTTGGGAGTAATAAACGTGAAGGGAGCACTGACATTTTTAGTGATAGAAAGTTACTTCATAAATAGTTTTGATGTTCATCAAAGTCATTAGCAAAAGCGCTTTTCAAGTGGTAGTACTCTTATTAGAATTGAAGATGACGGCTAAATTAATGTTGGAAACGTAGATTTTAGTGGAATATATAGTAGTACCATCAGTAGCAAATTGAGATTCTACGTACTCCTACCACCAATCTCATCCCCTCACACAAGTGCGTCAGTCAAAGTGTATCACTAACTAACTCAAGTTATTTGACATGTATTTTGGATGATGGACACTTCAAGTAAAAATTCGGTGATAGTTTGATGGAAAAGAGCAAGAGCAAACGCAACAGGGGATAGAGGATTACACGGGTATGGAAAGGTATTTTGTTGTCTGATGCACACAGAAAACGAAAAATAATGGTACTACACTGTTTATCCTTGCATCTGAAATGTTATGAATGAGTCTCCGAGTTTCTTAATCAACTAAGCACAATAATATGTCATATTTGGGAATTCTAGTGAACATACTGAGCACGAATCCCATCCCATATAATTTCTTTCCTAAAATATCCATCTATTATAATTATATAGAAGTGCATATATGCTTTTAACCTCATTAAAATTTTAGAATTTGCATGTGTTTGCTAACAATTTGTTATAAATTGAGTGCAAAAGAAAAACGAAACTCAGGACCTGTACATCAATCTCCTTCTTATGATGTTGTTTGTCATCACTCAATGACTATATTTTAAGATCAATTTCCAGTATTAATGAAAGGATCCTGCCTGTAACAGAGAAATAAGTGCCAGTCTGTCAATCAAAAACATTTTATAAAAATGAAGCACAAAAAAGTTCGTTTTATAAGAAAAAAGTTATCACAAAGAAGCTTATCTCTCATAATGTCCTTTTCTCTTGCCTGCTAAAGAAAGATTGGGCAGGTCCCTCCATCTATCAAACAAAAGAAAGCATATTATGAAAAGGAGGAGAAAGTAACGGATGTAAGGATTGGAAATGCGGACTATGTTAGGATTCAAGATTTATAAATGTTGTCCATAATATAGATATGGAGTGCAAATCTCTTTTTAGAAAAGCTAAAAAGGAAAAAATTAATGTAACAGAATTTACGACTAACAAGCACACAAACAAACAAGTATCATTCAGCCTGCCAAAAAATTTAAGCCGAAATCATCATTTCAACCCTAGAATTAGCCGATGACTTATGTGGGTTAACGAGGAGCCATGTAGGAGTTCCGTGAATGAAGAAGTAAGACGTGCTCTTTTAACTCTTTTTTATGACAGTATTTGATGACCTACCCTACACAAATTCCAGGTATCTCGATCGGTCCTTCGGGAAGTGCAATGAAGTTGATCATAGATGTAACGAAGCAGAAATGCTAACTGAAACATCTACTGGTGGTTTTCATGAAGCACAGTGCAAAAGGTGCAGAGTAGGTGCAAAAGTGATATTCCAAGTGGAAAATGCTACCTGTGGGAAAAGTTGGGCACAGTTCAATTTACATGACCCATCTAAACATTACCTGTCATAAACGACACTAAATCATAATTGTGCCACCTTTTCTAGTGGTCGTTAACCCAAATCTGTTTAATCAAATATCTAATACAGTATTATCATCAAGAATTTGCATTTTGCATGAAACAAGAATGATGTCTCAATTCGCTGTTCCAAGTTATTTCTTGGTTCTTCTTCTTTCCATATTCCGCGTTATGGCTCATGATGCTTTCCAAGAAAACTACGTATGACTTGGTAATAATGATTGTGTTGTTTAAGCGTGGGTGCATGATAAACTTATAAATTTTTTTGAAGAAACTGACGGGATTTCAAACCGCAAAATATGTTTGCAGTCGCTAGTGTTATACCGACACTGACACTAGCTTCAAATTTTACTTTTTCTTCGGTTGCAAAGTTATGCACACTTGAATTTGGGGTTGCCACAAGTAAAGTTTGAAAACGTAGATTCAAAATAAGTTAATTTAATTAAGTTTGGCAAAATATCCTGGCAGCGGTGGGATTCGAACCCACGCCCCCGAAGAGACTGGTGCCTTAAACCAGCGCCTTAGACCGCTCGGCCACGCTACCCAATATGACACCAAAGAAGGCTGAAGCACCAGCAGACTTTTTTTAAACGAGAAATATATTGGGGCATTTATTTGGAGCATAAACTGCATCTTTTTCAGTCGAATTAATACATAAAGCTTATCATTATTCGTTGACTCCAAGTTGGTTTACCAAGAGTGTATGATAACCTACACTACGCTACTGTGTAACACGCGAGGGAATGAAAGGGTTGATTTTCGTGCATTTCTCTTCTGCTGTCCGCTCCTACTTCTTGTTGAACTGCAGTTCAAATTGATTGCTTGAGAGAGCAAGCCCAAAAGCTAATCTAGATATGTATTTTTTTAAATTCTACATTGAATTGAAAATGATGGTAAATAAGATTTGCAGTTTTAATTAATGTAACCGGAGTTCTAAATAAAGCTTTCGATTCAATTCAATAAAAAAATGTTTGCAGAATTTTTTATTCTTCATAAAGATAGCGAAAGCATAATTATATGCTTTGCCTTTATCCAGAGGGTATGGAGTGAAGCATTTTGAACAATCAACACATTCTGAGCCGTCAATAAAATTGGCACAGATAAATAGCTTCTTTAGTTGCTAATGTTGTAATGAGTAGACCATTCATGTTAACACCTGTAATCTAGACAATCTTAACCTTTGAAAATCATTCCATTATATTTAATTCTTTGATTTGAGCATTAAATCCAGTAGTAGCTTTTCTTGATTTTGTTGTTTGATCGTCATTGAGACTCTGCCAGTAAAATACGCATCTCATCATAATATGCTCGTTCTGTAAAACTAATATTCGAATCATTCACAGAGGTGGGGTGTTATTTCAGCTTTAAATCAGCATAGGAAATATTGCATAATTTCTAGAATTGCGTGACACTTAAAACACCACGTCATCTTTTTTACATCGAAGTGTCATAATAATTGTACATAACCCCTCATTCTGGTTAGCCATGTCGTGTGATCTACTTCCAGTACATTTGGCAGCAATTGTACATGCACAAAAGCAATAATATTTCATTCGATACAAAGCCAAAGAATTTAGTTCAACAAGATACGAGTGAATATTCTTGTTGCCCCATTCCGCTGCCATCCCTTTGGATTCATTAATTAATTCTTGGTGACAGGGCGTTGGTTTTCCAACGAAAACGGCTAATGCATTCTTAGTACTTACATAAAGGCAACTTATACAGCATCACGGTGCTCCAAGTGTAACATTTTCGACTTGTGGTTGCAAAGGCTAGGCAATATACATAATAGCTTTAGCTAGAAATGGTAAATTCATACACTTGCCGAAATTTCATATCAACCAAAACGACTCAGTAAAGCTATATTTACATATAATTTATAACATACACAAATATAAAGAAAAATGTGCGTTTTTGTATCAAAATATGAGAACTAAAAAATACCTACTGTACTTAACATTCCCTTCCCACGCAATACTTTTGTATTTGTTTGTACTGTGTCAGAAAAACGACATGATAAATTCTGTTTTATTTTTGACATTCTGAGAATCTTGTACTTTTTGCTTCCGATTTTCTGCAAACCTCACTTCCCACGTGCACGACATGTATAACATATATATTAGCGGGATATCATTCATCCATGGAAAAGCATACATGAATTATGGTAATTTGGCCTAATGCCTTCCTAAACCATGTTTTGTTCTTCTTTCAGTTGTTGTTACATGATGTTCTTAGTCTTAAAGCGTCATGTATGACGAGAGCAAATCTTTTACGCAGGCACTCATACTGGCATTGAATTGAAGGTGTTACTAACGTGACAATTTTCTGTCTGTTAACGCTTGAATAAACCATGCGTAGACAGAACCAAATCAAAACATTGTCTTCGCAATTTTGGGAAATCTTGAATCTAAATTTTATTTTGGTATCATTATAACTTGCTGACATACATGTTATCCGATTTGTTTCCACATTAATGCAGAAAAAACAAGTTTTTTAAAAACGTCTAAACAGTCTAAAGTACCTATGCTAACAAGTGTTAAGGATAACAAGTGATTAAGTAACGAGTAACGTCACACAAAATTTTAATTTAATATCATACTTGGTTATATGTATAATGCAACCTACTTGTACATAAGTTTTATATGTATCGATATAACTGTGACTTTCCGGCTATTCTTTAATTTATTTTTAATATTAATCATAATTGCATGTAATATGCAATTATTAAGAACAACTTTAAGTTAGGAATCACAGAATACTAATATTATGATAACATATTACAGTAAAAACTGCACATTATGAGTATCATCATTTTATTTATCAATATAGCAAATATTCCCATCCCATTAATCACATTTAACATTGGCAATTTTATGCTTAAATTGTACATTCCAATCGACCAACCCTCCTATGTAATTCTTTCCTATGTTTGTACATTATTGATGAGTATGTATGTATGCACCTATAATAAGATGATTATTTACGATGTATATTAGCACACAACGTGGTGCCAGTTAAACCTGTTTGGCATTCCATTCCATGTAGCACTGGCATTGTTTCGTTAATTACTGCATTAATATTGTTTCCCGATTTCGGCGATGTCTCATTCTTGTAGGAAATCTATTGCTTGTTAAGGGAATTACGTCCTCCATCACTCCGCTTTCTTTTTCCCAATCCTAAATTCGTGAAAAGCCATGCAGGATTATAGTTGTTCGCCTTTGGGTATTCCGGTCTTCCATGTCCTAAGAAGTGTAAAAGCTCCTTAGTTTCTCCATCTAGCTCAGAAGCATCGTCATTAGCTGCTGACTCAGTTGAAATTCTTCTTCCTGGTATAAAAAATAATTAGCTGGTTTAAGTAATTAATTAAATCAAGCCAATGACTCTTCTGTTAAGAGGAGCGACCATATATAAGCGTTAGTGTTTTACATGGAATACATCTGTATAATACGTACCCAGTGTGTACAAATCGGATGCTCTAGAGTCTCTGACGGCCATTGTATCCGGATCAGCATTGCCATAAGTAAGAGGAGATGGCTCTGAATTTGATGAATAGCCTCGTCTCGTGGGCGTAGCGATTTTCATATCTTGAGTTTCTGAAGATTTATCATCCTCCTCGTCTTCATTTCCCTGGACTGCTGCTTCAATTTCTTCAACATTGGATGATGGCTCACGTTGTTTTCCATAAACAGAGTGTATGTTTTCCCGAAGATGTTTGAAAAACAGAGGGATATTTGTCAATGCACCTAGAATATAAAAGGTATGCATGGTATGGACAAAAATGGCATTTTAAATATAATGTATGTAGTCATCTCCACATACTACATACTCGTAACGTCACTGGGAATAATATATTAGTGTAGCATATAGCCATTAATATTGTGATAGGCTTTCTCATTGCTTTCACCTTCCCTTCTTATACTATTTAGATTGTTTTCTGCTCCAATACTTACGTGCTCCAATAAACGGAGTGAATGTGGGTTGCTCTGACTTGGGAAGCAAATTAGGTTTCCATTGTACGTTACTGTACATTTCCCAACTGTCACCACCACCATTGTCATCATCGTCATAAGCACTCAAACTGCCTGTTGAAGTGCTCCCAACAAGTCGACTTGTGTCAACCTTGCCAAACTTGCTGGCAACGGGGTAAATTGGCATCGAGTTGGTAGAGGAGTATTGATTTGTAATATGTTTCAGAGGCATAAAGTCATGTCCGTGGCTACTACTTGTCTGTGCGTTACTGTGAAACTGGAGAATTTTATGTTGATACGATGGGGATTTGATCTTGAGTGGGTCAGTAGTTCCATCAAAGTCATCAGCAAATTTGAACATTCTTCGTTGATGGGATTGAGGTTCGCGAGAAACGCGAACATGGTTGTGAAGAATAGGTGGCTTTCCTTCACCTAGTTCAATATGGAAAAAATGGGGCAATGAATTCCATGTTCAATGTTATGAAAACTTATTTTCGTATTGAAATTGTGCGAAATGCAATGGAATGCAAAAATTAGGTGCAACCACCAAAATTTCATGCATTTTTATGGTCTTTGCTAATACGATCATCATGATCCTACTTTCAGAAACGTAACATGATCATGAATTCAAAAGGTTTTCTATATATTCATATATGAGCTTACCCAAAATTTTAAAGGTGCAGCAGATAACATTATCAGCAAATGTGAACTTTGTCAAAGCGCCTAAAAATCAAAATGTGTGCAAAATGGAAAAATGAACACAGATAAACACATCTACACCAACGATAATAAGTGCAAAATTTGTACAAGTAAACATATTTTCTATAAAAATTAAGACTTAAAAATGCATTCAAAACTATTTATGTAATTTATGTCTAAACACAAAAGCACACTAACTATTTCTAGAAGTATGTACAGAAAAACGCTTAAATAGATAAATTCAAAACATGTAAGAGTTGTATTTATTAAAACGATTTAAAGTGTATATACCGGATCCCGTCTTCAAAGCAGATCCTAAATGACCCAGTGCAAAATAAGGAAATAGGACGAGCAGGAAGGCCATTGAAACTGACCACAAATAATGCAGAAACGATTGCATTTTTATGTTCCGGAGAGAACGCAAGGGGCAACTTGAATGTATGTATTGGTTGAGTTGAAGGTGTTAACTTTCTTTAGTGTCTCAGGACTTGTTTAGTACTCAAACTTGTGCTTACAAGAATAAATTATATTAAATTATTACAATGATGATTGGCAGTAGTGGGATTTTGGGATTAAATTTATTATGAAAATGTTTCTACCACATGTCAGTGATTGCACCAAAAGCACTACACAAAAACCGTTGCATTCTCTGCGAGAAGTCAAGGCTTTCTCCACAGCAGAAATCTCAGCTCCGTGACCACTTTCCCCGTAAATGCTCAGAGATGAAATGGAAGAGGAGTCAGGCAAAAACTCGGGGTGAATCGAGCAGGTGGTTGAAGCTATAAGTAAAGAAACAAGACTCCCTGCCTGCCTCTTTGTTTCCCTAAGCCTATAAATGATATTAAATGACGCTTCACGCTTATGATGTCGTAGCTCGTATCTCTGGATTTTTCCCTCTTGTGATGCAGCCTTTCTCCATGTAAAACGCCTTGCTGTCATTGCCTTCATGCACACTCATTGTTTTTACTTAGAAAGGAAGAAAAGGGTTCACGTTTCGTGTAGTCAGAAAACGATACATATGCATCATCACCAGGATCATGATTCTGAACATGTAAGCGAAAGTACAGTAAGCTAAAATGATATAGTCCTGCTAATCCTTTTTCCCTTGGACACAGTGATAGCTCCTGTCTTTATACTCATGTCACAATCACGTTGGTTGATGCACACCTATATAATAACATTAGCTTGACGCTATGATAAAATCTTTTCTCCGCATTATCTAAAGTGAGAAAACATTTGTAACAGATTGATGTGG
Organism: Entomobrya proxima; assembly: GCA_029691765.1. Classification (NCBI taxonomy): domain Eukaryota; kingdom Metazoa; phylum Arthropoda; class Collembola; order Entomobryomorpha; family Entomobryidae; genus Entomobrya; species Entomobrya proxima. Next base: position 5,181,902 of record CM056169.1, read on the forward strand.
TTAGTTGTAACTACCGACCGATGATGAGACTTTTCCTAGTAGCTACTCTATAAACATGGGATATCAGACTTTATTCTCAGATGTAGGCAGCATGTACTACTTATTTTGTTAGCAGATATATTTTTACCCTGGGATGTGTTTTCGCAATTTCACTCTCTCACAAGCGTAAGGGAAAAGCTTCTTATTTCGTTTACTTCTGCTTCCCAGTAGCAGTAGTAGCCCGCTCACACGATGATGAACACGGGCCCTTTTTGAAATACTTAAGTAGAAAATAAATGGCCAGTGGTGTTGTTTGTTGCAATCACAATCTGGTTGTGTGTGCGACTAAACAAACCTCAAAAAATTGTGTGGGTGGAGCACATGTACCTATACTCATTAGATTGCCACATTTTCTGGGTATTTTCCTGTAGGTGTGGCATAGCATGTTGGGAAAATGTGGATTTGCTTTCACTTTTCACGCGGTGATAGACCACAATAATATTATCCAGCAGATTTACAATGAGAAAATGTAATTGAGCAAATCCTTTTCACAACGTTTCAGACACGGTTTTAAATCTGTTCAATCCCAATCGCTTCAAGAATTTGAAAGGATAGGTTATGTTTTTCATAAACTGAAGCCCACACAAATCCATAAATATTATGACATTATGAACAGATTTATCTGGTGCAATCTTGGATACAGATTTATAGAGGTACAGATACAGATATTTCATATCCACCCACAGAAACCAATTTTTCAGTCACATACTATCATGTACTTGCCCAAGCTTTATTGTATTGGACTGGACTGTGTGTCAGAAAACCCCGAGTAAGGGAATGATGATATCAAATGAACAAAACCTAAAATGCACGGTCATTCTTGGCTATCGTCCACCACGTCTGTTGCAGTGTCTTTTTCAATTTTGCTAGATTCATAGTAGCTTTTGTAGTTTTGTCCGGAGTGAAAGCCTGTTCTTTGATGACATTCTCTGGAAAATATCTTTACATTTTGTACGTTTTGTATAACATGTAAATTTTACTACCCGGTTTTTCAGGTTAAGATATTAAACTATGTATTGTGAAAGGTCAAAATTCATGAATTCATGACTCCGTAAAGTTTCACAATTCTCATAAACTTTATTACCGGCAGCTATTGTTTTTTTCTATTCTTGCAATAGGTATATTGTTTCAAAATATAATGTCTGCTGGTAAGAATTTTATAACTTTCTCCCACTTATATTATTTAAAAATATGTACCTATGTAATGTTTTTCATCCCTGTATGATAAGGCTGTGTAGCACAGAGTGATAACGTTTCATTCATTGGGAAAGTATTTTCTGGAATTTAGTTTTCTGTTAATTCTCCGCTAAATGCACAACAGAAAAAATTGCTTTCTCGGAATTTTTCGCAATTGCGTGCCAAAAAGACTAAATCAATTCTCTGTAATATCGCGATAAAGTCAGTGTTGAAATGTTCGCTGGAAAGACCAGGGAAAGCTCACGCATGATTTTGTTGAATTATTTTTCACCGGATGAACTTTTTTCATGCTGCATAGTTGGCTGGCTATCAAACTGGAATTTAGCAAAACACAATCAACTTTTTACAAGCTCAAATAAGATAACGTTGTATATATTTTTTTTGCATATATTTGAGTTATTCAGCGAGTGATCCACATAACGAAACTCGGATGATCTTCGAGCTGGTTCACGTATACCTACACCGTGTAGGTGTCCAACTAAATAGTTTTCTAATTATGTTTACGTGTATTGCATATTATACTACTCAAGTTAATGAATGAATGAAGATTGTAAATACATTTTTAAAGATAGATTGTTACGAATAAACACAAAGTACGTATTATCCATATTATCCAGTATTCAAAATAAACAACTTTATTTTAAAAGTTGCATTTTGCATTTTGGTACAAACACGACATATTGCATAAATTTAATTTGTTTTCAAAGGGTAGCACATAGCCTATTTTCACTTTGCGTAGGCTTAGGTAATTGAAGTTGAACAAAGTGCTTTGTGGATTGTGGATGCATGCTATGAGTAGGAGGTAAATGGCCAGCCGTATAAAACTCTAATGCTTGTTGTGTAATATCTGGATGCGTTAAATGTGCAACAACAACATTGTCCTGTATCTTTTCCATGCTTAGTAGAGTGGAAAAGTGAAATTGACTCGGATATAAAAGACCATGATGTTGTACTACAAGTTTGAAAACAAGGAAACACTGTTTGCACAACGGAGAAAAATGCCAAGAAAAATAGTAGCAAGATGAAATTGCATTTTGCACTCAGACATCCATAAAAACCTATTATTATAAATTTACCTTCATTCAAACATGTTTTTCTTCGTGTATACTATGGGTTCTAATGCAAAATTAGTTTTGTTGAATGGTCTGATTCCATTTAGGGTAGACTTGAAAAACAAATAATTTTGTTGCAACAAAGACCACAAAATAACCCCTTTGAATAAATAGGGAAACAAATATAGTCAAAATGAAAATTATGTGGCGCTTAGTTAAACATACAACTTAACTAGAAGTCTTATGTAGAACAGTTCATTCGAAAGCTACAAGGTTTGTTGATGTGTATGCAAAGAAAACAGTGGAACCTGGAAGAAAATCTCTTGGGGCTATTTTTTATCTTTGCTTTCAAAGATGCATAAACCAAACAAGCTCAGCATTTCCCTTTTTGTTTTTCTTTAAATTTAAACTCCACATTTGCTTACTTAAATGATGATAGGTATATGTATTGAAGAATGAGATACAGCTAGATCTATCAATACATAGGCACCTAAAATATCCTAACTGGCAGATTGTTTGGCAAGGTCATTACTTAATTAAATTATTATGGCTTTAATGATTTTTATTACGAGAAAAAGCTCAGGTATCAGGAACTTGTGATTATGTGAAACATGATACCAAATAGCAATGAAAATAATACTTGTCTCGTTTATTCTGTGTAAATAAACAAATTATATATATATCACGCAGGAAAATCAGCAACCTAACACGGTGAGTTCACGTACCACTTGAGCTGGAAGAAAAATTCCATAGCACATAATTGGCACTGTGACAGCAAAAAATTGTATTATGATTTTACGTTTCAAAAGAGGAACATGAGAGACATCGCACTTCAGTTTGAACAAATCTGTTATTGCTACTGAAAATGAAAATTAAAAAATATTCTCCTCTTCATGTTCAAGGGTGACGTATATTGGAACGAAAGTTATAGCATTGGATTACGACTGTTGTGTTGATAAGTAACTGACACTGATTATGGAATCCAGTAATGAACGTAAAGATATTTTGCATGCAGTTTTGTAGTAAGTAGAAGGCTGCTGGCTCAAAATAAACAACATTATAAACGACATGTTTGATAAGACTACAACAAACTTCATGTGAAAATGGTTTTACGAGCTGGCACTAATGACAGAAAAAACGCTGCCATCCTGTATTAATGTCGTCTTTCTCACAGTTATATATCCCAGTAATCAATTGCCAGCTCAAAATCTAAGCAAAATCTCCTGTAAAAGCATTATATATACTGTTTCATTATTCATTGGCACTGTCGAATATTATATCTTTATGTAACGAGTTGTACTCAAAAGCATACTTCAGTTATATTCCTGACATTATTTCTTATTTTGGATTTTAATGCTTGTGTTTTTATTCGACTTAATGGTCCTATTCATGCATTGTGCGATGATTTCAATCACTCATATTCACAGAATCCGTCGAGAGAAGACATAATTATTGCGGCCTACGTGAACCAGGCACTTCTACTATATATATATTTTAGATAGAAAATACGATAATAATTGACTTTTCTGGCGACCCATAGTAAACAAAGTTGTTGACCCAAAACAACATTTTTTCCAAGAACACGGTTTCGTATTTTACCCAACTATTTCGTTAATTTGTTTAAAAACCCGTTTGTGAATGAAGCGGTTTTCCGGAGTATATTTCAATGCGCGATTCTGAAAAAGATAGTCTCAAGATGAGTACCGGAGATATTACCGCATGTAAGGACACCGTCGAAGTACTCGCCCGAAACCTTTGTGATGTAGGTTTCAAATATAATTGGAGGATTGAAGATTATCTAAAGGGTGTTGATGAGGAAATTGACGTGGACAGCCCTGTTTTTGAGGTATGTAAAATAATATGCATGTAGTTTAAAGTAAATATACATTAACTACATATTCATAAATCAACACTTATTATTTTGTTGCCATTTTAGGTTAACGTAAATGGACTCCAGACAAAATGGTCTCTTGGACTAAGGTACTGGATGGATGAAAATGGATTACGGCTAACCAACCCAGTGGTAATCTGTCTTAATTTAGTTTCCGCTGTTGTCGCATCAAATGCACCAGCAACGGTGGACTATGCGGAAGAATTGCAAGTAAAGCTAATAATATACATATCAGCCTTCGATTATTAAATGCATGATATGTTTTTGGAAACAAGTAAAGCATGTATAGTTTCAAATTTCAGGTGAGATATCAGTTTGGAATATGGAACCCGGCTGTGAAACAGTATGAAGTATGTCCTGTAGGAAACCATTCAATTAGTATTGGAACCGAACCAATGAAAACATTACAAAGCATTGGAGCTCGAGATATAATAATCTTGGACAGACATCTTAAAGGGAAAACCATACAAATATTTTGTAAAATAATGCTGGTACGCAAATTCATATTAAATTCCAGTTTTATTTTGTGTCTTCTGGAAAACTGGTGCTTATATAAACAACAGCATTAACATTGTGTTTGTATTGGACAGGTCCGCGAACAGCTTGAACAGCATTCGTTGGCCCTCGACCTTTGGACCCAGTTGAGGGAAGGGCAGAACTGCGACGTAACATTTTTAACTTCCGATGGGAATCTTGTTCCTGCTCACAAGACAATCCTGATGTGCCGGTCGCCAGTACTATGTAATATGATTGATGCACAAGGTCAAATTAAGTTGGAAATACCAACTTCCTTGCTAACATCTCTTCTTCAGTACATTTACACGGATAGGGTCGATCCCCTTGATTCACCACAAAATTTGCTCAAGTATGCCGAACAATTACAAATGCCAGGATTAAAGGTAAATACAAAATTTAAAATTAGTGCTTACATGTACGTTAATTCTTATGCAGCTAATCCAGCATATTGATATCATTTTTCTGGGGTCTAGGCTATTAGCTCCCGATCCAACTTGCTCCCGGTGGTCAGTTAGCTCCCCGACCCACTTGCTTCCAGACACATTAGCCCCCAGTGCCATTTGCTCCCAGACACATTAGCTCCCATATCCACTAGCTCCCGGACCACTTGTCTCCCATGCCAACTTGCTCCCTGTTCCATTTGCTCCCAAACTATTTGCCCCCTTAGGACTTTAGGTCCCAAGCAAGTTTGCTCCCAACAATTTACTAAACAAAGCAAAGTCATTGGGATACAAGTTACAATTTAAAACATAAACAATTCTAAAAACATAAAACCGTTAACTTTACGTTTCATAAAGTTAGTTAAGGTTAGTAAAGGTTAAGTTTTAACTATAATAATAATATTTTGAGTTCTCATTCTCATGCATTTTGACCAGCCTAGCATATCCTATTATCATTGGTTATTTTAGAGCTCCTATTGCATAATTTTCTTACAGTATTCAAGTTTACCTGTAGAGCCAAGTAGGAAATAATTTCCTCTTTTAAAGCAAATGAATTAAACTGATCTCTTATTTTCCACCAATCAATCATCAATCAAATCTCCGACCTAGGTGTTTTATGTTGACTGGGCTTCTGTATGTTTGTTGTTTTAAAACTGATTATTTAATTTTTACTTATTTCCTCGATTTATGTCTACCTTTTAATAGTTTATTGAGGTGGTAAGGAAAGTTACGCACAAAGCAATCAATAATCATGTTTTCTGTGATTATATTTACGAATAAGATTATTATTTTTGTTTCGTTGGTTTTAAATCTTTTAAGGAATTATAGTTTTAACCTACATAGCAATCTGCATACATTCACAAACGTAGCAAAAACATTCAATCTAAATATATGAAATCTTGAAAACATGAAAAGGGCAACAACTTCCTTACATGTTTCGTGAATTTTAGGAAAACTCAAGATTTGCTATTTTCATTAATAATTTCTCAATCACAGTCAATCATATGACCAGATACAGACTTTTCATCAAGTAATTGGTTAATTTCATATGCACAATAAATTGGAGTTCTTATCTTAGCAGAATTGATGCCTCGCCGCTTCGCAGAGGAGCTTATTAGGATGTAGTGTGTCTGTCTGTTTGTTCAGAGTTGTTTATGTTTTAAATTGTAACTTGTATCCCAATGACTTTGCTTTGTTTAGTAAATTGTTGGGAGCAAACTTGCTTGGGACCTAAAGTCCTAAGGGGGCAAATAGTTTGGGAGCAAATGGAACAGGGAGCAAGTTGGCATGGGAAACAAGTGGTCCGGGAGCTAGTGGATATGGGAGCTAATGTGTCTGGGAGCAAATGGCACGGGGAGCTAATGTGTCTGGGAGCAAGTGGGTCGGGGAGCTAACTGACCACCGGGAGCTAGTTGGTTCGGGAGCTAATAGCCGGTTACCATTTTTCTGAGCAAAATCTTTTACTTTTCCCTGATCATAATGTCATGTTAGGGCATTTGTGAAAAGGCATTGATTGACTCAATCACCCCAAGGAATGTAGCAGCCCTGTTGCTCATAGCTGATACATTTGGTTGCGAGTTGCTTAAAAAGTCTGCACTTGGCTTTTGTGAGGAAAATTCCCAAGCTATTGTAAAAACAGTAGCCTGGAAGGTTATGGAAGAAGTACGTTTGTTTCTGAACATTACATATAAAACAAAATAAAGTTTAATTTTTCAGCTCATGTAATTTGTTGGCTAATATATCCCTCTAGGTTAATCCTAAGCTTTTTGAGGAAGTTTGTCAGACACTGTGAGGGCGGAGGCATTTGCACAGCACTGGGGTAATAAGTATGATGTGAAACTGAAATATGTGTTTGTGGAGCAATGTTCAGAGTAAAAATGTTAATCTACGTTGTACGCGTGACTGTTTGTTTTTGCTGTTATTTTGACAAGAAATGTGAGGATGTTGAGCCCACCAGAGAACTTTTGCAATACCTAATTAAAATAAAGTTACTTCACAAAATGTGGCATGTAAAATATGCGTGTTAAAAGTCATGAGATCTGTATAATTTTATGTTATGTCTCTTGTGTGAATGAATCGTTACCCAAGTTCTGTGAATTTTCTCAGTCAGTAGTTCAGACATACGACAAAAATTTCATCAAAGTAATGAAATAACTTCCTTGCTGGCTGTTGAGTGACTTTGTCAAAGTAGTTTAACATAGAAATAAATTATCACAAGTTTACAACAACTAAGTTTGCGTTCTTTTTTATTTATCTGCAAAAATATTGAAACCCATTGCGGGTAGCTGGGACATAATGTGACTTCATGGTATACTTTTGAAACAATAAGTTAGTGTAAACTATATAAAGAAATCGGAAGGACAGTGAATAAAGGAAAGATAGTACAGAATCTAAAAAATAAATAATCTCAGGATGAAAAAGTAAATAAAATGAGTATATGTGCATAAGTACTAGACACTACAAATAATTTAAAAGCTCTTGAACTCTAGATTGACTTTCATAGTTCATCATCTTCAAACTTTGATCTATAAGGGGAAAGTGGGATTTCATTGGTTTGAAGGTCGTCATCATGATGTTTCTTTTCTGTCTCCCACTTGAATATTGACTTGGCACAAATATTCTTATAAGCTGAACAGTCTCCGTTACGACCAGTTTCTTCAGCCTTCAGATACTCTGGCATATGGCTTTCTGCGTAAGGCGACTGGCTAATACTGTACAGGGAAGGTTGGAATACAAACTCAAAATGTAATTTCTTTCCAAGCTAATTAATGATAAAAAGTATAACGCATAATTCAAAACTTACCTGAAAAACAGAGCAATCATTTCTCCCAGCAAACCATAACCTTCTTGCAATGGGAACTCATGAATTTCACAAATAGCTCTAAGCATGCATCCCCTTCCTTCAAATCCAAAGTTGGACATCATGTTTTCAATACTGGGTAAAAGAATGGCTCTTTCACCACCTGGCAGCTTGTCTGGAGGTGGGAGTGACATTACAGAACGAGGCTTTCTCACATTGCTCCTACCTGCTCCCACAACTGGCTTGCTTTTCTCCTGCTTTCCTTCCGCCTGGTTGGCCCCAGATCGTTTAGTTATTGGAAAGAAAGTGTACACAGTATCACTCTTGAGACCCTTGTATGAATCTACATTTGCAGGAAGTTGTTCATATTGGTAAGAAGGGTCCGCGACGGAATTGAAGGGATCATAATGGGATTCTGAATAAATTGATCCACCACCCTTCACAGGTTTCTTTTCCTTTTCCTTGTCCTTCTTGTCGTCTTTGCCTTCAATGGGTCTCATCAGAGGTCCAAATGGATAAAATGGAGGACGATCAAACGGGAACGGGTGCATATCATGAGTGTAACCCATTTTATCGCAGTTTACTAGCTCGCAAAAATAACACCGTACTTTATATTAGGTATTTGAGAATGAAAAGGAAATGTTATTTTTTGTACAACTTACGGTAAAGAAACCAAGTAGCTTGAAAGTCTGAGTTGAGACCACCGTTGAATGCTTTTCTTCTGAAAGCTGGCACAGTGATTTTGGGAGCCAATGTCAAAATGGTTCCTGTGGGCAAAACGAACCTTCCTTTTCGCACCCACAAAGTACGACTAGCAAACTCTCCCACTTTCTTCATTATTTCTCCGGTAGCATTGATATCGTCAAGAATGGTCTCATTCTGAATAGACGACACTACTGGCACTTTTCCAGAATTGCTTTTTCTTTCAACTTGCGAACTTGCGGAAGAAATTGCAACCGACAAATACAACACATAAACCATACAAGCCGCTCCATACGGAGCGTTCCTAAGAATTCCCTTCATTTTGATAGATTAGGTTATTGTTAGTTGTGTAAAAAATATTAAAAATTTATCAGACATGGATAACAGGCAAGGAGATGTGATCTTATGCACACCTCCAACACAACTACTCTCAAAATTCATTGTTTTGTCCAAAATATACATACTGTGAGGTATTTTGAATTGAAACGATTATGTAAGTTACGTGTAAGCAGTTGTTATGAAGTAGTACTAACACGATTATTTGGCATTGGCAAAGTTATCATATTCTACCGAAAAGAAAAAGTTATGATAAAATACTTTATAAGACGGAAGGAAGCAGGACAGGAACAAGATTTTTTCAAAGAAAATAAAAAATATCGTAACCTGACTGACATAATGAAATGATAAAGGTAATGACCTTGCAAGCTGCATTTTTTATGCAGACAAGTTTTCTCGTTTGAAGCCATACAATTACATTTTACAAGCCAATCAGGTATATCAAATCGACAAAGATTTCAAGAAGGGGAAAACCTGCCCTTTATGCATCTTCAATAGGTCGAACTAAAGCTTGTTGAAATGAAAAAGTTTATTTGGCTTAGAAGCTTTTTTGAATTGCTTTAAGGATCATCTTATAGATCGCCGTAGTCGTCATTTCATGCTACAAGCCAATTCATTATAGATAACGTGTGGTAATCACAATCAAAATCAAGTACTGTGCAATTACCATTACGTACATTTGTATTTTGTATATTTTTAAGTCTGCAATCATGTTATTATAGTCGTATAATAAACGAGTAGGGAAATATAAAAGTTAATTATTGTCATCAAGGGCCAAGAAATTGATGATGGATATTGCATCATAGAATACAAGAGAAACCGAAATGTTATAACTTTGACATAAAGGATTCAAATTCCTCGTATATTTTATAGTAGCAGTTAATTTCTTTCTGAAGTAACGAAACAGCATTTGTCATAAGAAACGGCCCAATGCCATAATATATTGTACTAGGTAAGGGCGTAGGGTTCATTACAGCTTGCAGCAAGCGAGTAACATACCTACCTTCCGTTTTGACAAGGAACATAAAGTAGTCAAACCCAGTCGACGAAAAACTAGAGGCTCAAATATTTTTGCAAAATTATTTTAAAATCCACCGATTATTATCGCTTTTGCATTAGCCGTTAGAGGAATACGTTTCCTCACTGACTTGTTTTTAATATGAACCTGACTTTGAAAGTTTGTACTAAAAATAAACAGGTCTGTGATATGGAAAATGAGCAAACACATTATTTGTAAAAAGCAGTTGTAGTAACCAAATTGGGAAAGGGAGCTAGAGGAAATTGCTTTGCTGGCAGCAAACTTGACTTTTCAAAAAAATTTGTTCACTATTTGTGTTCTTCATTTATAGTATAAATTCTATATATACTATTATTTGTGCAACCAATCCAAACACCCTCCTCTATGAACTTGACAAATATTTACCTATGTGTAGTACACTTGTACATTAATACATAGTTACGCCGCTGGTTTTTCGGCAATCTTCTTTGTTTTAATTAACGTTGCATATTACGCATCATACATGAATCATTTAGTAATACATAATACATATACTATGTATGTAAGCTCTTGCCGAACGAACTTCATCACCTTTCCTATCTTGTGATTTCCTTGTGACATAATAGAGCTAGATCACGTATAGATACATTAATTTAAAATTATACAAGTTTTGTACAATAATAATAATGGTTACTGAGTGGCTGTGAAAACAAATAATTATTACAGACTGAAGTCGCTAGGTAGGAAGATAGAAAAGAATAACACGGGACATGTATACAGAGTAATGTACGAATTACGTCAAAGATGCTTTCACTTTTCAGGGAAACCTGGTCATTATGCAAGCATGGAGCAAAACAATCTTACACAATGTACAATGTATAATATGTGCAATATAATATGTATATACATTGTATATATGTTTCGACTAAAGAAGAAAAACATATTTTAAAATATTCTGAATAAATCCCAAATTTATTACTTTTTGCTGCAGTCTATTAAATTTGTGTCCCTTTCTTACTAGATTTGTATAACTAACATTTTTGGGCTGCATCTCATACTCATATTATTCCTTGAAAGATAAAGGTAGCAAGCTTAACAAACATTAGAATAGGGACTGTTTACTTTGAAGTGAACATGGAATAGGGACACTTTTGGTAATACCTGCTGCAGTCACCAAGCTTCCCAGCCATTTCTGCACTCAGGTAACCCGGCAGATGGGACTTTGCATATGGAGACTGGCTAACGCTGCATTGAACAAATAAAAAAATTAAAATTAAAAATTAATATATTTTACTCTTTACTATTATAATAGTACCAAACTTTCACCTGCTTACCTTAAAAATAGAGTCAAAACTTCGCCTAGCATACCGAAACCGTTCTTTAAGGGTATTTCCTGAACTTCACAAACAGCTCTCTTTAAACAGGCCCTTCCATTAATGCCAAAGGAGCTTAGGAATTTCTCAATTCTTGGAAATAACGTTGCTCTTTCTCCACCAGGAATATAAGCGGGTAACGCCATTACAGGGATACTTCGTCCACAACCATTATTCGGATAGCCCCACTTGTTCCTAGTATTTGCATGATTGTATGGTGTTGGTTTTGGATTTCCCTTTCGCTTGGTCTGCCCTTCACTTTCACTTCCACCATCATCACCATCTTTTCCTTTTGACTTGGTGACATTTGGTATCAGAAAGGACACGTCTAGCGGCCATGCATTTTCCTCAGAGGTCCAGCCGAGACCCTGAAACAAAACTAGAAATATAACATCTCATCTAGAGCTTCATGGTATTAGTCTTGACGCTAGTGCATAATTTAGTTTTGACTAGTTACTTATAAAAGTCCATTGTATTTGTATATTTTCAAATGCCACCCATGTAGACGACTGCTTGAACATGGGAAAAGCTAAAATTGGAGTGATGCTCAAGGATGTGTCCGGTGGAAGGATAAGTCTTCTTTTCCGGTCAAGCCATATTGTGCGTCTAGTTCTGCCACGCAATAGACTGTCGACATCATTTTCCGAGTCTTCTGCAATGTTATCTGAGGTCATTCTTTGAGTGAGATCTAAAATTATGACACACAGAAATACTACACGAAAGAAAAACTCCGACATGTTTAAATGCTTGACTTTTGGAATTTGTAACTTGCAATTTGCTCGTTTGGGTGTGGAAACAATTGGCAAAAACGACTTGCCGTTTTGCTATTTGGAAAGGTTAGATTTTTTGTTGGAACTTTTATGCTGTCATGCAGTGCAAATAGCAAACATTACTTAGGTAGTCCAGTGAGTAGAAGACGAAGCAAATAATTAGTATAATGTTCACAATCGTAATTATGTCGCACGCTTGCATGTTTCATGTTGTCATATTCATTGTAATCATTTAAATTGGTTAATTACAGCCGGCGGAGAAAATATAGAGCTTACATTGCTGGCATTAGGCGTGTGACTAGCTGTTTATAGTTGCTATCTGACTAATCTTATAATTAGTATCCTATTAATGAAGTTTGCATCACCTTGCTTGCTTGCTACACCAAGACGCGTGTAGTGTTATAATAAAAATTCCAAGTAATTCTCAGCAATATTTGTGCTGTTCTATTGGAATGGAAGTAACTTTTCCTGAACAAAGTTAGAGGCTCTTCTGGATAATTCAATCATTCCAATCATTGAAGTTGTATGGAATACATATGGATGTATAAAGCTAAGGCATATAAGGATTCGTGATTATTGTTGTATGCTGAAGAAAGATTTCAAAGGAACTATTTTAGTGGCCATTAAGGAATAGTTATTGTAATACTCATATACATTATTCTCAAGAAAATATTCACTGAGTAAGTTTGTTTATCAACTAGAGTTTTCATTCAGATTTCATTTCTGCTAAAGAAAAAGTTAAGCTTTTTCCCCATTCGATACATACATATATGAATGTTTCGATTTGATAGCCTATATTCTATATAAAGTGGCTGATAATACATCGTTTCAACACATACGCATATAAACCAAATCTGATTTTTCTATCGATTTGAAAACTCCTTCGTTATATAAAGTTTTAGAGCTTCTTTTCTGTCAAACGTCAACCAAAATTAAGACGCTTTTGTCATTATTATATGGCATGCATCAACAACAAGGTAACAAACAAATATCAACTTAGAGTATGCAACCTTACAAGTTCGATAGGCATATACTCACTCGAGAAGTACAATAACTCGTTAAACAAGTTTATTAGATTTTAGTTTTTTATATATATAACTGACGACGACAAAACCCATGTCCACAAAAGTATTACTACAAACAAAACCCAATCTCAAAAGCTGTTTTCTTCATGTTTCGCTTTCAATCAATCTTAGATACTAAAACAAATGCCCACATGCTAGTTCCCTCTGCTGAATAATCCTACTTAAATTCAAATATAAACCTATAGTATTCTTAACAAAGGTAAAAGATTGTATTACTGGCCATAATAGTAAATATGGCTGGATGCAGTCACGCGTTTTCTAAACTGAAACCACTACATGCTCATACTTCAACAAACGCTGGATTACTTGCATGTTTCAAACAGGTTATATTATATCTTACACTAAACTATGAAGTAACGCAATTTTATTCATGTTGATAAAAAACAAAAAGTATTACATAATACCTACGTGCAAAGCTAAACTTCTAAATCCCATGCATCTGCAGATATATAGAAGACTGACTTTAGCGTATGGGAAATAAAAAAGCTACAGAATGAAACGCTGGATAGAAATATGGTTTTGCAAGCACATGAATACACGAAGCATGATTATTTGGTTTATACATCAACAATGATGGAATTCGATGTGACACACGGTTGAACATTATATTAAAAGCATAGGTGAATTTTATTTTTTAAGTTCATGCGTGAGTCAAAACTTCTGGCAAATCTTCTGTTGATCAAAACATCAAAAGCTTTTGTACGTACAAATTTCTATCATTCATCTCTTTCAAGCACGGTTCTAGAATACAATATATTCCGTTTTAAACGTAATGGAAGTCTAGTTGTCAACGTCAGAACAAAACTTCCTGTTTTAAACTTTGAAATTTCATAAACATGGAAGGTGGAAGAGGTGGTGGTGGTGGTGCTGGGAGAACTCCAAGAGGAAAGAAAAACAGAGGATCTCCTCGTGGAAGGGGACAAGGACAAGGTAAAGACATATGCATGTATATAGTATAATTATCACGCAGCAGGCATCGTTGAAAATACTATTTGTCTCGTTCACGTGAAAAATACATACAAAAATAGATTAATGCCTTTCCATTTCCTTCAATAGTTTTGTAGTTTTATGCCTGATTAATGATCTAAAGTGTGTATATGTACTGGTTCATAATATCTTTAAGCTTGTGACCATAATCCAGTGTGTTTAATTTAATACTGTATACTGACTACAAACAGAGAACATTATGCAAAACAGTTTCGTTTCACAAATTACGTCAAGCTAAAAAGAGACTGATGACACTGAACCAAACGTCTTCAAATCTGCCAATAATACGGCTTAGATATAAGTATCGAATGACTTATGCATGAGTCATCCATTTATTCCCAACAAAACATTTTAATGTCCATGTACTAAAAGCCATTTTAAATCATTCTCAAATCGACTCTGCCTGTTGTAGCACACACCTTCTAAAAGAACGTGCTTTATGTAACACCATATTTTTGTAACATTTGTCGATTCCTCAGCAAGTCCTGGAAGCGGAAGTCCAGCACACCAAGCATCCACGGTGGCATCTTCTACTACACCTTCATCGCCGTCCACTCCACAGGTTTCTGGAGGTGGACGTGATGAAGAGCCAAAAGTTTCAGCGAGTACCCCATTATCAACCCCCACTCCAACGGCGGTAGCCCCAGTACCAACACCTCCATCTGTACAGGTTACCGATACTACTGATGAGACTACAGAAAAGAGTAAGGCAAAGGAAGAGAACCTTCCAACAGTGACTCAAGCGTCCAAAGATGATGTTGATAAAAAGATGAAATCGACAGAATCTTCGGTGCACAGCGAGCTTGCTTTTAGCTCAACCGAGTCTGTTGATAAGAAGCTAGTATCACCACCAGTGCCACCTGCAGTGAAAACCCCATCGAGCCCGGCTACAAAAAAGGAAGACCTAGAACTAGCGGAGCCTCAAGCTCCCCCACCTCTAAGCCAGCCCGAGAAGGCAAAGGTTTCAACGGAGGCAAAGGTGGAAACTGCCCTGGCTCAACAACAGCCACGGGCTAGTGCGAAGACGTTGGTGGTAACCCCGGGGAAGGAGGAGCGATCAACAGGTGCTCCCCTCTCAGTTGAAATTGATCCAGCATGCATTACTTCAGGGGAAACATCTCCGCAGAAGCAACATAGCCGGCCACCAAGCCGTTCCAGATCAGGAAGTGTTTCTCCGGGATATGCATATGCGCTGCATGGACCAGTTGGAAAACCAGGCTATATTGGTGGTGTCGGGTTTTCCGAGGATGAAGTAGATACGTCCGGGGGAAGACCAGCCCTGCACAAAAGGGAAAGTGCCATAGCCGCAGTAGAAACAGCAGTGAAAGGTTTCTCTAAACGTCAATGGATTTTGTTGATCATTTTTGGATTGATCGACTTTCTCTCGGCAATAACCATTTCCCTTCAAGCTCCATTTTACCCCGCTGAGGTGACAACTATAGGGCATCCTCATTTTCATCGTTTTATGTACTAACGTTACCTTTAATTTTCTGGTATTGTGAAATTCTTATTTAAGGCGGAGAGAAAAGGAGCTACGGCCACAGAATATGGCTTTGTGTTTGGAATCTTTGAGTTTATTGTATTCCTAACATCACCAATCTTTGGAAGATATGTGAGAGCTATTGATATTATGAGTTCTGTTAGGATTCTATCCATTATCTATCCATAAAGCTTCATTGATTGATTTTAAAAATTGTTTTCATGTAGATGAATAAGCTTGGACCGAAAACGGTATTCAGTGTCTGTATTTTGATTTCTTCAGTTTCAGTGATTTGTTTCGGGTAATAATATTGCTCAAAAGATAACAACAATTTTTGTATAGGATTCCATGCATGTAACATGAACAACTTTTTTTTGGAATGCTTTAGGTTGCTGGACAGAATTAATGATCATACATGGTTTATCACGTTATGCTTTGTGTGTCGTATATTTGAAGCGCTAGGTTGTGGTGGTTTTTTCACTGCAACGTTCGTAATTATAGCTTGTGAGTTCCCGGAGACAGTCGCAACCACTTTTGTATGTTATAACAGAAATTGAAAATGTAAAGATGTTTATGGTGTAAAAATTTGAAATTATTTCTTTGTCACTTTTCGTTTGTCAGGCATCATTGGAGACATTCTTTGGACTTGGACTTATAGTAGGCCCTACAGTTGGAGGAGCTCTTTTCGACGTAAATTTTCAAAAAATCAAATCATGTTTTTCTTTCTATAGACTTTTTAAAACATCTTTGGTTATTATTAGGTGGGTGGTTTTCCACTCCCATTCTTTGTCGTGGGAGGTAGTCTCCTCGTGACTGGACTTGCATCCGGTCTGGTTATGCCAAAAATAGATAAAGCCACTGATGAAGACGGCGTGGAAGAGAAGGGCTATGGAATTTTAACCATTCTAAAAATTCCTTCCGTTGCACTTGCTGCTCTGTCTATTGCAGCAACCTCAATGAGCCTCGGCTTTGTCAGTGCCACGTTGGAGCCTCATATAAGAAGGGTAATTGAGAAAAACGTAAAAGCCTGAATGATTGACCGATCAACTAGATAATGCAATGATTTTGTGATGTAGTTTGCACTGACACCTTTACAAACCGGCTTGGTGTTCATTTGTAATGGTGGAGTGTATGCGCTGACTGCACCTCTCTGGGGATATATTTGCGACTACATTCGAAGACCAATCTACATAACCATTCTGGGCAACTTTTTCATTTTTATTTCATTCACTATTATTGGTCCCGCTGACTTCATGCCCTTTGACACGTAAGAACAAACTTTCGGTATTTATATTTTATTTGTTTCTGTTTCATTTGTGGTTTAATTTCATCATTGAACATTTTTGTATAGGATCCTTTGGGTCACCATTGTTGGACTTTTGATTCAAGGTTTAGGATTTGGTTGCTGTCTTGTATCTGGTTTTATTGTTGGTTTGAAAGATTCAATGTACGTTAGCAGCAGTAGCAGTTTTTAATAAGCTTTTTTGAGAAATGAGCAAATAAATGCATAAGAAATTGTATTTAAAAAAGGACATATGGACAATTGCCGGACAGTATGGCTACGTATGCTGTGGCGAGCGGATTATGGACATCCGCAATTTCCCTGGGTGCGTGGGTTGGCCCGAGTGTAGGGGGCATTCTTTATGACTATGTAGGATTCAGGGAGGGGTCGTGGCTGATTTTAGTAACCTCGTTGGTTGTTGTAAGGATTTGAATAAAACAATGGCAAGTTTAATCGGTTCCGTTCCTGTGTGGAATTTGAATAAATATTGTCCGAATGTCTCAACAGGGAATTACTATTCTGATACATACATGCACAACGTCTGCTGCAAAATCCGATGGCGAGTTGGAACCCTTGATACGACCCATTTCACCACTACTGGGTGGGAAACCAGGCTTGGAAGAAAGCTGTGCTGTAAAGCCCACTACATATGGGACAACGTCTGGAGGCGATGAAGCTGTGTAATCCTACGTGCAGAATTGACTAAAATGTTGGATATTGAATGATGACTTATTGAAAATAGAATGACCAAGCAAGGAAAGACTTCATCAAATCAAGCAACCATGGCTTAGGGTTTTCTTCCTAAAACGCGTCTTCAATACTTTGTAAAGTGTGCTAAAAAACTTTTGAATAACTATATGGAAATTACAGGGTCCAATTACATAATCACAGGGTTAACGGATATTTTTACTGTAAATAGTGACAAAAATCATCTCGAACTGTAAGAGCTTTATTAGAGCTATCAATTATTGAATTTATAATTTTTGTTCTAAAAATAAATGCAATTTAATGTTTGATAGTTACAACTATAAGTCATTTCACACGTAAAACAACGAAGGCCAAAATAATTAGCATGTAATAATAAGAGACAAAAGTAAGCAGAGATTTATTCCTTCATGGGCATTTGACTTTCACCGTAATTTGAATTCAAATCTGTATCACGAGTGATGCATTTTACGGACGACTTGATTTCGTCATCAGGTTTTACGCCTGTGCCACATTCAGATGAATGAACACTTTTGCCCATGCTATCGGGTCGTTTATCACTATCACAATCTATCGTATTTGATGCATTCTTGATAGCTTCGATACATTCGGCCACTTTGCTTTCTTTAGTACCTTTTCCATCTACGTCAACTACGGATATTTCGTTGCATTCTTGATTTGGAGCATTTGTGGTAATGGTAAAACATTCATATTCATCCGCATTTGCTTCAGCCTTGTCTTCAGGTATTGTGTCCAGTGCACAAAAATATTTTTTTGATAAAAAATCGCGAGTGATTTCTTCAATCCGCTTAGACCACCTCTTTTCTGTCATGCATTTCCAATGTCAATTCGACTTTTAAGTACAAGTTATTCCAATAAATATTCTATACTATATTTCATTTTGTCGTACCAACAAAACCCAAAAAGAACTCTGACTCTGCAAATGTTTTCCCAGCGACAGCAGTAGCGGTCCACATGAAAAAAGACAGCAGCATCACGATCAAGGCTGAAACCCATGCAAAGCCCATGTCTTTTGCCATTTCAAGGTATACGTATGGATCTTCCAGCCCACGATAGTAGAAAATGACAGGAACCGTTACGAAGATAAGGAAGCATGTTAAGAACGTTGCGACTTTAACGGCGCGCATAAACACATTACGAGGGCGCAGTGAGAAACCTTCAAGTTCGTAAAAATCACTTAGCTTCAAGTATTGATCCCGAAAGCTGGCGTACAAACGTGTAAATCTTCCCTTTGTGCGGAGGAAAGGTCCCGTTACAAAACTTAACATGATTAACGAGAATCAAGAGGAAAAGCAACATTTATTGAAGTAAAAAGGTATTTTATTGGTAAACAGAATTTTCAAAAGTAAAACAGTTAACAAATACAATTCACATTCTATAAACTATATATTTCTTCCATGGGGAGGGAATTTGGTAAAGTTCCTAACACACTAGCTGCATTTCCACGTTGGATTGCAAGGGATATTCTTTGATATAGATAATTTTTTGCCCTAGGGTCACCTGAGTCTGAAATTAGAACTGCTCCAATTGAATCTATGAATTGTTTTGCTTCAGTACACCAAGGTCCCATAGTCTCAAACGCCAGTCCCACGAAAATGTAATTGGAAGATTTTATTTGGGAGTATTTAGAGTGCTTATTTTTGCATGCTAGTTCCGCTGCTGAACCAGCTTTCTCTGCAGTTGAAGGTAGGTAAGAAGCTGCAAACGTGTCCACACACGTAGCGTCCCAAACCAGACGTTGACTAGTAGTATTGAAGTTATTCATTTGAACAAATAAAAGTTCTATAACTTTTCCTCAGTCCCACCGACATCGACCAATTTTGTTTGGCATATTATCCAAAATCCGCTATCTTTTACATATCCTTAACTTCATTACATTAGCTTCATAGCTGTAAATTTCCATGACAAAAGAAGCTAATTCTAGTGCATAGTTTAATATACTGTTTTGGTCAAAGAGATTAGATATATATTTAGTCTAAAGGTTTTGGTCAATCGATTCAAGTCGCAGGTCTATTCAACTTGAATTCAGTATATCTAGTCTAAAATAAAAAATACGAATCAGATGGAGAAGAAAGTTACATATTAAAGAGATAACTTCTAAATATTTTCTCGCAACTTTTCCGTTGAACTTTCACAATGGAATCCAGTGACTGGGGCATAATTAGCATTAAAAATCGTAATTTTACAATTTACTCTTTTCATTTTTGGTATTTAAACATGCGTTTACTTACGTACTTATCTAAAATGTGATGGGAATAATTCTTGCTTACATTAAACAAAATCATTAAGATATCTTATATGCTTAAAAATTGTCTGTCAATATGCATGTTTATATATGAAATCTTATTTTCATAATTAAGATAGCATCTATAAATATTAGCTGTGATTTGTCATTGACATTGGCGCACATGATTGACCAGAGTTATCTAAATGGAGTTTTTAAAGGCCAAACCATCAGAAAATTATCGTTACAGAGTTGGCAATTATAATTGTACGCTGCAGAGTTTAAAACTGGTAGCTAAAATTATTTAAAAACGCCTTATGATTTTATTAATATAAGTTTACATGCAAAGACCAGAAGCTATCAAATATAAAGTAGTATATAAATGAATAAATAATTTATAAACAACAATGTCGACTGTAATGGTAAATTTTCTAGTACTCAATAATAAATTATATTTGATTCCTAACATGAAAATACTTGCAATATGCAAAAAAACATGGATGCAAATGCAAAATATTTGTAGGTATAATTTGTTAATCTTTCACCCAGATAAAGATGTGGTGAATCGGTATGTTTTGGTTTAATTTAAAGAAGCTTTTGTAGTTCCGAAGAAACCACAGTCGCCATTTAACGGTAGCCAAACACAAACACAGGATATTGCGATGCATACATAGTATAGTACTATCAAGCCATTCATTGATATATAATGTAATTATCTTGGTAAAATGTTCCAGTTTCATGTCCATCAAACCCTAAGCAGACGCCGCTTATGTGTCCTTGAAGAAACCGATGAAGCTGTTTATTGAAGCAAAAATATTTCATAAACAAAATAGTTGCAACATTAAGACAAGTTTACATTCATCTATAACAAATATACGGCTAATCGAACTTTGTATGAAATGATTTGCACCGCAATAATTTGAGATCTTTAAAACCATTGGAATAGGTACCTGATAACCAACCAAGTTTCTGATTTGTTAAAAAAAGTAACTAAATTGTGTGCCACAATAGTTTAATTACTTTGCTTTACGAATACCCTACTAAAAGTCTACTGTACGCTATAAACCATTTTGAAGCGTTCAAAAATTCCGGTAAAATCCAGTTGACAAGCAACTTCATGTAATTGCATAGTAGGTTTTTTAATGGTTTTGTCTGTATAATTGCAAGCTAAGAACAAACGGGACAATAGGGCAAGTAAAAGGTAAAATTAGCATGACTAGTTTTGCATCCCAATCTTGTGTGCACATTTTATTGAATAATGGACAAAAGAAACTTTCAACTTTATTATTACTTTATTATTACTTTATTACTATAAGTAGTAATTAAGTCAAGGTATCTACTAAGTCGTCCCTACTGTGTACTGGACAAGTATAATAATATGCTTGTTTATGCTTTAAAAGTGTAGATGTACTAAACAACACAACAAAGACATTTAAGTGGAGAGAGGAGACAAATACATGATGTCATGACATGGTGTCCTACATATAATTCTATGATCTTTTGACTTTTGACACACGTTTTTACATTCATTCATTTGTCATTAGTTTCAAACGTCAAAACCGGGCTGTCATTTAATTTTTAAAAAAGGATTAGAGAAATGTAACGGTTTGATTTTAAGCAAATTGCCAGAATCATACATTTCTTGATACAATTACATCAATGATCATCGTTGTCGAATCAAAATAAATATATATGCAAAAACGCAAACCTCCTAAGACGGAGTTTTAGTCAGCAAAGATACTTATTGAAAACTCAGTCAACGCATTTTTAAGAAAACAACCGAAGTTCTGAGAAGTTTTATGAAACGATGATTGAGCATCTCTGTTTACACACACGCGTGTACGATGCATTCGAATTCAGAGTTTCTTGAATGCTTTCTACATCATGATTGATTGAACTCACGTTCCACGCTACTGTGTTTTCAACGTGTCACCAAACATGACAAGGGGAGTATAAATAAATTCTTGTCTTATATCAAGTTAAAAGTGGATAGGTGCGTATTTCTCGTTTGTCGGTGGTTGTAGTAGTAGTTTTCTACCACAATCTGGACATTATTTTAAGATTTTAAGAATTAAAAGATTAATCGCTCATGTATAAGTTTTGAGCTTTAAATTACCGACATTAAATCATTTGTACATTCTTATATGCACCTGACGTGTAAATAAAATTAATCATTCATTTTAGACCTCATTGAATACTTTTAATCCAGCCACACTTGTTTCAATAAATGTTGTAATGTTTCTTAATAATTACTCAATGTACCAATGTTCGCTTTTCTGGGTTTACAGCCTTCATAAAAATGATTACAAGTTCTTCGGGTCAGGTCTTGATTCACAAAGAAAACTATGTGGACGATACTCATCATTTTCGTCATCAAAATTACATGTAGGTATGAAATGACAACTCAAATGAAGAATTCTGTTTGTAGCCTAATAAATTATAGGCTGTGTCTAGCTTAATTTTCTTCTTTACAGATACCCTGTCCTGTGTTGGTATTTATAATAAATTTACTCAAACCTTCCCTTTCCCTGGCATGCATTTCTTCCTAAAGCACTTTTGTACACAAACACAGAAGATAAGAAAATCTAATGAATTATAGGTTTTTGTGTTTAGTACTTATGCTCATCAATAATTGGTGGCGACCCTCTAAACTGAGATAACATGATTAGTCCTATGGTTAACAAATTGAAGCAAGTGATCAAAAGCAAGAAGCAAAAACATAATGTAATAGTTGGTCAGTTAGTCCATAATAACAGCAGCAGTCCTGTTGCATTGCGGCATTTTAAACGAAAAACAAGGATTCATTGATTTTTGTATGACAAGGCATACACACAGTAATTAAGTAGCTCTGCTTACCGAACAGTCGCCCAGTTGACACCGTACTTTGATTCAGTATTTGTGCTAACCCTAAGCAAGTTACTTACCTTCAAATGACCGTTCACTCATTTTTGATTGTTTTCATTTCGATTGCCCATCCAGTATCATATCTTCATTTATTCAGTGACGGGCGAGTGTTCTGGAGACCGTGACAAGTAGTGGAAAAATAAACAAATTTTGTTCTAGAGTGGTGGCCCTGGATCATTCTTTTCAAAGTAAACTACCTACCTAAGTTATTTTACATAAGTATTCATATAGTAGCATTCCTTGTACAGCCTAATCCGAATTAGATTGTGACCACCGCGAAAGTCAAGCCTTTACATTGTTTCCACTTTGATGAACTCTGTTCTGATTGACAGGGCATGCTGTCTTAAGTTAGGGAAATCTGTTATGTTTCTTCCAGTAGATCGGTTTTGTTCCATCTAACGCTACCAACTTTATTTGATTATATTATAAAGAGTTGGAACGCATATTTATCAGACTGTAAGTTGTATAAATCGTATCGTATTAGTATATTTATAGATTGTACGCTTCTATTATAGTAGACTGTAATAAGTCTTGTTATACGCTTTTTTATTTCGTTTCATTTAATGGTCTAGTTTTAGAAACAGGTCTTTTCTAATTCCAGTCTCAAGTCATTCCAACGCAATATTCTGCGATGCCTCACTATGAAGTCCCAGTCAACTACATGATACATGAATCCAGACAAAAGCATTTTTTGTTTAGTTTTGCAAGCCTACTAGTAGGTATGCCTCGGCTACAGACAGGAATTTTGTTTATAGCCGAGCCAGGATTGAAGAACTAGTAAGAAGTTATAAGTTTGCATGCAAGAATATCAGGTTTCCAGTTTTATCATTCTTTTCGTCTGCTTAGGCAAACCAAGAAAAACTTGTAAGCAAGAAAGTTATATAATCATATTAACGAGGCATGCAACCACTGGACTCGTACCACTGTAGCAAATTATATACTATTTGAACATATTTTATGCACAGTGTGATTGTGCTAGAGTTATTTTAATATTATCCATATCCAGAATAGCATCTTATGATAATCTCGGGTCTCAGACTAAGATTCTCAGTAAAAGGTGAACTAGGAGGGATGTACTCTTGTACTCTATCAACTATATTGCTTGCTGATTGTTGCCACTTTCTATTGTATTAGGTACACATTTGTATTCTTAGGATAACTTTCCATCGTGTCATCTTAAAGCAAACGATATTCTGTACCACGTGTATGCAGTATGCACTTTGTATAAGACATTGAAAAAGTTCGTATCACAACTAACTGGACGACAGTAGGACAGACTACTGATTGACCAAGACCTCTTATGTGGTTACTCAGATCACAACATAATCACTTTAACATCTAAAATATTTGTACAGTTCTTTACTATATACGAGAAAATTAGAGAACAAGCTAAAAGAGTATGTACACACATTCATGGCACTTATCGCGTTGCACTTTGTATTGCATGAGTAAAGCAATCAACAAGCGTGTTGTTGACATTAAAAAAGCCAATATTAATTGGAGTAGTCATCCCTTAAGCAGCCTATAAATGACATTATAATTAACGGTTGTTACTCTTGTTTTACTCAAGCAGAAATGGTCCTCCTCTAGTTTTCCATGCAATACGGAATAATTTCCAAAGCTTTGCAGACCACTGCCCTTCCAGAGTTTTCACCTTTGAAAAATTGCTGCAGCTTTTCCAATATGGTTTCCCTTCTTCCGTATTGGTAGTGTTGAAAAATTTGACCGATTATTTGAGAAAAGTTTTTGGCAAAATCAAAGCCTTTTCATATTGACAAGAGGAAACCAGCAAACACCGCAAGGAATTTCATAAAGGTAAGAGATGGGATTTGTTGTTTTTTACCATCCTATTTCTGAGATTTTACTGTACAAATCATTTTCTATAAAGTTTGTAGCACGCATCAATGCATGCTGAGAAAAAGAGTGCATTACTTGATGATTAATATGATCATCAAGTCTCAGACAGTTCTGGGTTATGTCTCATCTCACCCAGTAATTTAATAAAATTTATAGAAAAATGGACGGGGACAAGAAAAATAATGGTGGAGACAAACCTCCAAAGGTTCCAAAGTCAAAAGACGATGCTGCATTGCCAACCAGTAGTAGAGATGCGGACTCTTCCCGCTCACCAGCAGCTTTAGCAACCCTAAGTGTTCCTGAAAATAGTGGGACGAGGCGAACCCGGCGGACTTCCGGGCCTGGAGATGGGAGACAAAGGAAAACGTCTGGTATTGCTATTCCTGTGCCACCCTCTCAGGACAGTTCAATGTCTATTTCAAGACGTTCCTTCTCGAGGGGTGCCATGTTTGGCAATATCCCAGATTACATTGGTACTCCAATGCCAAGAAGGGCGTCAGATGTGATGTCAACCACCTCTTCACAAGATTTAGACGAAGATCCTGATCGAGATAACATTTACACAGACGATAGCTGTGAGCAGGACCCTTTGACAAGAAGTTCCATTAACATGTCAAGATACTCCGTGTCAATACATCCTATCACAGGAGAAACAGTTTTTATGGGATTTACCAAGAAACAGTGGTTTTTGTTAATGATATTTAGCATAGCTGATCTTTTCGCTGGAATAGTATATTCCTTACAAGCGCCCTTTTATCCACAAGAAGCGGAAAAGAAAGGAGCAACTCCTACCGAGTATGGCCTGGTGTTTGGCGTCTTTGAACTTACCATGTTTGCGGTATCGCCGATTTATGGAAAATATGTAAGCAAATTTAGGGCTACATGAGACATTTTCTATTATATGGGTTTGCATTTAAATAGATTTCAAAAGAGAATCATTTATTCTTTTATTTATTGCAATCTTCAGATGAGTAGGCTTGGTCCGAGAATTGTCTTTAACGCAGGCATTTTTATAACGGGAACGTGTTGCATACTCTTTGGGTAAGCAAAAATGTTAAACTTGACAAATATATGTGCATATAAATTACACTTATAAGCTGAACTTACAAGCAATAACACAGAGTGGGTGATGGCACCATCACCCTCATTAACTCTTAGTAAGTCGTTGGGATAGTCTGCTCTTTGATTTTTTACCTTTATACAAGTTAGAGGTCATTTGTACTTGCTTTAATACAGACAACTGCCTTGATTTTACGCATTTTACACGAAATGGATTAATGCTCAATGTTCGTGCTTTGGAGATAAAGGTTTATTTATATTTTCATACAGACTCTTGGATCGAATTGATGATCGCACTTGGTTTATAGGAATGTCATTTTTAATTCGAATTTTGGAAGCTTGTGGAAATGCTGGTATGTAAATTCAAAGATCTAAATGTATGAAAAATGTTTTTAAAAATCATTTAAACCATTACTAAATGCATGAATGCTGGTTTTCCTAAACCAGGGTTTTCAACTGCAAGTTTCACTATAATTGCAATGGAATTTCCCGATTCAGTAGCCACCACATTCGTAAGTGTGTAATTTCCATTTTCATCTTTGAATAATGCTATGTTTTTCATGGTGTATGAATCGCTTAAAATTGTTATCGGTTCTTTGAACCAAATATTATAACTTGACAGGCTTCATTGGAAACGTTTTTCGGTCTCGGACTGATCGTAGGACCTACAATGGGCGGTGGTCTGTATCAGGTACATGCATCGATTTTTTATGCATAATGTCATAATCATATTTTCTCCAAATTTCAATTATTGTATTCTTGCCACTTATAGCTTGGTGGTTACATTTTGCCATTCGCTGTGACTGGTGCATTGCTGTTCCTAAATGCAACTCTCATTGCAATTTTTATGCCAAAAACTTCTTCCCGACCGGACGACACTGATGACAAATCTTCAGATGGATTTACAGTTCTTTCTATTTTAAAAGTACCTGGTGTCATGCTGGCTGCCCTCGCTATTATTACTGGTGCTCTTAGTATAGGATTCTTAAGTTCCTCCTTAGAGCCTCATGTCAGACAGGTAAAGAAAGAAGTGTAAGGCAAGGCAATATACATACATACTAGTATGACATTTTTAAAAATATAAATGTTTGAACCTTCAGTTTAACCTTTCACCTGTGGAAACTGGCTTGGTTTTTGTGATCAATGGTGGAGTTTATGCAATTTCCGCTCCTGGCTGGGGTTGGTTTTGCGACAGGATAAGCGAACCCAAATACATCACCTTAATTGGAGGCTTCTTGATTACTGTCGGGTTCCTCTTTATTGGACCAGCACCATTTATTCCTCTCAAAACGTAATATTATTTTACAATTTACCAATTCATAATCGATACCTTGTACGATCCAAAAGGTTTTCCATAAACGTTTGCATTGTGCATTAACCGTCAAACCTACCTGCTTGTGTTTTAATCTTTCAGGACATTGTGGCTCACTTGTGTCGGTCTAATGATACAAGGGCTTGGTGTTGGTGCTATATTTGTGTCTAGTTTTATTCTAGCTCTGAGACATTCCATGTAAGTACACAGTAAGCCACTTAAGAATTCATAATGGCATAAACTCGAAATAACCGAATTTCATTTTAAAATTAGTGCAGCAGGATTTCCTGACACTGTGGCCACCTATTCGGTAAAAGTTTATTCATTTACATTTTATTCAATTCATTTTACGATAAAGAGTGATAACTACGTTAAAACTGTATATTAATAGGTTGTTTCTGGAATGTGGGCTTCCGTTTTGGCTTTGGGTCTTTTCATTGGACCAAGTATTGCCGGATATTTGTATGACAGTGTTGGCTTCCCGTGGGGCTCTGTTTTTGTCATCGGTGGTGGAGTACTTTTGGTAAGATAAATGGGGGAGACTACTTATTACCGATAGTACATTATACATTATAAGGAATGTGAATTTCATAAAAAATGTTTTTTGACAGATAATTGCACTTTTGGGCTTTCTCGTGTTCAATGGAAAAACAAAACGTAGCGGTTCTAGTTCAAGCTCTGAAGCCAGCGAGACAGATGCGCTTATCAATGAAAACGGGGTGCGAGAAATTTCTGATGCTCCGTCAACATACGGTGCAACCAATGCATAATGACATATTGCGAATTTGCTCTAAAATCTAGTAATTATACGCGATAAATATAAGGCTTTTAAAGTAATTACCAAACTGTAAATAATACTCATCACCTTTGGACGGACCATTTTAGTCGTATGAAAATTATCTAAAAATCTATACTTTCTACTTAATAATGCATTTGTCAGCCCGGAAAAATGACAAGTTGCAATGGTCGAACTTATTTCGGGCTTATCACTTGTCTTATTGTTCATAGTCAATAAAGCAAAAGATGATATATATAGATTGTAGGTAACTTACTACATAGTAGCATAAAAGTAAATATAACAATCCAAGCCAAAAATACACAGATTCAACTGCTGAACTGAAACAAGGTATGTCTTTGTCATTAAAGTACACAAAGTGTAAAAAAATATATATAGTAGAAAAAATTGATCTTATAACTTTAGCATGTTAATAGGTATGCAAACTACTACGAACTGCTTGTATCATAATATCATATTACCCTTTACATTCGTTATAAAATACAACTTGTTATGCTACGAAATAAACCGGATTATCGAAATATCAAGTGAGTGCTGAAATTTAGTGACTGAATAACCTACTCATACATATGAATATATACATGAAATTCTAAACCATACCATGGCCATTGGACATATAAAGTTACCTCTAAAGTCAGTAAAACTCCATTCACCCTGAATTCTGTTCTCCTGATAATCATACTGACATTCTTGCAACAATTTTAACATAAGATTTCTAATAGAAGCCTTCTATCACGCGCTTTATTTGTCATTTAGGACTTCAGAAGTTCCCGAAACAATGGTAGAGGAAAAGGAAAGGCATCGTAGTAGGGCATTCATACCTACATAATTTGTAGGTCTACGGTCTACGTTTGCTGTTAAATAAAGAATAAAACTAACTAGTTTACATTATTCCTTGAGCAACAACAGTATGGAAAAATAGAAATAAATTTTGGGCAAATGATCCCACATCTACGGAATATTATGACACAATGTGATCATCATTACTATCGCTCCAGTGAGTTGCTTGCGGTGTGCTTCTTCACAGTAGAACTTTCCATGCATGAGAACTTGGAAGCTAGAAAAGGTGATGCACGAAGCCAAAAAGTGGTTGCAAACAACGAACAAGTTTTGATTACATTATTGTCTAGTCGCTCACCTTACATTCAACATTAATGTGACCAGTTTTGTTATGTTTTTTCGTCTTTGTCTTGTAAGCACTTATGCAGCAGGTAGCCTGAAGGCTTATCCAAGCACCAGCTGTCTTAGTGTAATTCTTCTATATAGCTTTCATTTTGATTATAACATTAATAATGTTTTCACTGTACTCTTATATTATTCGTATATAATATTCAGCTTGGACGAATGATCATACTTAAGTATGTTTTGTCTTCTGTCACCCTTGATCTTGCTTCTTTCTTTAGTTTCATTGGCTTCGTCGTTACAGAAAGCGTGAATATCATCAAAATACTCATATTTTGTGTTATACTTCTTGTTGCATTGGAGCACATTGGGATTTACTTGTTTTATCAAAAAGTCCTATACGTACCGACGTGTTTCAAATTTTCTAAACAATGTTTAGTATATTTAGCTTGCCTTGATAAATGTAAAGTCTTATAGTTTATCATTATCATTATAGGTCTGAAGATAGTTGGTGGAGCCTTATTCATATCATAAACGTGACAGGATTCATCCAAAACAAACACTTCTATTTTTATCTCACTTATTTCTTTGCTATGTGACTTGTGATATTGGTTCCATAGTCCGCTTGCACTTTTCCAAGACCTTTCTCGAAATTGTAAAAGTGTTTAAAATTATTTAAAGCAAAGTTACTTCCAGTTTTGTCGGCTTACATCTAGTCTTTATCAACAAATAAGTTGCTGTTGTGAATAGCTGTCAAAATATTGGGTCTGCAAGAAATGAAATGCATATGTTTAAGCGTGTCGGATTTTCATATTATGGACAGTACTAATTGGTTTGTGTCAGTTTGGTTGGAGGAGAATAATAGTGTGAAGATGGATGTAAAGTAGATGTTCATCTACTATAAGTAAAATGTCCAGTTCAGGCTTGTGGAAAAACGGTACTACTAGAAAAAGACAGGTTCCGTAAATGCAATTAAAATATCATGCAGAGACAACTTACAAGGTTCTGTAGATATTCGACATGCATTGTGAAACCCCATAAAAGACATACGAATTCAAGGAATTTTTGCAATTTAACTTTTATGTGTCTGAGCGTTTGTCATTGAGGGTAACCTGAGACTTGAGAATTCTTTCATTTCCTCTTGAACAAGAAGTATTTAAAGAAAGGGATAAGACAAAAGTTTTCGTGTGCTATTCTGTTTAATGAATGTAACACATTTAATGCACTGAAATGGATTTGCACAAAGAACGCATCCACTCCAACAGAGCCTAGAAGGCCAAGTCACAGTAGTCCTAATACTTCTGCCTTATCCGATTCGCCATTTGCTCCTACCTGTAGCATATCACCTTTGGATCCTGAACCCAGGTATGGGCGTGTATTTGTAATTAAATAAGATGTGTTTCTTTTTTTTTGTTTTTTGCATTAATCCGGTGAAATCTGATTCACGCCTTTTTTATGAACAGGGTAGCTTTTTTATCTAGCAAAGTATTGCTTCCTTCCTCACCTCATCGCAGAAAGAAAAATAAATGGTTCCCGGATTTGTCTACGCGGCAATGGCTAATTTTCAGCATTTTTGTCGGAACAAATTTCCTCGTTGGGATGGTATACAACATGAAAGGTCCCTTTTACCCACGGGAAGCCGAGTCAAAAAATGTTAGTCCGTCGCAGTATGGTTTCGTTTTTGGAATCTTTGAATTTACAAAGGTTTTTGCCTCGCCGCTTTATGGAAAATATGTAAGTTGTTAATTTAGATGTTGTTTCCCGAAAAGCAACTTGAACAACGAATAAATTGTTAATGCTTGCTTTAGATGAATCAAATTGGGGCAAGACGAATCTTCTTGGGATCACTCTATGTGGTCGGCATTTCTTCTATTCTGTTTGGGTATGCAATTTTACCTATATTTGCGGATTTATAATTTCAAAGTTCTCGTTAAAGATTTCAATTTACTTTAAATTCTTTACAGTTTGTTAGATGAAATTCCTGACACGACTGCATTCCTAGTGTGTTCTCTAAGTTTACGTGTTATTGAAGCAATAGGAAGTTCCGGGTATTCTTGTGCCACGTTTTCCATTATAGCAAAAGAATTTCCTGGTTCAGTTGCAACAACTTTTGTAAGTAGAAATGTTGAAAATGTGTAACATTTCCGAGTTTACTCAAACACAGACAATAGATATAATAATTTACTAACAGCAAAGACAAATATTCATAAAATATTTAGCTTTTTGCTACCTTAAAGCAAATTCAATTTTCTTATAAATTTACAGGCAATTCTGGAGGCATTTTTTGGTCTAGGATTAATTGTTGCTCCTCCACTTGGAGGGGTCTTGTATGAGGTAAGGTATACTTCCAAACCCCAATTTATCAACCTATACCTATTTATTTAAGTAAAACTTGTCCAACTAACTCTTGTACTTTGCCAATATCTAGCTAGCAGGCTACCCTCTCCCATTCATCACAATTGGTTTGTTGATTTTCACATCAGTGAACTTTATTTGTGTTATAATGCCCAAGAGTTTCACCGTTCGAGATGCTGAAGGCCGTGCTACGGAAGGCTTTGGCGTATTTAAAATTTTAAAAATTAGAGGTGTGCTCTTCTCAGCCGCGGGCGTCCTGTCCGCTGCATGCACCGCTGGCTTCATTAACGCCACACTAGAACCGCATTTAAGACAATTTGGACTTTCACCGTTTTCCACGGGAGTTGTGTATGCAATTTTTGGACTGGTTTATGCTATTAGCGCTCCGTGGTTCGGATGGTTATGCGATCACATTCGAGAACCCAAATATATTACTCTACTGGGGGCAGTTGCTAACTTCATTGCTTTCCTACTCATGGGACCAGCACCAATATTCAATTTTGACACGTACGAAGTTTACAAATAACTTTTATGTATAAATGCGGTATTTAAAGATAAAGGTATAATATGCAGGGTTTTAGAAATTTAAATTAAACTGTTATCCCTTGCAGAATACTCTGGGTAACTTGTCTATCCCTTGTTCTTCACGGTTTGTCTCTCGGTGCTACATTCGTCTCGCTCTTTGTTTTGGCATTTTCATACGCAGTGTGAGTTTGTAAAATACTTTATTCATGCTACCCCATAAGATGATATGCAAAAGAAAATATTTTATTTGTTGAATTTATGATTTTTAGGGAAAGTGGCATGCAAAATGATATGAAGACTCATGCGGTATATACCTGTTAATATTTAAATATATAACCTAAAACTTCCCTACCTATTACCCTCCTTTAATTTTACACCTTTCAGGTAGTTTCTGGAATGTGGACGTCTGTACTTTCACTTGGCATGTTCCTTGGACCCAGTATAGGAGGAATACTTTTTGATTTCGTCGGCTTCCGATGGGGAAGTCTCTTTGCTCTCTCATGCATGATCATTTTGGTAAAAACGAATTTGAGTAACCAAGAATGTTTTACTTCAACTTATACAATACAACTAATACGTGAATTCTACTACTTTTTTGTGCTAATGCATGACAGATCGCACTCGTGGTAGCCTATTTAGTGTGTCAGACATCAACACTTCGTCCTCCCTCTTCTGAGAGGCAACACCTTATAGACAGTAAAGAAACGGAACCTTTAATTCTTCCCACTGCGCTACCTACCATTCCAGAAACGTCTGGTCATAGCGATTTCCAGTCAGAAGAAAAACAGTCAAAATCTAATTATGGTGCTGTATAATTTAGCGGTTAAAAGAGACAAAATGCAAAAATCTCGATAAATAAATGTTTAAGGCAGATTTGAATTTTGGTATAGGACACTGATAACGATTTATCTAGTACATGTACCTTCATGCATCTGTTCTCAATGATATCTAAGATTGAAAAGTACCTTGATAAAAGAGCTTGTTTATAACTATTTATGTGACCTAGAAAAGAACTATTTTAGTTCATATGTATTTAAAGTTAAAGTTAAATAAAAAATAGAAATTACCTAGAATTTTCCGTAATTGTGATGATCTTTTGCTTATTTGTTCAAGATGCAATAATTCATAATTATGCCAGATGTCTTGTGCGTGCGTATAAATAATAATATTACAGACCATTCATTCGCTCGGGGCATTGTCAGACAAATAATTAAACTCAAATAACCAGGCTTATTTAGACTGTACATATACAAATAACAATAATATTTTCATTCTTTAATACCCTTTTACTTTCATCGATGGGGTAATAACAGTGATCTGGATGCTCACATATGCTCAATAATCACATTCCCAGACTCAAGTCAAAAAGTTTATATTGTAATGAATCATCTTTGTTTAGGTTTTACATAACTTAACAAGTAATATTACATACAGTAATGTATAAACTTGCTAAAATTTACTCCAACAAAGTAGTTTATAATAATATCGACCTTACGTATATAAATTTCTACCCACATACAGTAGTATATTTATATAATCGTTATAAACTTTTATTGATAGGAATTATTAACATCTTTCTGCGTATAAGCAGGTTACATTTTTACATTGACCAATTCATCAAACTATCTAGTTATATTTGATCTGTTTGAAACAAAATCGGATTCCTACGCTTTAACTTTAAATCTACATGTAATCACTTTGAAAATATCAACAACCATTTCTAGTCACAAGGATGGCAATAATGCATATATTATTATTACATTAATCACATCACAAAATCTATTGTATGCAGAATTAGAGAAGTCGAAAAGTTTGCATCTTACTCCGAGTCAGACTCTGGTACAACCTCATTGTATGCCGGAGGCACTAAAACGCATATACAAAGTTACCATAAATTATAGACAAATTCATCCACCGATCCACCACTCCACCATACTGGGGTATTCTGTCTTAGTTATTCATTAAAACTTACATGTCTCCAGTGATACAGCTCGCGAGGAGAGCTGGGAATACGTGGGCAAGCTCATTTTTCTTCCAACCGTAACGGAAGTGTCCGAGCGTACTGAAACAGGAGATCCACTTCTCCTCTGAGCGCCTCCCCCTCCTCCCTGCAGTCTTTCCTCGTTAGTTGGCTCCACGACTGTACTAGCAGTGCCCGAGATCATCACCGCTTCCACAGGATCCCGTGTAGTGCCAACATATAATGGCGCCGCACCTTCCAGCGTTCCCTGGTTTCCTATGTGCAGCTTAAACTAAGAAACATAATACTCCAATTATTATGTTTTCCTTTTCTTCGAGAAATCCCCAAAAAAATCATTATTATTTTTTACCCTAATTGCATATTTCACGGTGTAAGCAGGATGTGAGCTGTACGATGGATCCAAATTTCTCGGAAGCGTTAGCGTATCCTGCCAAATGATTTCTTGTTGGGACAGCTCAATCGCGTCCTCCTTTTGCTTTGTGTCCACCGTCGTGAACATATTTTTAATGATTCCGTCCACATTATACGTAATCTTCTGAGAGAGAAAGACTTTCATCACGATTGGCACACAACGATTGCACTCAAGGATAAGGAGAAAGGGTAGCTCCTCTTCGGGAAGATATCCCGATGACTGTGCAGACAAATTTGCTACAATCTGGAGACCGTCCGAACTGTTGAATGGGCGCTCAATGTTGATTGGCCGTTGTGCTCTGGGGTTTTGACTGAGATTGTTATATCCCGTGAAGTGGACGGTCTCTTCAGCTACAGGGACATATCGACAGTAGTAAGAGCGAAGGTAGCCCACGATTTTGTACACCAAGGAGGCGTAAGGATTTTTGAAAGGAGCTGGCAACGTGTCTCCGGGAATTGGTAGCGAAAATTCTCGGTAACAGGTCCCAGGGCAGTTGGTTGTGTTGCTGCCGTTCCGACTGAGCGGTAGCACGTAAACTGCACAGTAAAAATACATTATGCAAAGGTAAAGTTAAATGTGAGGTTATCTACAAACTTCATGAAATTCATCGCGCTTACAGTATTGGTTCTCTGTCGCTGGTAGCATATCATCACGTATTGGCGAAACTAAGTCTCCTTTGTCATCAATCTCAGTTTTCTCCAGAATGCAAACCTTCTTCCTGTGCATCAGTCTGCCATTCTTGCCCATTGTTGTCAGTCTTAAAACACATTCCGCTTCCAACTGAACACGCATCCCTACATAATTTTTAACAGGAAAGTAAAACTTTGAACGTTTGCTGATTTTGAAATCAACATCATACACTATGCACAACTTACCCGTGGTTCTTGGATGAAAACTAGCGTCCAAATATAGTCGCCCAGCTATTCGTCCATAAGGTACCATAGTAGAGTCATCCAATATAATGTAGCAATTAAAATTTCCCCCGAAATGCTGAATCTTTCCGGGTTTAGTGTTGCGAATTGTTGCCCCCTGAAGCCACGCTTTTAAGGAGCCCATCACAGTCGTCGTATATATTTATTGACCAAGGAACAACAATTATTCCATACGAACGTTATCCGGTAAAAATTCTTGAGATGGATGCTCTCCCCCTTACTTTTTAACTTTAATCTCCCATTGATATACAGAGTAAGCCCGTGCTACACAGTCTTTGGCTATTAATTGTATCTGCCTTCATCATAGCAATTACTTTTGTAGCAAGATGCATGTTTGTAAGAAATCTGAATCTCAGGATAATTCTGTGGCACTGAAAACAAGTTTCCTAATAACCGTTTCAACGAAATGTCAGATCGAACACCCAATCATATATTTATATCGGTCTTGTAACAAGCGATTAAAACAACGCAAAAATCGACAAGTTTTGGTTTTAATAGATTTTTGGACAAACTCAAAGTACATGCATATTATGTCAATACCCTAGAGAAAGTGAAAGCATGAAAATTTCTACACGTAATAAAAACAATGTATATGCAGAGGGGATTTCATTGCAAAAATGCCCTGATGAAAGTACAGACGGCTATGCTGAAATGAAAAACATGCTTATTGTTAAGATACATCGTGCTGTTTTCTCTGTACAGATTAGGTTTTTATATGCTATTTTTGGATCAAAACGTGTAGTATACGTTCATGCATAAGTGTGTGCTGTAGAGAAAGTTAGTCACACAATCCGAGAAAGCAAGAGAAAGGATTTCCTCATTTTCCCTATCATCAAACTCTCCAGCTACACAGCTGCTCTTAAACTTGAGCAGTTCTCTGGAACAAAACTCATGAGGTGCCTACACAGTCAAGTTTGGCAAAGATCAATAAAATATTTCGTTGTGTACAATGCAAACGGGGAAGGTTTGCTTTCTTGCTGGAAAATGCATGGCGTGGTTTGCTTTCACCTTAGTGCCACTTGTGTAAGCATTTTATATTTTCTCCTTGCTCTTCTGCTTGTATTCCGGCTGCTATTTGCTTTACTCGCCTAAAAGACTGATCTAGTGTATGCACAACCATGGTCAAAATTTATGAACTACGGTCTATCAAAATTAGCATGAATTTTTGTATCTTTAATTATAAAAATTGTATTTTACAATACTATTTTTGTTTTTTAGTTTGCATGTACACGCTTATTTTTATAAGTTTCAGAATTCAGTAAAATGTCAATCTGAGTCTGACAAAATGATAGCACTCCGACGTACACGTTGGATTTTTTGTGGTACTTGCCCCTGTACTTTCTCCTCGTTGCCCTCATCATCACCACCAGCATTATCTTTGTACGCTTGGCCATTTGCTTCTTCAAAGAGACGCTTCTTCCTCAACAGCCTTTCGAAACATTCCTTCACGTCTAACGAACCACTTTTACCAATATCTCTTGAAGGTAATGGTACTGAAAAAGAAGAAAATGTAGGCTTTTCAACCACCATTAATTTTTCCACTTGAATATCTGAGCCGTATGGATATGCAGTCTCCGTGGGCAGTGCATCGAACTTTGTGCTATCTAAATCATTATCCTCGTCAGAAGATAGCGCAGAACTATCATCGTCGGAAAGCGTGATTATTTCGCCAATGAAGGGTGTCTTTTCAAGCAGCACATTGTTGTTACGCTCATCCACCCTTTCCAGATCATCGTGATCAACAATACTTTCTTTCGATGATTTCAAATGTTTGCTGGTTTCAGTACATTGTTTCTTGCAACCGTTATCCTCATCATCCAAATTCTCTTCCTCGCTTTCACTGGGAAAACTGTCGCTGCTGACGCTACTGTATGCTTCGTGCTCTTTGCTATCAATTGCAATCGTACCAGCGCTTTCTACCTTGACTTTCTCCATAATAATTGGCTTTGCATTAATTGCTGATGAGCTTGAGTTTAAACCACCATCATTATGATAGGCATTATCCATGCTTTGTTCAGTCCATCGCATCATAACGTCTTTGTTTAGAGACAAAAATGGGGAGTAGGTGGGTGTACCACCGTCCACGCATTTGATGCTGCTGCTAAAGCTCAGTATTTCCTTTCTCTTTGCAAGGCATGCTTTCATTCGTTTTGCTCTTAAGGCTCTTTGGGCATCCTCAAGTGCTCCCACCAGCTTCTCATTTTTTAAAACCAATTTGGCATACTGAATCAGCGTCATTCCCAAGCAATGTCGTGCCTCAAAATTTGCACCTTTTTCCAGCAGCAACATAATCAACTTTGAGCGAGGAAAGGGACCCATAATCAACGTCCACAGTGGCGTTTCCCAACCATTTTTCTTTGCTTCCAGCTTAGCTCCTCTGCCCAACAAGTAACTCACCACATCCGTCAAGCCGTTATGGCAGGCTACGTGCAGCGCTGTGCTGCCATCATGGGCCGCTGTATGTATGCTAACTTCTATATTTTCCACCACGTACGTCAGAATATCAATCAATGTGCTCATTGCTATTTTGGAACGTACAAATGTGATTAGCAAATGATGAAGAACTGTTGCGTTTTTATTGTCACGCAAGTAAACACAAGCGTTATGAGCTACCAATAGCTGCACCAAGTCCAAATGTCCACCTCTAACGGCATAAAAAAGTGCAGATTTCCCTTCCCAGTCTTGCCGATTCACTTCAGCATTCTGTTGAAGCAAATATTCTGCTACGTTGAAGGATCCGTACATGCTAGCGTACATAAGAGGAGTAGTGCCATCCTGCTCGTTGCAAAAATCCACATTCAACTTGAGACGGGGACTTTCTAGAAAATATTTCAGAACAGCAAGATGTTCGCTGCTGCTTTTCATACAGCAGCAATGAATGGCTGCTAGACCCTGTGATGTAAGTGCGTTGGGATTTGCACCTTCCTCCAACAGACATTTCACCAGACTGAGCTTTCCTTGCCATGCCGCCCACGTAAGGGACGTATGACACCGAGGCACTTTTTGGCGACAGTGACGCTCTTTAGGAATTGGTCCAATTTCAGAGTCCACATCAAAGCCGTGAACGCGTATTAGTTTGCGAATGGTGACAGCGTTACCACTGTGGCCTTCTTGGATGGCTTGAAACATGTCGCGTTTCCAAAATGTTCACCTGTTGTATGCAAAGACTTGTCAAATGCTGCACAAGAATATTGGTATTTTTTTAGTTTGTAGAGGAGACAGAGAAGCACTAAAATGTTATTTGGTACAAGGTTTACAAATGAATGCTATAAAAGCTATGAGCGTAGTAAAATGGTAAAGCATTATAGCAAAGTGTAATTACCTATGAAGTAATATTATTATAGATCGTTACCGTCAATTTACCGTCGGAATGTGTATGTGCTGCTTGAAGAATGCTGTGTTGGATGCCACGTACGCAAAAACTTAATCGAGAATCTACACAAAGCACAAAGAGAAAAAGACGATAGGCCACAGGAAAATCAATATATTGACAGTGACCTTCGTTCTATATTTTTGAATACTTGATGTCGCTCATAAATGTACGGTGAAATGGTTTGTGCTTTTATTTTTTATTAAATGCATACTACACGAATAATACTGTCTCTGTCAAGTCAGTCACCTTTTTAATACATTTAGCAGTTGAACACTATACGGTCTTGTTTTGTTATTGGAAGCACGTTGACAGGAAACCGTGTCCAGTGAAAATTGAAAATGTCTTGGTTAGTAGAACAGACCGTGTCTTTGATGTAAAATTATGGCCATAAAATGTTGACGACTGGGAAGAATGGTTTGAACGTGAATTTGATAGCTGTCATAAAAAGTTAAAACTCAAAGCGATGATTTCACTTGAAACACCTGCACAAATTCGTGCAGCATATAAACCTAATATGAAACGCTGGTTAACGACTGGATACAATTTTTAGTTTGGTAATTAATGTGTAATGCCCGATTATGTATAGGGTGACCTGTTTCCTTTGAATACGGGCAATGCACGATAACTGTATTAATTCATGACTAATTAAAATCGTGCCTGATGCTTCCATTGTAATTTGCAGTGTCATTTTACCA
This sequence comes from Entomobrya proxima, assembly GCA_029691765.1. Lineage (NCBI taxonomy): Eukaryota > Metazoa > Arthropoda > Collembola > Entomobryomorpha > Entomobryidae > Entomobrya > Entomobrya proxima. The sequence continues at coordinate 5,221,122 of CM056169.1, forward strand.
GGAATTAGCTTTTTAAAATTTAAACAACTATTTGTTATGTAGTTCACCTATAGCGCAATTAAAAATGAAAATAACATCATTTCAATTTATTTATCCATTACATACTCAAAACTTTTGAGTCAAAAGTCCATATTAGATTTGTACATTGCAAAAGTTGCAAAACTGTCAAAAATGATGCAAATACCATTGCAATGGGGTAATGTGCGACATTATGCGATTAGAAATTAAAATACAGACCAAAGTATATAGATAATGCAGAAGCAAATACTGATTGGATCATCATTTTATGGCATTTAAAAAAATGCATCATAAGGATTTGTATTTGCATAATTAATGAAATAATGAACGTTTTGGGACATTTTTGTTCTGGTGCATTTTGGCTTTAATGTGACGTCAGCTACCACATCTCATTTCCCGGATAATTTCTTGCACTGCACTTGCATGCACTTTCTAATGGAAAGTTTCCATTATGCTTTCTGCAACATTAGATTCAAATTTACATTCATGAATTCAATTCAAGTAGATAGACAGTTTTTTGCATTGACGTGACGAAATTTGTCTAACACGCAGTCGTTAAGTGATCGCGAACAGTTTATTCGTTGGGCACGTCCATCATTCTACATCTTGTTTTGGTGACTGATTATTTTGTCGGTTTTATCACGTTGTTTGCAGCAGAAAGAATGGCGACTCCAATCACCTCTGAGTGCTGTGATGTACCAGTCATTGCGATTAAGTCAGAGCCATTAAGTCCAACGGCAACGGAAGAGTATACTGTGGATTTAGGAAATGGGAGGGCCCCGGAGGAGGATGCGGATGGTGGCGAGTATATTGATGGCGCTGATGGAATACCCGACTCGATCGCGGTTCCTCTGATCTTCAACCAAAACGATGTCAACTCGGAGGTATTATTGTCTAGCTAACAATTTGACTTTGTTAACCGTACGTACGTTAACCGTTAAATGTACCTAATTAGCATTGTCCTCCTAATATATTTGTTGATCGATCAGATTTCAAAGAGTATGAACGCTGAAGGAATGGACCATGATACAAACCAAGCAGGTTGTCTTGTCAGTGGTGGCGCTGTTGATCAAGTGGAAGCTGCTTCTCAGTTGACAAACCGGAAGGACGAAGGCGCAGGAAGTTCGGTCAGTTCGGTGGTATGTTTCACGTTAGACACGTTTACGTATGACGTAGCCTAAAGTTGCAAACTTTTAATTTTCGACTATCGTATATTCTCAAGCAGTGTTCTTCACTTGTGCCCCTGACGCCGAACGTTCCAGTGTTGATTTCTAGAGGTCCGCCGCACGCTGCAGTTGCTAGTATTGCGCCAATGACCCTTAATTCTCAGTTAATGATATGTGATCAGCGTACCAATAGCTCAGCTCGTTCGCAAAGCTCGTCATTAGACGAAAATTATGTGATGAGTCCTGCAAAGGCTACGGCTACGGTTGAGGGCACAGCTTTAAAGTCTAAGGTATAATATGTACATAATGCAATTAATACATAGGTAATCAGGCTCTGTACGTTATGGTAAGAAGTATATTTGTAATTTGCATTATTTTTATTTTTAAACTTAATTAGGAGTCGGTGAGAGTAGAGGATGCACTGAATTATTTGGATGTTGTCAAACTACGGTTTAACAATGACAGCTGCGTTTATAATAGCTTTCTGGATATTATGAAGGATTTCAAGGCGCAAACGTAAGTCCTTCTGATTCATATTCATTGAGGATTTTCTCCCTTCGGTTGTCGGTTTCTGAATGTTGTTGATACTTGTTTTTGTTTTTAAAACAGTATTGATACTATGGCTGTAATCAACCGTGTCAGTAATCTATTCCAAGGTCATCCTGATTTGATTGAGGGTTTTAAAGTGTTTCTACCGCAAGAACACCAATTCCACTCAGATGAGGTAAGAGTAGCCTATGCCCGCTTGTGGCTCTTGCAATTCATGAATAGTGAACAAATTTAAAAGTTTACAATGGTAACTTCGATTCATATTCATGTAGTAATTGTTGTTTATATTCTTTACATCAACGATTCCACAACCACAATAGTTTGGGACGCCAGTTCGTACTCAAGAACACTTTCAATTGTCTGTTGTGGTTCAACAGTACCCGCTCATCAGTCACGGTGGTTGTGGTTCCAAAGTGCCGATACCGATACGTACTGTAATTCCTCAAGATCAAGTGGAATCTTTCTTTCATGACGTAGGTTTGCAGAATCGCAAGTAAGAAAATATAAATATTATGCCTAATATGTAGTATTTTGCCAAAAATTAACTTTGTGCTTTAGAATTCTCCCCAATAATTTACCCCATAATGATAACTGTCCTCTTAGACACGGAAATACTAATATAATTTTCCTTACAGTTGTCCCAATGCCGTAAGAGAACCTGCCATTCCGAGAGCGGACGCCACCCGGAGCAGATTTTCTCCTGGGGTTCGCGAGGAAGTGACTTTGCCTAAAATTACTCAGTATCAGCAAGCATATCCTCCATCGGCATTTCATCCTGATGGTCCCTTTCAGTTAGAAGAGGGCATGAATTCGGTTACGTATAATCAAGCCTTAATTTACGTTAATACGATTAAGGTAATTAGTTTATTCAATAACTTAAATTTACTGGAGAATACTTTGATTGACATAATTAATCACGTTTCTGCTGTATATTCCGTCTTCCAACAAGAATCGTCTTCAACCAGATAAATACAAACAGTTTCTGGAGATTCTGAATAATTATCAAAGGGAGCAACGGCAGCGTAGGGCAGATAATCTTCCCGCCCCAGAAAGTTTGGAAACCGAGAGACAAATTTTTGAAAAAATATCCGCATTATTTGAAGACCAAAAGGACCTGCTGGAAGAGTTTGTTAGGTACATGCCATCTTCATCACCAGACGCATACATTCCCGTTGCAACTCCAGTCCAAGTGGCTACGCCCGAAGCTACCAGTCCTTTTATACCTGTAAGTGTGAAAGTCAACAACAATAAATTGATAACCTTCGACAGAATATATACTCGAACAATGCAAAATCGCAGAGTATTATACTACGTATGTATTATGTTTATAGATGCTCAGTATAAGCACAAAAGGAAAAAATGCGAGATCTGGCAGAGGTCGCGGTCGCGCAAGAACACCTACTACAAATTCGACCTTCATTCCGCATACATGTGCAAGCTCATTGGACTTGGATTCAAGAAATGACTTTAGAGAATCTGGAAAAGGATATCGAAGCAAGAAACCCAGGCTTAGCAAAGTAGCAAAGTCAGCGAAGGGAATGGCCGCTAATTCTGGTTTACTGGATGCGGTATTCATTTTACATTGCTTTTTAAGATAGTTTGCTTCATTTAGATATGAAGTTAAATTAAAACACTAATCAAATTGAACTGTTTTGTTTATTAGTGCAAGCGTGTGCTTTCACCTTATCGTTATCGCCAGCTGTTAAAAGTGGTTAACCTGTACTTTGAAGACATTTTGACACTAGCAGAGCTCTTCCAGTCGGCAAATGACCTCCTTCGTAAGACTCCTGAGCTACTTGTACGGTTCAGAAACTGTTTTCAAAATAATGACAGTGCTCCATCTGAATCTTCGAGTGACATTGATCGGTCCAGTACCAAGAGTGATTGGTTTTACGAGAAATCACAATGTTTTATGGAACTTGGTAGGTTCAAATTTGATGAGGGTTAAATACCTTTCTTCCATGCAACAGAGTATCCGAATTACTTTCAATTTGTAATTGAAATACAAATTACAAATTACATTTAAAATAAGAAAATAATTCAATTACAAATTACAATTACTTTGTTTTCTGGAAAAGTAATTGAATTACAAATTACCAATTACATCGTTTTGAAAAAAGTAATTCAATTACAATTACTCAATTACTTTTCAACTACAAGTGTTGAAATTCTTTTGAGTGTTTTAAATTAAATTTTATAGTGATCCTTATTTAACTTGAGATTAGATAAGCTTTCGAAAAGATCATCTGCCAGCCTTGATCTTTAAGGTCTCAAAGTTAGAACGTTCTGAAGGAGAAGATAGGGAATTTGAAACTTGTCTTTAACAAACATCTTTCGCACAGCTAGATGATTTCTCAGGAACAATATATCATGGGAACCCGAGTTATTTAGACACTGTAGAGCTCTAACTTCAGTTGATCAAACACCAGCAATTAGCAATCAATATCAATTTACAAACAATGTACTTTCGTAATATGAATGGCAAGCACAAAAACTGCATCTGGCAAAATTAAGTCAAGAAACAGCATCCCCTGCTTTATCGTCACGTTGCATGCTTGTCTAAAAATCACAATATATTTCTTATTCAAGATTATAATGTCCATATTATTTAAATGCATTTCGATAATTGTAATTCAATTACAATTACTCAATTACATCGTTTCGAAAAAAGTAATTCAATTACAATTACTCAATTACATTGTTTTGAAAAATGTAATTCAATTACAATTACTCAATTACTGTAATTGTAATTGAAAATGTAATTAATTACAATTACAATTAGTAATTTGGATACTCTGCATGCAAGTAGTTTAAACTTATTTTAATTATTTGCATTTCATTTCCTTAGATCATGCTAACTGTAGACGTATAGGAAAAAACTATTGCCGGATTCCAGACAACTGCCAAATGCCTAAAGGTTTTGGGAGAACTCGTCTGTGCGACGAAGTGTTGAATGATGAATGGATTTCTGTTCCATCATTGACAGAGGTGACAACAATCGCGGTATCGAAGAAAACGCCATACGAAGAAATAATTCATCGTTGCGATGAAGAGAGATTCGAAGTATGAAACTTACAAGTTCAAGAGTTATTTACTAAATCATCATCATTTAGAATTTAATACATTGATTTTGCATTAATTCTAATTTTCAGTGTGACTTTTTGATACAAACAAACTTCGAGGCTATTAAATATTTGGAGCTTGCTTTGGACATGCTAAATGAAATGCCTCAGAAAGAACGAGATAATTTCAAATTTGACGATTATTGTATTGGAAGTCGATCCACAATTCACCTTCGTGCGGTTAAGCGCATCTACGGGGAGGAAACTTCTCCCGACATTATTGAAGCCTTGAAAAACAACCCAGCCGTTGCAATTCCTGTAGTTTTAAAACGGTTAAAGGCCAAAGATGAAGAATGGCGAAAAGTGCAGAAAGAAATGAACAAAGTTTGGCGAGAGCAGGTAGAGCAAAATTATCTAAAATCATTAGATCATCAAGGGCCGAATGGTAATGGCAAGCAGGCAAGACAATGAGACAGTCCAGCAAACCGACACTACTGCCATATCATCACCGCTTAAAGCCAATGTTTTTTATAAGATACACCATTACATAATTATTTATTTATATCTTATTTTCTACAATTATATTATTGTGTTGCATTCATTTAAACTAAACTTTTGATATCATTAAAAAGTTAACATTTGTATCATGATATGAATCGTTTCATGTGCGTGCACTGTTTTTGTAGTATAGATGCATCTAATGCTCATAGCAAGACTCCGATGTTTGTACGTCTTTGTTTCTTTTTTTGTCTCATTTCACCTGGCTTCTCGTCAGCGCTAGTTTTAAGCCACAGTTTTGTGAAGTATGTTTACCGAAATACAGCGTTCACCTACGCTTTAAACAGACAGTATTTCTAACGTGATCAGACGCTGCGTTCAATGAAATAGTACTCTACTCAAGACAACGTTTTAATTTCGTACAAGCGCTTTTGAAGCATGCTATAAATATGATTTCACACTCATTCATTTGATTCACTCAAAGAATCGTGACCCCTGTGAGTTGTTGTCTGGAGCCTGGAGCAGATGTTCACCATCTGTTAATCTGTTTTGTTACAAGTACAAAATTTGGCCATATGTAATTAAAAGTGTATCCGAAAGTGAAAGTGTGACTTGTTGGAAGTGTTGGACCACTGGAGATTATCTATTTCCGTAGTTGTGTTGACCGACATTAAGAATGGGGAAAGATTCCAAGCACCAGAGAACTAAAGGAGGCATTCAGGTTTGTGCTTATAAAGCATGTTAATGCATAATATTTTGCTTGTCAATGACTGAAAGAAGAATAAATTGATTGATTGATTTTTAGCCTTCTAGTGCCAGTCGAACGGCCGAGCTGCTTGAGAAAGCTGGAGCTGCCGGACAACCCTTGACCTTCTTAGCGGCTGCGGCTGAAGTTCGCCAGGAGTTTTCTGCGTTTACGAATACTATCCTGCCAACGGTGGGAACTGGTAGTCCAGTGCATGGAATACTGGCAAATGTTCTCATTGATGACGACTTGCCACCGGAAGTTAGGTTGATTTTTAGGAAATTACAGAAGAAAGATGCTACAACGAAAATTAAGGTACAAAAATGGTCCAATTATAAATTGAAGCTCGTTGGTTTTATATAGTAATTGGTTCCTATTTTGTTTTTGCTTTAAATTTGCTTTTAAGGCCCTTGGAGAATTATCCCAACTTTGTGAGAATTGTGATAAAAGTGAGAGCACAGAAGATGGAACCGGGGACAGTAAAACAAGCACTTTAATTGACACTCAAGAGTTAAGCAGATCTATTCTTCCACAATGGAGCAAATGTTTTCCAAAGTTAACTGTAGACGACTCCAGAAAAGTTCGTGAGCTAACCCAGTCAACGCATGCAGTTATTTGCAAGGCAGTTGGCAGAAACTTGGCACCCTATCTTAAGCAGCTTATGCCTCATTGGTATTTAGCCCAGTTTGACATTTATGGACCTGTTGCGTCAGCAGCCAAGAAGAGTTATCAGACTGTGTTCCCCAACGAAAAGAAGCAAGGAGAGGTTCTCAAGTTTTGTGTCTCAGAAATCATTGCCCATTTATCAAATAATCTGGACACGGTTTTCAGAATCCGAAAAAGCTCGGAGCATCAAAAAGATAAAAAGAAGCAAGGTGGCAAAAAGAACAAGGGAGCTGCTACAGCGGGAGGAGATAAGGAGGATCAGCAAGACCAATTACCAGCTAAAGAAATTGCAGCAGCCGATGAGTCATCTTCGTCTAAAGGAACTGATTCAGAATCGTACGAGATAAGAACCTCGTACGCCACCTTACATTGCATTGGAAATTTGATTCAGCTTCAGTTAGTAAACGAAGAATTTCTGGACTTCGTTTTTGGAAAGGATGGAGTATTCTGGGACGGGGCTGAATTCAACAAAGATATTTTGGTAAGAGTTTCAAATTAATATTATTCACATGTTATGCCAATTCCAAATATTATGTATTAACACTTTGTATTTGAAATGTAGATACGTAGAAGCTGCTTCGATTTGCTGTCTACTATGCTGTCTTGTACGGCACAAGCAGAAAATCCAATTGAAGTGTCCATTCCATCGGGTAGGTGTTCTAAACTAATGAACTCGGCTTTAACGGCAACACAAAAGGAAATCCTTCCAAACGTGTGGAACACGTTCCTCACTCTCACTCTGAAAGGTGTGCTTAAGGATGGTCATCTAGCGCAGAATCAGCTTGTAACATGTTGTAAAAATGGATTTTATGGGAACGCTTCACAGATTGGACCAAGTGTGCTTCCACTCCTTGCCCGTATATGGGATGGATTTTCTGACGACAGCAGAAAGTCTGCATTTGCCACAGAATTGACAAACAGTTTTATCAAGGGATACGAAACAGAACGTTCAAATTTTGAAAAAGCAGCCGTTCTAAGAACGTTTGCGGAAACGATTGCATTTCTAATGAAGAACGATATTTGTGATATCGAAAACACACACAGGTTCATAATCAGCAATCTGAAGAACATAAACAGTGAATTCCCTAGACTGATTGGCACTCTGGTTAAGGATCCTGCATTCTTTCATGCTCTAACACAAAAAGCCATTGAAGCTAACGTTATGAATACAAAGGAGTACGGGGACTTTGTAGTCGGATTGGTGACTCAACCTACGTCATTATACATTGATGCCAAACCCGTCGTTCGGAAAGGTGTAAAATTCCAAGATTCTGGAGACACATCCTCCGACACAGGAACTAATCTGCCATCATTCGACAGTCTTCCCGAACATAAACAAATCTACCTTCAAAACTTTGTTCAAAACTGTGTGTCTACTCATGCGTACACAGCTTTATCCATTATTTCTCGTCACTTTCAACACAGTAAACTATGGTCCTCGGTCAGCATTAAAGATTTGGATTTGAGCAAGGAAGAGGATGCTGGTGTACGACTCCGCCTGTCCCTGGACTTGCTTCAACTAAACCCTGAAAATCCCCAGATTCTTGGCATTTTCTCCGATCAATTCGATTCGTTCAAGACGCCGACGAGTCTACAATTATTTTTGAAGGAATTGAGTGGTTTCATTCACCTACAACCAATCAAGAAGTGGATTAGGATGTCAGTATTTACAGACGTGATAGAGAATTGCTTGAAGGTTGAAAAATTAGGAGAAGGGGAAATGCTAACTATACTGAAATTTGTCCTTAAAGATGCATTTCCGGAATCTTTTGTAGAAAAAATTTGCTCAACACTAGTGGATAGAATAGATAGGGACGAAGCGTTTTTTGAAACTTTGGCTAGGATTCTGACATATTCCAACTTCAACGTTGACCTCTCTACTGTCTACGGAAGATTCTGGGAGGTGTTTCTCAGAAAAACGATTGATGGCAGTGAAGATGTTAGCCTGGAACTTTCTGAATCTGTTTGCATTCGCAACCGACAAAAACTGTCTACACATTTTTTAATGGAAAAACTAGAACAGCAATTAAATACATGCAGCACTGTCAAGCAAGTAGATTCTCTGGTGGAGGTTTGTAGAAAGCTGGACTTTGTCGATGATGATATTGAATTGGCCGTCAGAGTGACAATGCTCAATGTTAAACCTGATGTGTTGGCTTTTACTGGCTGTGGCTACTCGGATGTTACTCATGATGCCCTTGATCCTGTTCCAAAGTTTACCACTCACCACAAAGCCATAATCTTGAAGAGTATTTTTCATGGAAGATTTGTTCAAAACAATGAAATCAAGGAACTCATACAACCTGCAATGAATGTATTGTACGCACAGTCTGTGGTACGCATATGGACAGAGATTGAAAAGTCCGAATATTTTGACCATTTGAATGAGGAATTAATTCAAGAGTTGGAAGTAATCAGTTCCCGGTTGATTGAAAACATTTGTGCCAACCAAGGTGCGAGGAAGGAATTCAAACTGGAACTCGAAAAGGCCGTCGATTCACAAGACCCCATTTGGAACAGTAAACTCCCAATTCGCATTTTGGTGGATTACTGTGCAAAGTCTGAAATAAAAATGGATTTAGCAATCAACTTCCCTTCATTAGGAGAAGGAGATACAAATGATTTCCAGTTGCAAGCGGATCAACTTCTCAATGGCCTTTCTGTCAACAAAATACAGTTGAAAGAAAGCATTTCATGGATAACCGAAAAAAGAACAAGCAAATCTGACAGTTTTGAATTTGAAACTATTTTCCGGCACACAGTAAACAAACCTCTTATGAACAAGCTCCTTCTAATCACACTTGATTTACTGGAAAAGGTTGATGTGGAAGATGAGGATTTTCTGAGCACAGGAGCCTGTTGGATAGAGGCATGGTTGAAGCACACAAAGAACCTGGAAACCTCATCCAAAATACATTTACTGTGGATAAGCAATCTGGCAAAGGGTGTAAGGATCATTGGGGAACGTGCCAGGGCTTTAACGAACACTTGTCCAAAATTCCTTCAGGAATATGTGGAATTTCATTGTGCTCAAATATACCCAGTTATATACGCACTCTATTTACAACTCAATAATGAAGTAAGCAACCATTCGTTCTGGACAATGCAGGCTCTATTTTATGTCAGCGGTGCATTAGCCACTATGCCTGGAAATACACTTGCCTTCATCGAGCCTGATTCAATTAAAGTTTGTGATATCTTTGCAAATATTCTTGGGACGGGAATTAGCCTGCCCACAAGAATAGCAGCGTACAAAGTTTTACGAAAAGTAAAGTATGACATGGGGGAGGCCAAAGATCTGCCCATAATTCCACCTGGAATAGATGAGGTGATTCGAACTCTAATGGAGAAAGTGACTTTGGCAGAAAATGAACAACAGGAAGGCCTTCGACAATGTAATGATGAAGACCGAAAATATCTTACTTCATATCTTCTTTTATGGGATGCTCTATTAAAAATTCAGCAAAATTCTAATGAATTCGCGTCCTATGTTAGGTAAGAAAGCAAACTAGTATTTTTCTTGAAATGTTATGTGTATTGCCAATCAACATTAAAAGTATTTAATATTTTGAATATAGGGATCAGGAACACTTGTTGACACCATTTCTCAACATACTCTTCTTTTCGGAAAACATCCCCTTAGATAACGCGACTTCAAAGTATTTTGATACCGACCCTGTTATTGTACCTGGAACCAAAATTAATTCCCTACACCTGAGCTGTTCCGTATTACAAAGAGCTCTGCGAAATCTGCCGTATACAGTAAGATGGTGGTGGAATAACCACGTAACCAGACAAAGGGATCGAGTGTTTGTTGAAAAATTCGTTGTAAAGCACCTGTCAAGTAAATTGGCTGCAGAGGAGTTGGGGGGAGTCAAGTTGAGAGAAGGAATCGACGACAATGTAACAGTAAGTGTAAACTACCTCATAATGCATTTCGATGAGCTTTGACATTGGATTCGTAAACTCAAGATTCTACGCAATATTTTAGGTGCATTGCCACAGCGGTTGCAACGAGCTTGTAGCTCATTACCGAATTGAAGAAACCAATGTCACGTTAACAATCTCTCTTCCACTCAACCATCCCTTAGGTATGTATTTACTTGCAACATGTAAATATATTTTTAAAACACAAGAAGCACACAATAAAAAATTTGATTCTTATAGGCCCTGTCACTGTTCGGATTAGTGATAAAAAACTCCATGCCAAAATCAGTCACTTACTCAACACGCGTTCACATTCCCTCTCAGCAGGCCTGAAGTTGTGGAAAGAAAATTTGGATGGACTTTACAAGGATGTTGACGAATGTGCAATTTGTTTTTTCATTTTACACCATGTGACCAAGCAAACTCCGAAACTGGCATGCAAAACATGTCGCAAAAAGTTTCACGCTGCTTGTTTATACAAGTGGTTTAGCACCAGCAACAAGTCAGAGTGTCCGCTATGTAGAAACTTATTCTAGCATTATAAGTTGGTTAAAAAACGATATTCTGAAATGTGAATTAAAAATATATGCCCAAGAAAACGGGATGGGGCATTGTAAGAATCCGACTTAAAGTTAATGTATCTTGTAATATGAAACTGTACTGATAAATACAATTTATTAATTATTTGAAGATACAAACTATTTATCGACATACTCATTTGTAGTAGTAGTAGATATGTAAGAATGTAAGTGACTTAGGAATCCATAAGAGGTAGCTTTGTAGGAGGTACCGTGGTTCCTTTAATCTCCACAGTTTTACGTGCACCTCCTTCAATGTATAGTACTAGCGAGGTTTTGAAATCAATATCCGGATAGCCATAAAATACAACAGTAAACGATTGTGATTTTCCTGACTCAATAACACCAGCTAGTGGTATAATGTCAATAATTTCATTTGTGTTGAATTCCTCCTTGGGTACTGTGGAATTTTGATTGTAGAAGGCCAAATAGTTGACCTCGTCTTCTGCCTCGAATTCTGCATCCTTTAATCCCATAAATTCCATCATTCTGGATCGGTACATTTTCTCTTCTAGGAACTGAGTAAAGTCTTCATAATTGGACTCTCCATTTTCGATTGCTCCACTAGAAAGACCAAGGGCTTCAGCAATATGGTCCCCACTTGCCACTTCGTATCTTGGAAAATGAAATAAAAATATAAATAATACATGTAGCTATTATAAAAGCACGTTAAATTTATATCATTACAATAAAGCCTTTGGCTTCTTTTGCGGCATTAACGTGTTAATCGGAATAAGGGTTCCTGCCGCCGAGTCTGTAGGTACTGTGGAATTCCGGTGCTTGTATTTAAACAACCGATGCTTCATGGAAGGTTTGTAACTGTCAAAGTACAAATCTTTGGCCCATGCCGGCTCCGGATTTTTATGAATATGAGTCGCGCCAGGTTTGAGATACCATTTGTAAGTAAGACAGAATGCTCCAGTGTTCGTAACATTGATCTGTTCCACTGCTTCCATTCCGTTAGTAATTGTGCCAAAGTCAATAAACGTTTTGTCCATATTCACTTGTGGGAATCTCACTTCACCATGCAATTCAACCGACTCGGCTCCTTGTAGACCTTCGTAGTGAGCTTCCAGTTTCCCCTCAAACATTACTACTCCAAGCTCCTTTCGCAAATGTCGTCCATCAAACTGAACTTTAAAGGACAAGGATTTCTGGGTATCAAACTGGTAGGTACCCTCTTCTGTCGGCATATCCTCATGTCGTTGACAAAATGAAAACGGAAACTTTGTACGAAGCTTCACTTTCAGTGGCAATGTTCCAACATTTTCAATCTTCAGGGACTCTGTTGAGGGGGAAAATTGCATATCAAATGATGAAACCATAATATAGTTTATTAAACAAGTGGAATAATAGGCTGTTGACACTTACCCTCTACCACATAGTTTTCATGAGTTGGTGTCGCTTCAATAATAAAGTTTATAACCCGTTTAGAGAACCTGAGTCCAGGAGCTTCGAATATTGCAAATAATCGCACTTCATTTATGATAACCGGGCGAAGATGAAGATTTTGCGGTTCCGTGGCAGGAATCTTTCGTTTCTTGTCATTTTCGCCGCTTTTGCGTTGTTTTTTGACGGACTTGGATTTTGTGGATGGTGGGGGAGTACCTTCTCCAGACTCATCCTCTACTTGAAGGCCTTTTGTGGCTGGCACAAAACTCCAGATATTCCATGTCTCTTCCAAAATCTTGGGTCTGTATTTTAAAAAACAAAATAATCAAGAACCTGGATAAATTCATTTGCATATACAAATTATACCCCTACGTTGCACTATAAGAGGATACTGTCATCTTTGCAGTTCCTCCCGGGGGAAGTACTATTTTCATTGGGTTGATCACAAAAGGGGCTCGAAGCGGCGGCTTTCTCAAGGGCTCTTTCTTGTGCGTCTCTTTATCCTTAGGTTGTGCCATTGACTTTCGCGGTGGCGGTGGGGGAGGTGGGTAACTATCTTTCTTAGCCGCAGCCTGTTTCTTGAGAGCTTTAGTCTCCCATGGGCGGTTTAAGGGACCTCTTTCTCCAATTGGTTTCCATTCTAGAACGCGAGGATTGACTCCGCGATTGGTGATTTCATACTCAAAGGTTTTCTCTTGCTTACTGCAATACAGAAAAACAGGCAAGGTATGAAAACGGTGAATGCCAATTGACAATTGAAGAAATAATGAATTACTGTGCTCACATAAAAATTGTCCCAAATGCCACTGTAGCAAATCGTTCTAATGGCGGATTAAACACTAGTGGAGATCCAACACCCAAAGCCTTAATTCGTACTTCAATAACATGCTTCAGTGGCTCTGTCATTGATACTCGAATGCCAGCGTAGTGGTAGCCAACTTCTTTCAAAAGCAAAGAGACCATAAATGTCACTCTGGATTGGGCGGCTAATAAACCCGACTCTGGTTCAACTTTCCAAATCTCTCCTTTGTCACTAGGCTCATCAAGAAACTACACATTTTCAAGAACGAATGACTGATTAATGCTCTCTACATCAAAATATTTGCATAAAATAATCTGTAAATATTTGGTACGTACGATGGAGGACGTGAATGGAAAATTCAAGGGAGATGTATTCACTATATCCACCGTCAAAATTTTCTCCTCCATAACTTCAATCTTTCCGAAATCCGCATTCTTATTGCTGGCCTCCACTTTTGATGGAATGGAGTCACATCGGACGGTTAATGACATCATTTTTGTGTCATTCCCGACAGCATAAAGACTAGTCATCAGAGTAAATTAACGTAATTAAATATGTGTTTTAATGGAAAACGTATTTTAAGTCAAAATTCAACGTACTCAAAGTGAGCTACTGCCTCCCCGGAAGCAATACACACGACTTCGAAAGGGATTGGAGTTTCCACCCAAGGTTCGGCAATGCCAACAAAGTTGTTTGATTCAATTTTTAAATGACTGGAAGGCTGAAAGAAAATATATGTTTTAGTAAGAAATTGTTGATAATATCTTTGCATTCCGGGTAATTATTGGTTCAGCTATTTAATAGTGAGTATAAACTTTAAACCTTTTGCACTAGACAGTAGATAACGGGCAATTCAGATGCATTTTTAATAATAAACTCTGCTGTATATGGAAATTGCAGGTAACAATCTTTCAGGTGGACGCTTTCCTTTATTGCTTGCAAAGGTGGCACAATCACAGAGCCACGAATGTTGGTTGAAGCGACTGAGAACATTGGGGCGATATGAGATAGCTTCGAGTTTTTAGTCAATTTTACACTCAAGTAAACTTGGAATGAGTTTGCTTAGTTTTTATTACCTGTTTCGACATCATTTCCCTCTTCGTCTGTAATCCAGCAGTTTAATTTATTACGAACTTCTCGTACTTGATTTGGATACATTGTTAGCTGCAATGGAATAAACACGCGATCACAAATGTCAAAATATTTGTGGGATAATCTTTTTTCTTTGAAGATGCTCACTTGAACTTTCTGTAGTCCTTTTGGTCGTAATGTGAATTTACCCGGGTTTATTCTGAATTCTGCCGGTTGCTTGTCAAAACGAAAGTGTTCATGCTTGAAGGACTTCAAAATTGTGTTAAAGTCAACAGGGGCATCAATACCGTCAGATTCCATTTTTAGTTCCACGTCCACAAAATTCAAGGAATCGTTTACCAAAGGTATGTAGTAACTTTTTGCGAATCCTGTGATACGTATTTAATCATAACACGCAATTAAAGTGAAAGTATACCTATCATGACTCACTATTGCTTGATACTGAAGCTTACCATAACTGAGGTTTCCTAATTGGGTTTCTGGGTTTGCAAATCGTATGCAGGGATAAGTGATTTTCCCTCTGTAAAAGTAAGGCATTTATACTTATCATTTTAAATGATGCAGCCATTTGTCCGATTAGCAAAGGTGTAAATCATACTTTACAGTCACATAAAAAACATCTCCAGTTTGTGGAATAGAAAACTTTATTTCATCCTCAAATGGTCCAGGCTTTCCTGTGCAAGTGAAATTAACATAAAAGGCTGCATATTGGCCTGGAGAAATATCAAGCATAAGTGGCTCAATTTTCAATCCCATTCCAGAGGGGGCACCGACCAACCCTACACACTGAATGGATCCAGGGATTTCGCTAACATTTTGCACGGGTACTTCATAAGTATGCGCTCCTCCAAGTGCCACATCGCCAACGTTAAGGGTTTCAAACGCTAGACGAAATTTGGGACCCAAACCTCTGCCAAGGAATGTAAAAGGAAGACGTTTATCTAGTCCATTGATATCCAGGTAAGCGACTCCTTCGTAAAAGGCACATTCAGTGGGAGAAAAGACTATGTGTATTTCCACTTTGGAATTCGGCTTCACTTCCCCAAACTAAAGAATTGTTTTCAAGTATTATACTTTGTAATTCAAAGGATTGTAAGTTGGTACGTAGAACATAGATACGAAATATCTACCAATGGGTAAACGTGAAAATTATCATTGCTAAACAATGGATCGGGACCATTTTGAGGTTCAGAAGGTTTGTCACACTGATAAATGTCCAGATTTTCTTGTTCAGTTTCTACAAATTCTTCTTTCAATTCGCCGCTGATGAGATCCTGGAGGGGGTCATTGCATTCCTGTTTTTCTGGATTGTCTGCCTTGTCTGATACGAAATTCAACTGTTTATTAACTGGTAGTCTGTTCATTCTCCAGTAAAATTTGGCATTTATTCCGCTGTTGTTGTCAATGAAAAATGATGATCGTGTTTGAAGACTGATAAATGTATCATCACATCGAACGTCTGGGTTGCTTAAAGATATGTTGCAGTTAACGGCATTTCCTTTTAAATACATGTACACCTCTTCCCCTTCAAATAAAAAGACCCTTATTTTATTAAGCAACCGTTTCCTTTTAATAACACCAGTAAATTTTGTAATCTGCTAACCATTATCATATTTAAAGCAAACTTCTCCTTCATGAGATCCAACACTGCCGGAAAAATAGGATACTTCAAAGGTAAATGCTTGGTTTGGGGGAATTAGTGCTTTCTCAGGAGCAACGCAAAATACACTTGACCAATTGTAATTGAAATTTTTAGTTTCAATTTGTACCTCTACACTTTGTTAAAGTTTGCTTTGATAAAAATTTACCCAGTTGTGCTTAAAGTAAGATTAGCAACATTTTTGCCAGTGTTCAAAATAGTCACAGGTTTGACTGTCCAATGTCGTACGGGAGCATCGGACAATACCAGCGAATCAGGAGTGTTCAATAATGGCCTGGATCCAATTGCTTCAAGAATTAAAACATCAAATTGTCATAATGTAGAGGAAATGGAAATTGCATGTAATTTTTTTACGATTTACGCATACCAATGATGGGAACCGCGACTTTAGTTGCGTTAGTGGAAACCACAAGTCTATGATAGCAGTCTTCCGTTTCGTTTTCAGGTGTAAATGTAATTGTGGCAGTAATGCACATTCCGCAAGGAAACTTGGCTACGCGTTGGGAGCATTCATCAAATTTAAATGCATAGGACTCGTCCATTAACAGTGCAACTTTTTGGGAGTTCTGATAAGGGGTAGGAAAAATTAGGTAGTAGAATTTATGAAGTAGTGAAATCATGTTTTCCCACATGAATTAGAAACTAAAATTGTTGTACTTTGTAGTTTTACCTTACTAATATTTCGAACGACAATAGGAAACGAATATGTCTCCCCAAATTGATAGTTCTGAAATACAATGATAGGTGGTTCGATGACCACTTCAGCTCCAGGTTTCCGGTATGACATTTTCCGTTGTTGGCGACATAAGAGTGCATGACGCTCCTCAGTGGTTAGTCGATTTTCATTGAAGTAGTGAGATGGGGTAAGCTAAAATAAATTGTGCAAACTGCCATATTGTATATATTTACCACATATTTACCAATATTGTTATTGGTCAGACAAACAAGTTTTATAGATGTTGTGTTTTGCATTTTTGTACTTTTGGTAGTTCACCAAAATCTTCAGCATCAACCTGGTCATCCCAAACGAGTTTAAGTGCTGGGAAGCATGCCTCCTGGTAAATTAGGTGCTTCAAAACGGAAGTCATGTACATTTTTAATGCAATTTTTTAATGTTTACTTAATCGTGTTGTCTCCTACATACGTTAGTCAAGCAAAGACCATTCAGGGTTTAAACATTAAATAAATATGTGATCTTCATTTATCTGTTCTTTTGTCATAATAATAAAGAAGCAAATCACACGTATGTGATGTGGAAAATATCCATATAAGCCTAGTATGGATTTGGGATAACTTTCCCTGAAAGTTATGTGGAAGAGTAACCTTAGAAGTATTCTTACAAAAACGTCTGTGCATCTTTCTGTAGTCGATATCCAAAACGCAGTTCATAATAGGAATGCAAACAAATACACTATTTGAAATATTAATTTTCTATGAAATGAAACCGGATCTTTTCGCGTTATGACGAATTTATATTTCGCCAAGTTTATGATTTACATTTATACTGCGAAAATGTTAATACCTATTGCAAATGATGCTAGGAATGATGTAGGGTATAACTGCTATGTATTAGTTTAAGGAAATTAGAATGACAAAACTTTGAGGAAATCTAAATACAAAGTTGAGCTGCGGGTTTTCAGAAACAACTTTCTTGTCAAATCAAATTATATTACTAAAATACTGAGTTAATGCTGTATCAAATATGTTTAGTGTATCGGTGTAGTAGGTACGTATGAAAAATGCTTTATATAAGACCAGAGTAAAAATGTTTTTGCCAATGAAACTTTTATAAAAAGTACTATTTTTCATTTTTGTGTCGTATTAAAGTATTTTTTGCAAAGATGCGTCGAATGTTTCAGGACATAGTCAGTGGTTGGCTATTAGCAAGTTGATAACGATCAACTTATCTTCTTACGAAAGTATTCTAATTTTTTACTGCTCATGATTCGTTCTTCTAACATGTCCAATACAAACGGATGCTCAAATATTCCGCATAGACCACAAAAAGTAGGTAATTTACTTCACTTTCTGTTGCCACTGTCATTTAGTTAGACTTTTACTTGTTGCTTTTTCCTTATTCACATAATCCTAATACCTACTAATATAGAAGAAAGAATATCTTGTGGTTGGCAGTTGACTAAGTGGGCTTGTTTTTTTTTGTAAATTTCCATGTACAAGTACGGTAGTCAGTTGAACCTTACCTGATCACTTTGTAATTGACTTAATTATGACAAGCAGTCTTGACATTTTCAAACATTTTGTGCTTCTAGACATGATATTTTATGTTTTTAATGCTGTTGCAGGTTGTAGCCAAAAATGATGACGATGACGAGAGTTGTGATGCTATATGATTTTAATTAGGTAAACGCGCATTTTGTTTTGACAGATGTACACATGAACAAAATAGGTTGACAGCTTTGATAATGGGATTCATGGTTTTGATTGAAGTAATACGTATCCTCTGAGGTCAGGGAGCTACGAGAAACGATATTGTCTACTAAACATTACTTAGCTTTTAAAAAGTTGAACTACTGACTTTTGCTGGCACAATTACAAAAATACAGCGTTAGAAATATGACAAGCAAGACAGCTTTCATTCACTTTTGTTTTCTCATCTACTACGAACAACAGAATATGAGCGTGTATTTTCATATAATATGTCAACAGAATAATAGATCTTAAAGGTTAAAACCGGTAATGCTGTCAATTATATGACTTTACTGCTTCTTTGTTTCGCTGTTTTATTCCCACTAGTGCAATATCTAAGCTAAAAATGCATAGCGTCCATAACCTTGAATGAGCTCATTGATTTTTAATTCCTTAGTTTACCATTGAACTGAAGTTCTTTATTTACATTTATAAAAAATGCTTATACTTTTACCCGCTTGACTCGATAAAAAGTTAATAGAATATTCAGCTCATATATATACTGAGATGTTGGATGCAACATTTACGTTCATGTATCTGAATATTAAACCACCGCAACCTAAGTTGTGAATGATTCTGATTCTGTGATTCTGTTGTGACCTAATGAAATATATTAGCATTTTACTCATGTCAAGATTTTCGGGTCATTTTGCGGTTACTAATGTTTTCGATCTTAATAATATTCTTTTGAAAAAACGGCTCAACATTTTGCTAAGCTTTGAAAAATAAATAATTTGAAATAATTAATGGGTTAGATTAATGCATTAATTTGAAAAGAATTGTTTTGAACTTAGCTGACTAGCTGGCTTAGAAGCTATATTTTAAACTTTGTTTGTAAGTGTAATGCATTACATAACAGGTAGGCAACACTATATTGACCATTTGTAAAGATATGTTGTTTCTGAAATTTTGAATGTTTGAAATGAATGAGCACTTTGACTTGGTGGGCAAAGAAAGTTTTTCGTTCTAAATATAATTACTATAATATCCTGGTTCACTGCTCGTTTCTTGTTATTTTTCAAGAAAGTGCAATAAATAAATCATATCGAGCAATGGAATCGAAGTAATTGTTGATTGTTGAGTTTATCTTATAAACGTGTAATAGTATCTTTGCCATATCTGCTGTTAGTCAAATCTGATCTAAAAATCTAAACTGAACTTATTCTCAACTCACGTGCTAGTAGTATTTATATACTGCCAAGTTCATTGAATTGCATCTATCATAAAAAGTAGTTGTGATCATCCTGTTTCATCTCCTGAAGAAAATGAATTATACGCACCTATAAGTACGTATGCGTTGCTTGTGTTTTGCTTGAACATTAAAGGATGTATCAAAACTGAAATTATAGCCATCTTTCTTTACTTCTTATTGTTAAACAATGGAAACTAATGGACATATAATTTACTAGGTTTATTAGAGGGACAAAAAGATAAGTAGGTGAGATTTTTTATCGGATTTTTCTCACGGGTGACAACAAGGAGACGTTTCTACTTTCCTTTAACATATGAAATGAATTCATTGAATACGAAGAAAACCTTATGAATCCGTCAGAGTTCAGAACAGTCTTTTAAGTTACCATCTATCAAGCTGTCACTCAGACAGACTAGGCATGATAAATTGGCTAGCATTCAAAATTGAATAATTAAGACGAGAATGCTTACGACTTAGTGTAAATTTGCATGCTGTTACATCTAGCGAAAACTTACCGATTTTTACGAATTTTGACCATAAAAAATGGGCCAGTAAAATCTGTTTGCTTAGCACATCATTAAAACACTGATTACCGAAATAATCAATATAAATAAATAAACTCGTTTGATGGGTTTATTCATTAATGCTTATGCCCGTAACAAAAAATCTTTCTAACCAATAATCTGCATGTAACACAAAATATTTTAAAAATTACATGCCTAGTGTTCATGTTTGGAGGGATAATGAAATACAAAACAAATCAAAATTGAAATGTAAGAAATAAAATAAAAAGATCATAAGCATACCCCAAAATTAACCGACTACAAATGCGTTAACAGTTTTTTTAATTCTTGATTGCAAACCCAAGTCATAACTAGAGCAATACAATTGGATTAGGTATGTGAGATACAAATCATGAGGATATTTTAGGTTCTAGGATATAGGGTTCAAACGACGACTTATATATTCTCAAACTATATTCTTTATCAATTTAGGTGTCCAGCAAAACCATAAGGAAGTATTCGCACCCAAAGTAAAAAGCAAAGGGGTCTTATTTTGAGGCAAGCTTTTTCTTGCGGCAAAGTTTAGTGTAATGTGTAATTCAGTCAGAATTCAACCAACCAACAAAAAATGTAAATGAACAATGTATAAATTGACTATTTTTAAAACTAGAGATTTTTGTTTATTCGGCCAACTACTCAGATTCCTCATTCCTCATGGCGGTCAGTTGAAAAAAACAGTATTTTGTTCCCTAATTATGTTTATTACAAGAACGGCATCTAATGGTTATGAATGGTTCTGAGGGTGTTAAATCTGCCTACTGCACTGAGTAACAAAATTTTGTAAAAAAAATTTCAATTTGTAACACTAAAACCGGTTATGCCACTGTATGACATATCACACCAAAACATACAATTGATTTCTACCTTCTTGGCAGTATCGATGCAGTAGAGCTATAAAGACAGTAAAACATTATGATTAAATTGGTACATGCTTTGCCAATATTACCAAACTGAGTCGTGGGAGTTCCTTTACTGCCGCCATTAAGTTAATTATGCACTCATGGACATATATCATTTTGGCTAATTTAATTCTGCCAATAAGTTATCCAGAAAGATGGGTATGCGTGGTTGAATATTTTTGCTGTGTAAGTGTAGGTACTTTAAAACCTTTTGTTTCGGAAGATTTTATAAGGACACTATAGGAAATAGAAGATCAATTATTTAAAATATCAATCGATAATTGATCTAACCTCCAACTGCAACAAAAAGAGTCGAAAGCATTTTATGTTGACATTTGTGTATTTTGGAAAAATGTGCAATGTTAGCTTGTAAAAGCATTTGGAGCGGAAGTGACAGACTAATATGCAAATCCCTTTTATATTTTGTTATGCACTACTGCGTTAATAGGAACAGGTATTCGACTGGCTTCGTAACAATCGTAACATTGAGCATGTTCGCACTTTCCTTTTTCTTTCGTCTCGAATCTCTAGAATCACAAACTAGATTTGCTTGTGCTTTCTGATTTTTTCAAGTATTGATAATTTCAGCTTATGTAAGATCTTTACTTAAATGTTACTTCATAATTACTAGCATGACCAGACCATTATAATGGTAATTGATAATGAAAGTATTTTTAATATTCTGCATCAGATCAGCAGACAGAATCAAAGATAGGTAGTCAGTAATTGTCAAAAATGATTCGAACAGCCCTCAATAAAAGCATTATATCACGTTCATTTTGCGATTTGCATTTGCTGTCTCATTCATTCCTTTACTGTCTCAAGGGCTGCACTCATACATTATGTGCCAACAGAAGTTGCAGACAATGCGTAATACTATTAATTGTAGCCTAATCTGAATGTGCTTAACTACTTAAGTTAAACAATGCGTTTTTTCCTCTTCTTCCTTGTCTCAAGACAAATAATATTTTACCGACAATTTCAAAAGGACATGCGGAATTTAAATGAAAGCATTATAAACGTTCGTTTCTGACGCAGTCAGTCTCACATTTTCTCTTTACCTGTCCTGAGGCTGGGCTAAATCTCGCAAAAATTACTCGTGTTATATGAAAAAATTTGACCAAACGTCCGAAATTATTTTGAATTTTGATCAGGGAATGTGAATGATGGCATTGTTGCTTATTTAATACAGGTTGCCAAATTCTTAATAGGTCAGGTTCAAGTGACAAAGGTTATATTATATTTCAATGTTTTTATAATGATGACTGACAAGAGTATGTAAAAGTAGAAAGTAGATACCTACCAACCTACCACTATAAAATTACAGTCATCATGGTTTGTGAAAATTTTTCGGATAATAAATAGGCTTATTTTTTCCTGAAGACAACGACAATTCCAATATATGCTTATTATTGATGATTCATTTTTTAAATTGCTAGAATTTAAGTGAAACAAGAGAAACCGCAAAATTATGTTTGTGAAATAATGTATCTGTCAGTGATACGAAAAAGGAAGTTAAAGCTCAAGAAAACAGATTATTTATTTTAACAATCTTCGTCCCGAGACAAGTTCATTTGAACAGATTCATAAGTTGTTTTTTTTCTCATTTCCGTCCTCAAGTTACGCTCAGTGCCATTTAGCAACTTGAAGTTTGAAGAACGCATTATTGTCAGATAAGATTACATACCTACGCTACGCATTTGTCTGAATAAAAAAGCAGCAAGGCTACCATTTATTGCTCTTATTCTCAACATCCGTAGTTTATTGAATGCCTTTCTTCATTAATGTCAATCTTGTTTCTTTGGATGCCTTTTCCACAGATCGCAAAGATAGGAATTGCAGAGTATACATATATCAGACATACATTAAGTACATATGCAATGCGTATTTACAATTTATGCACTTATACGTACAATACAGGTGCATAAAAATGTAACGCGTCTACCCAGCATGTTGTAATTCCTGAAAAAGCTTTGGCTAAACACCGTTTACAACAGCAAATAAAATGCATCATTACATGATATCATAACATTCATGCTTATAAGCTTATTTCGAATTAAAGAATGATAGCGAAAGTTTTGCTTGTGATTACAATAACGTCAACAAACTAATGTTCGTCTTATTATTTTCTTTCTGCGGCAAAAGTAACAATTATAATTATGACTACACGACGTTGGCTTGTTATATATCTGAAAAATTATAGGTTATGAGATTAGTTTGTATTGTATGCTCCCTTACCTACGTACGTGTACGCTTTTTTGTTCATTTTCTTCTGACACGTAACAGGTAATGGCTGCATTGTTTTCGTCTAATCGAAAATGAAACCAACCAAAAATGACGACGCTGGCGATTACATATGTGTGTGATTATTCTATTACTCGTACAAAAAAGTGTTTGGTCAATGCAACGGAAGCTGTTACACAAGGTAAGAAATGAAGGAATCTCAGTAAACCCCACGAAAACAAGATGGAAAATATAATTACCTATGCATATAACGTACCCATGAGGTAAGATTTATTGCCACAAAAGAACCAGACATTCACCAAATGGTGGAGATCAGTTCACCCATTCGCACAAACCAAAATTTCTTGCATACCAGAAAACGCTAAGAGGAAGCAACAAAGTAGACGATATTACCGTATCGTGTGTCTTTGACCCTCAATTGTTGCTAATAGACAACCTGGCGTCGCCGTAATATGCGAATGTGGCCGAGTTTCTTTGCCCGATGTCGGCATAAGGAACGCGTGTGCAGAGCAATGATCTTATTAGTGGCGCAGATGAAGGAAGTGGTAATACGCGAATACGTGATACGTTTTGGTTTTGGTGGTAAAATGAAAGGAAAAGTAAATTCCACATATTCATATTCTACTTTTATAACAGACAGAAGAAGAAGTCAAGAAGGGAATCCAAAATCCAATTAAAACAGAAACTGCAAACTGGGATGCAAATATTTAAAAAATCAAGTAAGAAAATAGTAGCAGACAGTTATACAAGATGAATGAGCTATATGGGCAGTTTTTTTCGCGCATGGTTAGTTTAGGATGATAAACAGAAGATGAAATCGAAAGTGGCGAAGTGCGCATTATACACTGACGACCCCCTATCAACCGACGAATGCTTAAGTTTACGATGGGCACATTTTTATTTACATTGCTGCCGGCCAGAAGACTTGGCTCAAGGCTCAAGCGAATTTTTTTTATTTTTCGATCCTAAACCAAGAAATTAGTACAATTCTTATTATTTTTGCTGAAAAAACTTTTCTGACCTACATTAAGTTTTCAAAACAAGAAATAGAAAACGAATTTGAAATTTTTGCAGAGTTTGATTTGGTTGAAACCTAATTAATGAACTTTTGTGTTTTTGATAGTGTACAGTTCAACTTTATGATTTTGCATTTGAAATGCAATAAAACAAATCATTAAACAGTAAGGAATTTAACCCCATCACTGATTTGTTTGAAGCGTTAATGGTAGCATATTTTCGTTGCAGTTTTTACTGCACAATATATAATGCCAAACTTTTAGATAAACTTTATGCTTAATCATATTATTTAATATTAACAATTCGAAATTGGTATCATAACTAGGTTGATTGGTTAAATTGATTGATCTTGTACCTATATTGCTTGTATACAGAATAACGTAAACTAAATGAAATTCAAATAAAATTAAGTTCGCTAAAGAATTATATACACATTTAAGGGAATTAAAATATTTTGTTGGCTCAAACTTCTCTGATTTCATATTTCACAATAAACTTTCATTTTAATTTGCGAATTAGCAGCACGTTTCTTGGATGGTCTTCCAAAAAACGCTTTACATGGATGGCAATAAAGTAGCTGGATTTAGATAAATGCAACTTTATCTTATGAATATTACAGTTGCCCCAATCTACATACACATAGTGAAAACATCTTGTTTATTTGAAAATTATGAATATAAATCAGCTTGTAGATCTCTTTCCCCGAAATATGTAGTATGTGTTCTCTAACTTTCTTTCAAAGTGTTATATGGGGTACTTTTTCTGAGTTTTACTTAGACTTTACACCAAAAATAATCAATTAATTCCTCATACATCACATGCAGAAAGTACTATTTGGTAAGTTACAATGTAGAAACAGTAGATGATTTTAATTTATTTTATTTATAACTAAACGAAAGCTAGTTCAAAATGTTTTAATCTCATGATTATCACTTCTGACATTTTTTGTATACTGGTATTCCCATGTTTTAAAACAAGAAGGAATAAGTTGAGGTTTACGAACCAGGTACTCACCAATTATTGTACTTTTCGTAACTAACCATTTTTGAGCCATTTTTAAAAGTGAAAAAATGACTGACATGCAAATGCGAATTAGCATAAAAATTGTACTTCAAAAGTAAGATATGACTGGCATTGGGTGGGAGAATATATATCATTGTTTTTATCATGAAGGAAGGATCAATTACATGAAAGCCTTTCATTCCTTCAACACCTACAGCCAACAGCACATTATTTGAATTTTTTCGTCAAGTATTCAAACCGTGACCTTTACCTCATCTCATTCAGTCCAACTCGTCCACCGTAAAATATAGCTTTTAATATGAGTTTTTAAAGATGTGTGTATCATGCCCTAATTAACCCCATCATCCTCTCTTGTACTTTCAACAAAGAAACACAATCTATAATATGTATCACATCAAGCATGCATGTAGTATCACGCAAGCAAAGATACGAATTCACAAGAAACTAAAAACGAAATTGGTTTTTCTTTCGACTCTAAAACCTTTTTTGTCTGTTAGGTGTGCCAAGTACCAGCCAACTACTTTCATACATTTTTCAGTAACAAGCAACCGTAAAAATTAAATTTCACTGCTGATTTCAAGAAAACGAACGTGCTACAACGGTTTGAGAAAAACATCTTCGAGAAAGGTTTAGCCATACAGAGTACAAAGTCATTATTATTTGGTCCCTGCTGTCCACGCAAATTGATGTAATATGAAAATATTTGATCAGGCTATTAGCCTCTAGTTAAACTGAAATCGAGTCATTGGGTAAATGTGATTATTTTATATACCAACCACCATCCTCCTCAACTACTATACTATATTATGACGTGTAGTTGAAATAACTCAGTTTATCCGATTGAGTTATATTCTTATTCGACATTCAGAAAACTGGGTAGTCAAGCAAATGAACTTAAAACAGTTGACTGCACTAACCACATACTGTTCATATATTTCACGATATAATGATGTTACTTATTCTATGACTTTCTTTTTCACCTGTAACCATCTCATAACTCATTCACATAAGAAAATCATAAGAAATACGACTCAGGATTATGAGTGGGTGTCTTCACCACGATCATTTAGAGTGCATCCGGTGAAGCAAGAATATTACCCATTTTCAACTGCTGAGAACTTATTAACCTTTATTGAAGTCAGTAAATCTACCGCAGATTGGTAATGCAAGAAAAGTGCATTTTAAATTGTGCATGTATGAAATTTTAAATTTTTTGGTAGTTTAATATCAACCGCATTACGCTTTTTGTTATATTGGTTGGTTAGTAGTTGCATCTTTTTAAAAGTTTGTCAGAACACTTTTCGTAAAAAACGTTGAACATTTTACGCTGACGTTATTGATGCAATGCTCATTTATTTATCCTTATTGTAAATTGTTACAAAAAATTAAACACAAGCATTCTTTAAAAAATAACATTACAGACAAAGTTTACGCACGAGAAGTGGCAGCAGAGAAAGAAGAAAAGGCGGATGTAGTTGTCAATCTCATTTTTTATTATCATTTCTTTTTCCATTAAAACCAGTACAATACCATTCCTATTACCGTTTGTTTCAAAGTCACATAGTCTATAATATAATGTGTCATATGACGATATAAGGGTAAAGATGTGTTATAGTTTTTCCATATTTGTACAGAAACTGATTCCCATAAATTTTTTGCATAGTGTGGTGACTAATTGCTATGTCTTCGGCCTACCCTGTATGTATGTAAGTTAATAAGCTTTTGATGATTACTATGATTATTTCGTCTTTGCCGCAACGTTCCTTTGTAATGAATAAACATGCGTTCATTAACTCGATCGGTATATAAGTTCTTGTTATTGTGCAGGCATTTCATTTACGTAGATTTTTTAAAATGTGGGAGCGAGGGAGTTGAGCAAGTAATGCATGTCCTTAAAGGACAACGGACGTACAACCTACAAAAACTGCGAGAAGAAAAAGAAGAGTTCTGTGTATCATTAGCCTATCATAATAATAACAATTAGACAGGTTTTTTTCTGGCTAAAACCACAAGAAGAAAGGGAGAAAAAGAAGCGCGACACAAGCAAATACTAGGCAAAAACGTAATAATTGAAAGTCTATGAATGTACTGCATGATGTATAACATTATGCGGATAATATTTAAAATTAAAAGTAAAAGCTCATTTGTTTTAATTACCGCAGTGTAAACTTTAACTTTTCCTTCAAAATTGCATATTATTGTATTGAAATCAAAGGCAAAAGGAAGATAGGGCAGTACTGAACTTGAAATGTGAACTCATTTAGTAATCACTAATTATAACTTTATCATGAGGAATATCAAAGATAATACACAAACAATTGTCACTAATCATTTACAAGTGAGTTATTGTGATGAGGGACAACGTCAATATATGTGAGTATGTTTGCTATTGAGATAAACCATCCTTACGAGAAGGGTCTTTTACCTTCGATAATCTAAATTGTTGATCAAAAATGTTTAATTGTTTTGCGATTTTTGCTTCCGAATCCTCAACTACTGTAAACGGAAACAACATAACTGACATAAATCAAGAAGGTGAAAACATAACTTGTATGACAATGACATTAACCATTGTTGTATGTCTCAAATATGAAATGATAATACTCTTTCCTACTCTGCTTGATGATTAACCGCCTCTGGCTGCTAAAGAGTAACCGTCATTGTACGCTTTGTATAATTCAACACTGCCTATTCAAGTTAACATTATATATAGATTATGTGCATTTTTGTTTTATTGTAAAAAGTTGCTCAAATTGTATTTGATATTTATTGAAAAATTAAATTGCTACTTTTTAGAATTGATAAAATAATTGATAAGACAAAAGACGGCCAAAAATGGTAAAAGTACAAGAATATGTGAAACTGTTAAGTAGCCAGTGGCCACATCAAATCTAATTGCATTATATATCAAACGCATATTTTATAATTATTGTAAATTGCTAAAACATTTTTTACAGTGGTCATGTTTGTGTGCGTGAGTGTAATTCACTAATGAATGATGGTCATCATCATGATCGTATAGCTGTGTAATACGATGATGTTGGTTGATGAGATGATCATTATAATAATATTATTAAAGCAGAAATGGTGTGAAACATCTTTTATTCTTACGATTTCATTGTTAATTTAGACATACCGGATCTAAATAATTTTTGAAAGTTTTTGCTCCTTCTTTAAGTTTTTTTGCTCAAAACATTTGGGATGCTTTTGTAGATTTTTTATTATTACATTTTTGTGTAGACATGTCACGTGTTAATCAACCATATTTTTACCCCTTAATTCAAGTTAACAAGGCGAGAATGTAATGTTATAGCATCAGCAAGCAAATAATACAATTTTCATAAAACTCAAGGAGAAAATAATATTGTTAAAAGTTGTGTTTTTTTGCTTTGTAGGTTCATTTTTTTCTGTTTTGCTTAATAATTTGAGAAATCGTCATAATATGAATATTACCCCTAAACTATACTATATTCTGCTCTCTTTTATTCTGTTACAATATTCTTGCCAAACCGTGTACAAATCCTTGTGCGCACATTATCACGGTTGCATTTTTGTGTTTTATGAATGATTTTGTGAATGATAGATTAAAATATGATGCATATATGATTTTGGTTTTCTTTACTTGTTTGCTACACTAAAAGAAAGTAATTTATGGACACAATTTGGCTCACGTTGCAGTTGGTGTAATGTAACACGTAACGATGCAAGTTTTATACTATACACTCTCTGCTCTCAGTCTTTTCATTTTTAATGGCAAATTGTAAGTTTAAGCCCCATTAACAGTGTATCTAGTTTCCTTTCTTACAGACTCCCCGATGATGCACTTTTGCCTGGCACATAGATCGCATGCTCACCCACACAAATTATGATGGCAATCAGCATGAT
Source organism: Entomobrya proxima (assembly GCA_029691765.1). Taxonomy (NCBI): domain Eukaryota; kingdom Metazoa; phylum Arthropoda; class Collembola; order Entomobryomorpha; family Entomobryidae; genus Entomobrya; species Entomobrya proxima. The sequence goes on from CM056169.1 coordinate 5,250,527, forward strand.
GCGATGAGTTAAATATTATTAAAAATGTTATTACATTCATCTACAATAAGAAGGGATGTGTAAAAAAGAGAATTTTATTGTTTTATCACAAAAAGGGAAAAACGTGTACAATATCCCTTCTTGTTGTTAGATGATAAGGGAGATATGAATGAGCCAAGTTCAATGTTACAGTTTGTAGACACCAACAACCACTGACCATAATAAATAAGTAAAGCAGGGGGAGGGTATAGGGAGCATAAAAAGGAAACTTTGCGGATTTGTTTCATTTTATTATTACTGCAATGATGAAAACTTTAATAAAAAGTAAATGTTACCCTTGTTTATGAGGATGATAATGGTGAATTACGGAGTGCACATGTAGAGAGGTATGTGTAGGTACGTGTCTGTGTCACTATCGCTCTCTCTTGCTCTTGTTCATTGATGAGGAGTATTAAAACAAAATGAGAGAATGAGAATGTTTTTCATTTTTAAATGCATATTTACTCAAAATAAAATAAAAAACGCTTCGCATATTTCACATTTATAACATAACCATACTAATGTACTCAGCGGACAAGGATGGAATACTGATTACTAAAAAATGCACATGCCTTTGTGCGCTCATAGTGCCTTAACTGCCTTACTTTGTTCACCGTAGTAATCATAATACGTTGAATGTGAGGTAGTAGGAGAAAAGCCAATTTTTATGTGTGCACTTGAGTATTCTGCATCGTTGCGTATTCTTTAGTATACGGCATTGTTGTAGGTATCCCTTTGCTTATGACCTAAACAGGTTTTCGAATCTGAGCCTTGGTCGAAGGCTCACATTTTAAAGGGCGCGTCACCACGTTGAGAACCTCAGTCTTCAGCCAGCATCAGACGAGCTCATCCTCATCTCTGAACCTCTACTCCCACTGCTTTTAAAAGCAAAAGTCGGAATCTTCCGATTCTAACGTTTTTTGTCGGTGACGGTTCTCGGTACATTATTTTGTTTCAATCATGAAGGCAGTGATAAGTGTTGTGGCCATTGCTCTTGGCCTTGTTGGATACGTAGCTGCAGGAACCAAGCAGCACGCCAGCGAAGTAGCCTCAGATCCTTCTGGAAACTGGGCCACAGCTAGACAAGGATACGGAGGAGGATGGGTACGAAAATTATCGGAATAATTCATTCAATTGTGTTTGCTAAAAAGAGCTAGAAAAGTGCGGTGTTGAATAGTGTGCAGTTTGTAAGTGTATAAAGAGATTAAATGAGTTGAATCATTATGATTTCTTAGGGATGGGGCTATGACGTCTCAACCGGTCTTGTCTTCGTTGGACTTCCACTTCTTCTCCTGATCCCCCTTCTCTTCTGCCTCCCATACCTTCTTCACGGACATGGCCATCATGGTGGTCATCATGGAGGTCACGCCACCGGCTATGGCGGTGGTGCTGGAGGTTACGGTCGTTCTGATGCTGGTTCTGCAGCTGCTGCTACCATCCAAAGGAGGACCGACCAACTTACCCAACAAATTTTGCCAAAATTGTAATTGAAGTAAGTTTTCTTATTTGGGCACGGTTAGGGAAATTAGGTTCTTTGCATAACAGTCAGGGAATCGCATTTTAACCATACAAATGTTGTATAAACCATTTCATTTATTAGCTTACCAGATTTTGATGGTTTTGCATAATATTTCTTTCATACATTTTTGACCATCACAGCAGCGTTATTCGTTCAACCAACTTTCACCAAATTAACCAGCAGTTTTACATTGCCCCATAAGTTCACCGTTCTGCTTTCCCGATTCATTTTTATCATAATCATAGGTTTGAGTAGTGTAGAACTTTAGAAAAATGCACAAAAAGAATTATAATAATTTCCCAAATTCCTAATGAATTTTCCTTTTTTATTTGTCCGTTTAATTCACAGGGTCGAGTTCATTAGCGCCAATTTGTAAGTTATTCTTAACGCAATCAGACCTACCGACTTGATGGGGACTTGAAAACTTGTTCACATTTGAGTGAAGTTTAAACAAAAATCCTGGAAAATTGGACGCACAAATCTGAAAATTATCAAATGTGCCACATTTCAAAATTTGAAACAAAAAACATCCCAAATCTATTTTACCCTAAAGGAGGGGATTCGGAACATTATATAACTATATTACCTGGCTTACATGATTTTATTGCTTAAAACTGCTTACACGTTACGATATATTATGTTACTATTATGGAATTCTGGAAAACTAGTCGGACCGGACACAACCAATCAGACTTATTACAATCGGCCTTAAATTCGCTTCATTAGAGGTAGTATGTAGAAACAGTATTGCTTTACGTTCACAACTTGCCTTACTTTAACTTTTACTTCAAAATTTGTTCTTTCCAAATCAAAACGAGATTTCATTTTTATTGAATCTCAGACTTATACCTTTTACTACTCCAAAAGCTACCAAAACCAATTCATGTTTTTCTCCCAAGAAAGCCGCAGACTTTATGTCTGTCCTTCTTTCCCGTAAACTTATATACCCAAATACCAAAGAGAAGCTATAATATTGCATACCAAAGTTAAAAATATTAATGTTGACAGCTCTAGACACTTCAAATATCAAACCCGACAAAAAACACATGATTAGACGATTGAAAATCAAAACTGTAAAACTTACTGAAAAACTGACAAAATTGTAGGAAACAAAATCGTACATACTGTATATTGCAGCCGCGAATGATTGCAACGGACGACTCGACATATCACAAATGTATTTATGATGACGACGATTAGTCTAGTGCAACATGTAGCAGCTCATTATATGTCGATAAGATTGTTAATTATTGTTATTTTACTTGATATATCTGTTGTTACTGCTATAATTATTTTACTAATTTATTTGCTAAAGACGATCCAGTCTTTTTGTTGTTGTTATTGCTGTGCTGTTAATTAATTTGTTATAAAATTGTTTGTATTGAGCTATATATGTTTTGTTTGTATACCAATAATGATGATGTGCAAAATAGCAAAAAATGATCATTAAAAATGCAACAATGCTATTTTATAAAAAATATATGCTCGTGTGAGGAGATTTGCACAAGTATGTACTTTTATACGTTCATGGCTCGCTAAAGCAGCATTAAAATAATGCGGCTTGTGAAAATTGCTATAAATAATTATAAGTTTGAAGATGGTCAAATTGTACATTTTAGCTGGTTTGCAAAACAGAGTTCAAGGTACATTCTACATTGCAGTAAATCATGTTCATGAAAAGAAAAGCAGATATTCATTTTTAGGTCTACAAAAACACTCTCCATATTTTACAGAGCATAAAATGAAATTTAAAAGTGGTTTTTTAATGGCAGCAGTTGTAAGGTTAGTAGAAGTGTTTCTCTGTTTATTGTTTTGATCCGTGTAATTAACTCAGTGAGATTTTCAAAGTAGGTGATTGTTCCACAGAGTGATCATGTAATCCCATGTGTACTACTATAGAACGTTTAGATAAGAATCATATGAATGCTGTGTTTAATTTTTAATTCACTTAATCTTCCACACAGTTAGGTTTTCACATTTCATTTTATTCCATGAATTTTAAACCGCAAACCTCACTGCTGGGAAAGCCAGATTTTACATTGATATTTTGAAGGTAAGAAAATATTTTTTTTGCAATACAATAATATTTTGTATTTTGAGCAATTATCAATGAAATATAATGGAATAAAATATTTGTTTTGCAATTTTTAATTGTTGTTTGTTCTATAAAATTTGTTTTAGTGACAAATATTTTTCAGGGTACAACAAACATACACTTGCAATGGCTGCAATGTTTCGGTATATCGTAATGCCCTCCTCTTCCTAAAATTACCAATGTCATTGGGTTTGGCTTAAAAGGATAAGAGGGCGTGAAATGTGAAATGGACAAAATGAATAGATCACAAAATATAAACTTGCGGCAAATGCATGGTTTGGTAAATGTGAAAACGTTTTTATAAAATAAATATCTTCATTTTGTAGTTTTCAGATTCATTCGTTATAATCTCCTGTTTTCACTTTGTAGGGAAACTCAGAATTGGAACCTAGGATGCATGAAGTACACGAGTTCTAGATGGTAGTTTGCAGATTTGACTTTTCAAATGAAAATGAGTAGAAATCAATCAATTCGGACAATTATTAATGAATCTTATTCTGACATTTTATGCTTGCAATTTATTTTTAAATCAGTTAATGAAAATCAATACGTTACATCTTTATATATTAAACATTTAGGACATGCAATGATGCAATGATATCAACCTCAATTCACATAAGGTATATTTTATGAAACGACGTCAGTATGTGCATTCGATGCAAAGTATTCCACTGTCTGTACTATTTTTTTAATATGAGTAGCAATAAGTCGCAAATTGAAACTATTGATTTTATTTGTTAATTAGGAATCAAGAAATCGTTATCGAAATGAAACTTATCGGGGCTCCGTTTAGAACATTGTTTCTTGCTACTTTCAGACGATTTCTTGCTAAGACGGTACTCTGAATTTTTAGATTGTAAAATTCAGTGAGTTTACTAGTCAGACAAGGTTGCAGTTTACCTGTATATTATTTCTAAAATTGGTGTAAATAATTGATTTAAAGAAATTTGTTTTGGATCGTTTTATTATCAGTACGGAAAAAACAATCACCTATCGGTGGAACTCACAAAAACATTCACAAATATTCAAGTACTGAAAGGTCTTTCGTCTATAGACTTTAGACTGGTTCACTCCTTTTCGGCGTCCCATTATTTGGAACTATATTTTATTACTGTTTAGGAAAAACTTTAAAATCTTATGATGACTTTGAATAAACTGATTGCAAAAGCATTTGACCTTCATGGTCGCTTATTTTCTTATATGTTTCCCCTTCCAATAGCTGCTGATAAAAACTCCCGTAGACTTTTAGTGAATCTATCACCAAGAGAAAAACTAATACCATGGGCATCAATGATGGCATTACTCCTGTGTCAAGGCTTTGGAACCTCCTTCTATTTGATATGTACTGAACTGTACAACAGAAGAAAATTTGTATCCATTTTGAACTTCATTATAATCATTATAGCTGGAACTATGTATTGGGTCACCTTTGGGTTTAATGCTATAACTTGCCTTCATGCAACAGAAGCAGTTACAGGAAGCAACCAACTTCTTAACTTGGAGCTCAAAATGTTACAGAGTAAGTGTTCCAATGTTTTAGTTTTTAGTTTTAAGAATGTATATTTTAAAACATTTAATTTCAGAACATTGTCATTTAAATTGTTTTCAATCCATAGAATTTCCGACGTTGTCGACGCCTAGCCGAAAACTGGACGTTCGCGGGATTGTGGTCATTAGCGAAGTTGTCGTTGCTTCCGTTTGTCCTATAGCGTTTACCCTAATGGCATTATTTGAAGATATTGATCCAAGCTATTTTTTACTCCGTGATTTGCTACCAGATGCCTACAATTGGGACGTGAAAACCATAATTTTATGTCTACTCTTTCGATTCAGCATTTTATTTGTGGGTGCCTTGGAGGTTGCAAGGAGCCTCAGCTTAGCCACAGCCTTTTTCATTGCAGGCCTGGAAGTGTACACAAACATACTACGCATTTTGTTACTGATTGCTCCTAAAGATTTTGTGGTGTATTATCGTCAATTACGTTTAGCACACTGTACGCTAAAGGACTTTGTAAATACATTTATGGGATGTGGCTTATCAAGCTCATTTATCCTTTTAGTTTGCCTACTTTGGTTTTCCATTCGAAGTTATCGACGGATACACTGGTTACTTTATGGCGGATTTGTTATGTGCGTAAGCTTTCTAATTGCAGCGACTTTATTGTGCTTTCCCCGGGTTGTCAACTTACATGAATGTACATGTCTGATGGTAAAAAAATGGAATATGGTGTCCGGTATGAGGTGGGATTTTAAAAGGATTGGAAGACGAAAGGGAAAGGCACAAGCTCCACTACACTTTTCATGCCACTATTTCTTTCCATTTAAACGGTCCTCCTTAAGAAGGTTTTATTCAACCGTTATGGAGTCGTGGTTTACGTCAGTGATTCTAATTCATTTTTAAAATGTACAAGATATTATAAGTATGCTTCAACAGCATTTTTTACTGCTGGAATCAAGGTCAAGGTCTGAAAGATTGTAAATTTTAAACCGTAAAAGTTGTTAAACAAGCCGTACACAAGTTTTATGACTCTCGACAAACTGTCAACGTAAAAATATATTTACAAGATAACTTTTTCTCCAAAAATAGCTACATATGTATACGTTAAATTATATTAAATAGTATTGGTTTACATTTACAATATATTATTATTTTGGTGGTTAACATTCTTTTGAAACTTTTGTTGATTTGAGGGTGGAGCTCAATAATTATCGTTAATAAATAGTTTGTTTTAGATCTGCTTCTGTTGATCAAAGATGCCGAAGAACTCCTCCGGTAACGAATAAAGGCAACATGTTAAATTAGCTTCAAGTTTTAAGCTCTCTCGTGGGGGTTATAAAAGGGTTATTTATTGGCATGTTGGTCTAACTTGAAATATTTGGATTGCAATTCATAACAAACGAGCTACTTTCTGGTTTAGTAAGGAATTTTAATTACCAGTAGTTGCAATGATTCAACGCGTCTACATATAGTCTAGTCAAACCCAGTTTACGTATTACTGATGCTTTAAACGACGAAAAATTTGATTGACAGCACGGTATGCAAGTGCTAATCAGCACAAGTGATCTTTAAATAACTTTTTCGGGTAGGAAAGTTTTCATGGAACATTTCTGACAAAAAACTGCATGGAAATTTTCCATAAACTATTCCTATTTTTTGCGCATCAACGCCGATGAAATCTCGTGTTAACTCACACGTTAAACGTGTTAGATAAAATCTAAAGACACTTTTATGTCAACCAAGCAGTATTTGAATTAACAACATCACAAGAGTGCGAGAAAACAAAACAGAAATTGGTCTTTGAAAACAACATGACTGTGACATCATTTATTTTACACCATTTTAAGTACCGGAAAGCGACAGTAAACACGTTCTAGAACTCTAAATGTTTTGGTTTTGACACTTTTGGAAATCTATACAGGAGAGAAATCGTTTAAGAACTTGAATAAAAATGTTTTATTATGAATTTGCTTTATAAAAATATTTGGTTTGGGATTCTTTATTCCAATTCTTACTCTCAGTCTTACCATCTCATGACAAAACCATTAAAAATGTTCTAATTTACAGTCAAATTTGGCTACATACACATAATTAACTTGCCTCCGTCGTACCAGATCTGTAAAACCAAGATTTATAAAAGTATAAGTAGATTCGGTTCGTTTAAATAAAATGAAAATTTAAAATCCAATTTATTTTATCCTTTTTTTTTTTGAAAATCTGTTTACTATGATTTGTCTTAATGGTAGCATTTCCCATATAAATTCACGTTCGTGCGTCTGGAAATTTCGAATTTTAAACCAATAACCCGATACTTTCTCCTCTGAAAAGTTTATATGATATATTCTACAGTAGGATGCTATAAGAACAAACAACAAAAACTTCAGTAGGAAACTTGCCCATGAATTCTATACGTCAATAAGTGTGGCAAATGTCTTGTGATGTCACAATTCTGTTCTAATATCGAATATACATTTTTTAATTTTGAAATTCGTTTATGGGGCAGGTTATTATTATTATATGCCCTAAAGTAAATATTGAATTGATTCGTACATCAAGAAGAAAAAATATTAATGCACGGTTTTTGTACAATTTCAACTAGAAAAACGTTATATGCTACACGAAAAAAACACATGAATAGTAATATAAAGATCAAGAGTGAACTTCAAAGCATCATTTTTCTTCTTGTATTGATCCAAAATGCCTTCGCATGATCATGTCATGTCCACTCAGCAACATCATATTAACCTACTTTCTTTGTCTCCCTTTTCATTTTTTCTGGATTGATTCACCATTCCCTTCACTTATTGCAATTTTTCTAGCTGTAAATGGAACAGTTGACTGTAGTTTCCTGTTCGTAGTCATTAATTCTACTACTACTAAACCATTTGATGATATTTTTGTCCTACACCACAGCGAATAGTAATGACAGCTATTCTCTCTTTATTGGAATCGTATTTATGGGCATCCATCATGAAAATAATATTTTTTTACCAGGCCATCTTTTATTGTTATTACACTTGCGGAATAACCAACAGGATGATTTCTTCATATATTTTAATATCATGCTTTTTGTCCTCCAGAAAGTAGGCAATAAGCCAGAGAAAAGGGATATTTAATCAATACATCATCATCAAGCCACTCTGAGGACATTAAACCAGTGCCTAAGCGAAAGAGAAAGGGAGACGCAGCAGGCAACAACAACAACGTCACGTCATCTCTCTAAATCCCGAGAACGGGTGGATTGGATAAAAAAAATGCACTTATAAATAGGTAAATATGCTAGTTTAGTTCAGTTTTTTAGAAGCTTCTCTCTGCATTTTTGTTTCGTAGTTGTGCTAGCATAATAACACAACAAAAAATCCATATTTCCTTCTTTTATCTTGTTTTTAAATTAGTGCATTAGGAGTGCATTGGTAAAATGTACATGAAAACTTGAGCCTCTTTCTTAGTCGGGGTTTAGTTCCACACTAATTTCAATACTTTTACTTCTTGAAACAACGACAGATGAGGCAGAACTGACTGAAGAGGGGAGCTGATCTAGCCGGTTTTGCTGTAGGAAATATTGGTCTCTTGTTTACTCGTGTGGTGGTTCAGGCTCGCTTGGAAGACACAAGGATTTCGTTGTGGAAGTGGGTACGCCTGCCTAGAGACGCTAGAATATGTGTGACAAAGTAAAACGGGAAAAGAAGAATTTTAGTTGGATGGCGACCGAGCGATGAGATTGTGCTTTTTGAACACTGTTGCTGGTTTGCTGGTGGCAAGTATGGTGTAGTGATCTGCAAAAGCGCAAAAGGAAAAGATTTTCTTTGGAGTCTCATAAAATTGCTGTGTACTAACTGCGGATATATAAAACAAAGTTCATCTAACAAATTTAAAAAACGAGCTTTTAAAATATAATCTGTAAACAAAGTGAAAGTTACTCTTCGCATAAGCACTGTAATACACAGTGCATTTTACTTGTGGCTTGGAGAAAAATTATGAAACTTGAGGATATCGAAGAAGAGCATAATATTCAGAAAAAACACCCTGAAACCATGTCCACATTGAACCCAAATCAAGGGAATGTCAAGGAGCAAAGGAGGGGGTCATCCAGTCTTCTATCGGCTGCTGGAATAGGATATGAGCAAAGAAGAAAGTCCTCGATTCAGACTCAACAAGACACCCGCGTAATTCAGCAAGGAAATCAGGTACAAACATTTTGGGGAAAACTGTATTGCATGTACATTGATAATAAAAATCCGAGTATTTTTAGTTGTGGATGAAGCAATATTTGATTAAATGGTTAAAAAGTATAAAATCATACATGATGAAAATGTACATTTACATTTTTATTTTGGCTGAAAACTTCATTCTGTAAGCAAAATGAACAAAATAGGATGGAAAAACTTGCTATTCACATATGCGTATATCTACAACTACACTGTTCTCCCCATTACCCAACCAAGTTTGGAATAAAAGTAAAATTTGAAAAGGGTTTCGGAACTGTTATCACGTTCACGGAGCAAACTTATAATATGGAGTAAAGTGCTTTTGCTCATTTTACGTGAAAAGTTTTCGGTGAACGTTTTCCTAACATGTAAACGAAACTTGTCCGTGATAATGTGCACTGCGCACAGGAGAAATATAATGGATGCGTAAACACTTTCATTCAGCTAAAAAAATGCTTTCCACAAGTTCTCAGCCGAGAAAGATAGCATTCTCATTTTTAGCATGGTAGTTTCACAATAGGTTGGTGTGCTTTCCCAGACAAAAATGGTCATTGACATTGGACATAATAATGACTATTACATAACATACTATATATAATAAATTTATGATATAATAGGAAAAGAGCGTAACAAAGTCTTTATAATCAATGCTTTTGAGATATGAAAAAATACCCTTTTGCAGCAACAGAATTTTGTGGAAGAAAACCCGGAGTTTAGACAGTCCACCGAAGTAATGATACCGTAACTAAAATGCATGAAGTAGAAATCTCAGTTTTCAGGTGCCAGGAAAAAATTAGGAAACGTCGTTTCATAGGAAAGCTCTTAGATTATGTTAGGTCAAAGGGAAAACTACAAATAAAAACTATGAATTTTATGATTTTTAAGGCAATTCAATTCACTTTAATAAAATACAACACTAACTAATCACCTAAAGGCAAAAATTGATACATTAAGCTATATATTTTGTATATTTTTGACAGTTGATGCAAGTCTTCTTCATTGATATTTATTTCTGATTCTGTCTGAGAAGATATAAGAAAGTTTTATTCCCTTTGCTGGTTTTTTACTAACTTGATTCTACTGCTGATTAAACAGTTTTGGCAAATAAGCCACCTAATCAATAGCACATATATCACAATAAAAATGCATGCCTACTTGTACATCCAAGAGATTTATCATACACCACGAAAGCAATCAATCTAACCATGATTATTTGGCTTGACAAGATGAGAGCTATGCATGAAAACCCTTACAACTAGGTTAATATCAGAGATACAATCCACCAAAACTTATATATGAATCATGCATTTTGTCTGCATTTGCGTGCTCCCTTTAACAGTTTTAAAAACTAAAAAGTTTGTGTGATGTACTTCATTTTATATATTAACATGAGCTTATACATTTATTTATTATCACTTTCTTTGATAAAAGTTCTGAATTTTGCATGCAATGAGTGTGATTCGCCATCTGGAAGCTGGCCCTCTGCCAAACAAACGCACTTATGTAGGTCTGGTTCTATCAGCTTACCATAACCAATTAACCGAGATATTTGAAAGGAAAACATAATATAAACGAATAAAAATCATTATAAGTTTAAAATTTCTTGTACAAATCCACACACACTAGTTTTAAAATATAACTTTAGCATTTCCTCCAAACAAGAATGTAAGATTTCCAAGATTAGTTTAATAGAAAAGGATATTTTTCTCCTCCCTCTCCCGAGACACAATTAGGGAACGAGTAAATTATGAGATTGAGCAAAAAGCAAAACCAAATATTTTTGCTTTCTTTGTACTTTGCATATATTTAAATAGCATCTTAACAGCATGCATATGCATTGCATGTTATCATCGCGTTCATTCAACAACATCAAGTTGCAAGTCATCAATGTACATGGAAGAAAAATACCTATATTTTTTCTGTATTTTTATTTTGTCTACTGACAGTGCTTACTACCGACTGATTGAGATTCTCTTTCGGAATTTCTCAGTTTTCTTTGGAAGCAATGTTCCACTTGAAAGGAAAATAATATGTTTTTGTTAATTTCTTTGTTGACACTTAAAATATAAATTACATAAAGAAAGACGATACAGCTCTATAAGTGACGCATGGGACTTTGGGACGCATATAAACTCAAGTTACGAGTAGAATATAGTTCTCAGTTCAATGTGAACTATTTCTCAGGTTGGATAAATATGCTCAACCAATAGCCCTATTTTCTGTAGTTGAAGAAACCAATTTAAATTCTATTTGTTTTCCATTTCCATCGCACGCCTGGCAGGACAATGCATCACATCCACTATACTTGCAAAAAATTGAATTGGCAATATCATAATGGCCACGACGAAATATAATCCGGCGAACCGAGAAACGTTCTTTCAACGGTGTACCGGCTATTTTTGTACTTCGAACGAATTCAATTCACTTACACTTAAAAGAGTGAGAAATATAATGCGTATTTCGGTATTGTGTTGTATTTTTTGTATCAGGTGAATGTACACCATCTTTAGATTTTAACCCGTGTTCAATATAAGTATATTAGTTTATTATTGCAAAATATCAAATTGTGATATTTAAATTTCTGTCATATAGCTGCAATTGTAGTCAATAGCGGAATAAATAAATACAGTACTATTGAGATACTACATAACGCAATAGTGTACACACTGCATATTAGAATTCTGTTATATTAAACGAAAATGTATGACCCGTTGAAATTCTGATGAAGACATGTTGCTTGCCTTAATTTCTTGGAATGTGACGAATTCTAGTTCACTGACAACTGTTTATCCATTTTATTCTAACCTGCCTCATCCATCGTGTACAATGTATGTAGGTTTGATACAGTCAATTGACAATATAATCAAGTAAAATGTCTTATCCCGCTCTCTTGGAAGCAAGTTGACTCGATGAAATACTCAAATTAGAATTCCTGACTAAAAAGCTGCCATTGTTTTTTATTCGCACCGTTGAATAAAGTAATACACAACAGTACAAAAGTACACATTTAAAGTGTGACGCTGATGCAATCGCCGAGATAGGAACAAAGAAAGAACGGGGGGATAAAGATGTCCTATTTATTTACAAATGCAAACAAATACAAATTCACGAAACAAGCAGGCCTAACATCATTGATGTGGCGTTGGTTCAAGTAATGTCATCTTAACACCAATCCCCATCCTTAAAACCACTAGTGGTTAAGCGACACGATTCTCAATATTCTCATGTCGTCTTCAAGCTGTAAGATAATACCTACTTTTACTCTGATGTTTAAAATGTTGATCTTTGATACAGATATTGGCAATAATGAAAACGAAAACATTTCCCGATGCCCTAGTTTTCATTTTTACTTCCTGATACAACACTTTGCACCGAATGAGCCATTGGATTGACCGATATAAAACGCACACATATTTACAAAAAATTTTTAATACGCTCAAATTCTATAACCGTCAAGCTAGAAACCAGAAAAAACTTGCTAGACTAGGAATCATTCTTGTTTTTGAGATGCGAAACAGCGTGGAGCAATCAGTAATCTAGTTACAAGCAGCTACGTCAATTTAATTAGGGCACATTTTAGGCCAAGACTATGAACGACATATTGTACTGACTTGTTTTAGCACTCAATTCAATTTCAATTTTTAAAAATGGGAAGCTATCAATAAAATATTTCTGGACTGAACAAATGTACACTTACGAAAAAACGTGAAGTTTGTCTGTTTGTGAAATGCAGGTAACGATTAATGATGTCTATCTTCACTGTTTGTATATTGTATATAGGTATGGTTCGTCATGCAATGCTCACCTAGCGCTTTGGTTTTTAAATCGTAACACGAGTTAATGAAAGTGCTTCATAAATACCTTTTACGATGATAAATATTAAATATTTCCTGGCGTAAAACCATCATTTCTAAGAAAGCCGTTTTTAATTTTCTGTTATACAACTGTACTACTGTGACTTTTATTTTCAATGCTTTTTAGAATTTGTTATCTGTCGATGCATAAACCTAAAACATGGCTCAATTACGCGGAAAGTTTTTACGAAAAAAACTAATATTTTCCCGTTAAAAACACCCCAACAGGTTTATCACGTAAGGAAGCTTGACAGACGCGAAAAAGTGAGAAAAAATGTTCTAAATTTAGAGCAGCAATATGATATACAAAAAGTATAATCTCATGTTGTTCAGAACCACATGGATTTGTTAGTTTTTCTTTTCTTAAAAAGCAGAATATTATACTTGGGGGTAGGTACAACAAACACGCAGGAAAAGGAAACAACGTTGATTGAAGTGCTTTTATTCACATTTTTCCATTTTTGATGGTTTAACTATAGTATCGTGTACATCGTCATCTTACAAGATGCTTTTTCTGGGTTAAATCACATGCTCCATTTCCAACCCTTTCTCCATTCAATATTGTCTTCCTAAATTGACTAGAAATTAACTAGAATATGCAAGAACCTTCGGGACAAAGCTTTGTATGGTACATTTCCATTATCCGTCCTTTCTCTATTCATTTTCAGGTTTATGTCGAGGACAAAGATGGAAAGGTTACAAGAATGGAAATATTGGAAGTGAAGGAGAAAATGGGACTGCTGAGGAAAGCTGTGCCCACACTTCCCCTCTGTATAGCCATTTTGCTGTGTTTAATTAACTGCGTCCTTCCTGGAATTGGTAAGCTTCTTTGTTTCATGCTTTTGCTCATTTTTCTCTATGTAATGCTTCGTTCGTAGAAAATCCTATAGCTTTTCCCTAAGCCCCAAAGGCATTTTCAGCGAGTTGGAACAAACAAACGTGTCGTTGAGAACATGTCATCATCACAAAGCTGAACAAGAATCACGTACTGTGTTGTAACATGATCTTTTTGCGTTCCAAAATGGAATCGGGTGTATACGTGATAATTTTTAGTATTTATTCAGTTGCTGTTTTATTCAAACCATATACTTGTTGTATGGCTTATTTTTGCAAACAAAACACAACTCCGTTTTTTGTATCTTTTAACTAGGAACATTTCTCGGTGCTCTGAGTCTGTTCTGTGGGGGAAAATGTCGACATGAACGAGCAGCCGACGGCGTAAAATACGGTCTTATGGCAGCTGCGTTACAACTTCTTACATGCATTTTCATAATTGGGTGGATATATAGCATCTACTATGGGGTTAAAATGGTTCAAGATTCCAGTAAGTCTAAAAATTAATATTTTTTTGCAAGTATACCATCATGAGAAATGAGACATCCACAATTTACTATGAGTTCCTGCAACAACGGTGAATTTATCTAATTTTCTAATGTTTCATGTCCTTTACAGTTACAAAGGCGGCAGTAAATCCACAAGGTAATGCGTCATCATCATCTGCCGCCACCGCTGAACCAGAAGTTACGATTCAGGTCAAACAGACACAAGCGTGGGCCTAAATACTGAAAAATGATCGCCTTGAAGAGTAATCACGCAAACCAGGAGAAGGATAAGGCTTTGTTAATGTAAACAGCATACGGCTTCCTTTTGCTTTTTGGTTGTTTTTCTCATTTAAAGTTTATTACCTTTCCAAGAATGCCGCATCTTTTGGCTATTTTTGTTTTTATGTGCATACATATCAGTATAGTATTTTAAAGTCAGTTTAGGAAATATTTACTCATAGAAGAAGCACAAGAGCCATCAACGTCACTTTAGTGTTGTAGCAAATTACAAACTGGATGAATGAATTACAATTGAAAACGTTATTTGCATAATATTGTTTATACCAATTACCAACCAAGTTTTTGACATTTTGTTGGTCGATCCATTTTCATGTTTTACAAAAATCATTATAATAGTATGCATGCTTCATGCTTTCTTATATAGTGTCATTCTCTTTGAATTTATTTATAGTGTATAAGTTTTTGTACTTGAACTAAGATTTTGAATGAAAGGAAGAGGTGAAAGAGAAAGTGTTCCGGAAAGAATACCTTGAAGCAGGTATAAAATATATGTATGTTGGCTGAAAAGAATTGGAATGAGATTAACCTGAAAACTTTTTTGTCTGAGAGGCCAAAACAATATGGTACATGTTTTAGAACTTTGTCGACAAAGTTAAGAGCAGATGTGAAATGATATTTGAATGTTGAATGCTAGAGGCTACAAAGTAATATAAAACTTTTTCTTATTTTTTCAAGTGAAATTACAAGATTCAGGATTTAAGTTGGGAATACAAGCACCAAAAAAGTAAAATTGTAAGGACTGTGCAAAAAAGTGTATTTGATTGTAAATCTCCTACATTGTTTAAGGTTAAGTATCTGCACCTGCACCTTAACGAATTGTTGTAATTAATTTTCACTTAGAAATAGTAAAAGAGATAAAATAAATTACAAATGGATGCATAATAGATAATTAAGATATCAATATATATTCACCATTCATGTTTTACTTTCCTGATCCATATCTGTTTGAGTTTCAAATGTTTCGATTTATGTTTTTATTAAAATTATAAATGAAATCTAAAATACGTATATGGGCAAGTTGTTGGTTTCAACCGGCATTCATAAAGATATTTTTGTTGCTCTTTCAGCATGATATGCAGTTGTAAAGAAACTAGATCTAGAAACTAAAAAGTGGGTGTAACATGTACATAAATGACCTTTTATCAAACTCGGTATTACAAAACTTTAAAGGTAAGTTGTTGTTGACAAGAAACTTCATGGGTTTAATGACTGCATGAAAAACGGCGTCGGTGTAATGGTTAAGCGCAGCATATGTCATGGTTTGATTTTCTTTTGATGATGACTGCATACAGATTTTCTGTGCTTATGTCTTAGTTTTCATACATGTATGCAAATACCTATGAAGCATCACTTCATCTTCATCGGACGAGATCGAGATTAGAGATTCAATATCCAATGATCATCAAAGGGTAAGGTTGAAAGACATTAATTTGTGTCTTGTCTTTTGAGATATAGAGGAAAGGTATTTGCAATTTTAAATGTTATAATTCTGAATATTAGCAACACAACAAAAATGAAATGCCTAGAAAAAGACAATGAGAATTGTTCACCTATGGTTCTCATAGTTCACACAGTAATACAAGCATGTCTTCCGCCAAGCTGGCAGCTAACCGACAAAATCTTTATGAAACTACTTTCACTGTCTACATGTATAATCTACACTTGTTCATCTGGTGTGTGACTGTTTTAATTTTACACTTAAGTCTCTCAGACTAATGCAGTTTGATTTGACTGCACTGCTTCTTGCTCTTCTGATGACTTTTTAACTTACTTAGGTATTATAGGATGTGCATTTATTCACTGATTTGAAATCTATACAAAATGTCATTGTAAAGGTTGAAATTAATAACACCAGTATATAATGATGTGTGCAGTTAGCATTTCAGTTAACTGACATGGAACGAGGAACATTTAAATCATTACCATTAGCAAGGCTTGCCTCCGTCGTGTGTTTGTGTTGTGTTAGGGAGTAGTACCACTACCTCTCTGTAATCAAACGAACCCTTAAAACGCATTCCTAACTAATCACAAGTTTAAAACGAACTTTTATTACTCGATCGTATGCCGTACCTTGTGTTTGTGCAATTAACTCTGAGTTATACCTATGAATACTGGTAGAGTTCTCACAGCTTGCTGTATATGCCTGCATGAAATAATATGAATTTTCCTTATCCCCTCATCAATCTTGCCAATCTAGACTTCTATAGTTTCTATTTCATTTAGTCTAAGACTCAGAAAATATGCATCTAATAGTTTGCCAAAGTAATAGGTAAACGGGGTAATAAATGACAATTTTATACAAAAAATAAATATTAACGCTGCATATTTATTGGGCACATCAGCAATACATAAGATTTTTTTCTTTTAGTCCAAAGCACCCCTCGGGGAGGCGAGTAATCAACTGTTTTTTATTCTATCCACTACAATTCTACTTATATTTATACCATATTAAATAGTACTTGTACTAAATAATTATACATTTTATTCCAGAAAATTTCTACACTTTTTTTTACATTTTCGCGGGATTTGGAGCATTTTCAGATCGTAAAAAGTTGTCATCATAATCATCAAGTAAACTTCAATTAATAAAATTAGTAAACGCTATAGTAGTATTCATGCACTTCTTGTCTTTTCATCAGAAACGTCATAAACTTACAAATAGCAGCTTGTGTACAATAAATAAGTCATACTAACGAATGCTGAACTTATGTTTTAACAGACGTTTGAACTTTAAGATATGAAGATATGATACTCAATACTCGCAAATGCTTTTCATTACCACCGTCCTCTATGTCGTGTTTACCCCCACATATTAATGTGTAATAATTGTTTGTTCTCGGGTTTGTTTGCGAATTTGCAATTTTTGTTGTCTAGCAATTTATAGGTATTTATGTTTCTAGCAATATTAAAATCGTGCCTTTAGCCTTGGGAGTTTGGAAGGTACTTTAAAACTTGCGCTTTAAGCGGTTTAAACTTACGCTCATGGTATGTTTGTCATGTCATTTGCTTGCTTTCTTGTCGTTGTCACATGCTTGTAACTTTGTGAAAATGCTCATTAAAATCGGCCAGTTGATTTTAAATGCGCACTTTCACTGTTTACATCTCACCGCACGTGCACACCACAACTTGTAGCAATATTGTACTTGCACACTATTAACGTATGAACGACAAATATAGCGAGAATAATTCCTGACGATAATTGTAAGCTTTTTAAGCATTTCAGAACAAATAAATCCTACATGATGTTAAAGAAGGTACTCTTTTCTGTAAAAAAGAAGCAGAAGCAAACGACATGCTGTTGTTTAAAATTAGTGATCCTAGTCAAAGCATGAGGCGAGGTGTGATGTTTAAAAAGGGTGAAGAGTGAAGACTCCGGTAATAATGATGATGATACAAAGATACATTAAATATTACTATATCATTTGTTGCTACAATTACCATGCGGCATGCGTTAAAGTTCTGGTTTGCCAATTTTATGATAGCTGATGCGCGTTTACGGATGTAAGCAGACACGTAATAATGATCATGAAATCATGTTTAAATTGCATGCTTGCTAATTTTTTGCGTATGCAATAAGTATTTGTGAAGTAAAACGCTTTCGATTTCAGAGTCGCCGCCGGTGGCAGTATTAAGAAGAAGTGACCTTTGTGATCTCTAAAAGATTCCGTTTGAGTGCATGAACCTCATCCACCATATTTTCCGTTGAATGAGTTTGATGTTTCAAGAGCGTTTTCATAAATTTTAAAAACAAGTGTAAACGAAATATTTAATAATACGATTATGAACTTGAAAATCTTCGGCGAGACGAACTGATATGTCGTGAATAATCATGTTATATGATTATGACCATTTTTATATTTTAGAGATCGCTTACGAGATACATGAGTCACATTCACACTGCAAGACCAAGCTCAGATTTCTAATCTAAGATTCATCTTTACCAAATTTCGTAACAAAGAAAGAAAAGATGTATGATGTGCAAGCAAAAAAGCATAAAATATCTTCAGTCATCATTATCATAATCGTAAATAACCAACCAAGTGATATGTGTCTTGGTAAAAACAAAGCGCCTCTGGCTTCTGAGAGAAGAGTTGAATTGATGACGAAAGTAAAATATTTGCAGCTTGTCACAAACATTATGATTGTCAAACTTTAAAAGCTTCATAATCGTCTCGGGAGGAATAATTATGACGCAGGCTCTGACTATGTATTTGTTAAGCTATCAAGATATGGCTTTCACCGAGCACTATTCTACTAAATATTTTGTAGCCTACCCATTCATTATTTTCGTTTTTGACAAACATTGGCTAATGTAAGTTACCCACTAACAAAACCCAAAAACAAAAATGTCAGTTCCTCATATTTACCACTTCAACCAAAAATACGAGGGAAAACAAATTACTCTCGTTCTCATTGATGCCATTATTCCGGGCACAGCAAATTCTACTAAGTAATCCGCGATATATAAGACAACGAAAGAACAACGAAAAATCCAAACACTGATGCTCATTACTAAAGATCTTGGTAACAAATAGCATTGAACGAAAGCTCATGGCAGTAGAGAAACAAAAAGTTCTCATAATTCATTTCTACATCACGAATGTTGTGTTTCGTCTGTAAAATGCCTTTGGTGAAACATCAGCTTAAAAACAACATCCGCTCGAGACCACCGCCCTTCTTCATTAGTTGTACCACATTTTACACAAATCATAAGAAGAAACGCTGTACTAGTTAAATGCAAATGCGAATGATAGGAAACCTACTTTTCGTGTTTTTGAACTTTTCAAAAATTTCATTTTCATTCTTTTAGCATATTCATGAATTTAATACACATATCCTGCACTTTTCACAAAACAAAACCATTTTAAAATCAAGTTCAAAAATGAAATTGTCAAACCCATCTTTGTTTTTGTCGAGACAAAAAACAATGTACTCCATGATTATTGTGAAAACTGAAAACGATAAATTCTAGAATCGTGAACCGTCTTTTAAAAATTACCTTTAAAAATATGCAAGAGAACAAAGAGGAAGTAGCCAAATACCAATTGTGCGTGGACAGATAAGAAGCAGTATTTGTATTTATTTGGATAGATTTTTTGTTATAATTTTCATAAAATGTATGGTTCATTACAACTGTCGTATCCTTTTAAGTATGTATTATGCAGATACCATAATCATAGAAAGATTGTCAACAGTTTTAGAGCACTCATTATTGGTATTTCCTTGACATGATCGGAAATTCGTAAAGCCAGAACTTTGTAAAGTGCATGAATTCAAGATTTAGGATTAAGTGCACTTGGAAAAGTCAAAGATGAGGCATCACAAAATAGGTTTGGTAGTTTATTTTTACGTAAATTAGGTAGTACCCGACGCGTGTCGCCAAAGTACAAGTTACATATACATACATACATACAAGGTACATACATCTAAATAATACGGCATCTTTTACCTGAGCGTGGCATATCCACTGCGATTATTTTCTAAGTGGTGTGATAAACGAGTGCTGTATTTAATTGCATTCTTCGTTTCTCGATGAAATTTATTTTCATCCTCCTTCATTAAATTGTAAAAGCAAAGTAAAAGGATAATCTGATTTATAAACGAATGACGGTAGATTAACCTTTAAATGAATGACTGCTGATGCTGACTGCAACTACGAGCTATTATTAGACTAACTGTTCGATACAATATATCCTGTTTAAATGTCATCATCATTAACAACAAACTTCTCACTCGTGGGTTTTTGCAAACCCGGTAAATATGAGTCTTGAAGATTAAACGAGAAGTGCAAACTTGTGTGAATTTTTTAGAAAAAAGACACGAGTATGATTATTGTTTCTCCAACATTGACTTAAGACATATTGCACGCATCAAAATATTTTGCCTTCGTTGAATTTTTGATGATACTAGCTGCATTGTTTATACTAATGCCTTCAACAACTAAAGTGCCTTGAACTTGATAAAACAAACCTTAAATTATATGTAGCAGGGCTACACTACTATACCCTTTTAATAGAATATTATTTTTTGCATTGTTTAGAACTAAAGATATCTCAGAAAACTATATCTCACACTACAACACCTCCATTGTTAAACACTGTATCATTTCGATAAAGCATGTATGCACAGTCTGAGTTTAGTTATCAGCAGTGGAAATATGGGTCAAGTCACGCTCAAGCAAGAAAAGTAGTAAAAGCAGAAAAATAAAAAAATACTCCCATCGTAAAAAAATACTATCACAACACCAAGAATACTATGCAGATTGATATAAGTACGAGCAGAGTATTCATAATTTGCTTTAGACATATAAGCAGGCACTTTTTCTCCTTACATTTGCGTCTTCCTTCCTTCAAGGCATCATCATCAGCAAGCCATTCTACGCTTTGTTTTTAAAAACAACGTTAACGTAATATATTATGATCTTTATTGTATTATCGTCTATTTAAAAAATGCTTTTCTTTTCATTTCTTTTTTACAATCATTTGGTTTAATATCATGAGTGCACACAAGAAAAAAAGGGAAAACACCGGATATGCATAGTGCAGTGGATTACAGAGGGCAAACGCCAACAATATAGCGTTTCAAACAGTGATATCATAGTGGATATTCCTTCACAGTAACGTAGGCATGCAGGTGCATATGACACTATAAAGTACATTCGAGAAGCGTTTTTCATAAAACTCTATATTTTTATTATAATTGCATTTTACGTTGAGTTAGCAAACTATAGCAGTACTTTTACCGGCAAAGGTGGTACTGCTTTCAACAAAATATGCACTTGGTCAGTCAAGGAGTTTTTAAACAATGCATGTAGGTACCAAGAAAGGCTGGGTTGCGGTATGACGTTGTAGTATCTGTAGCGTTGAATGACTTTGGACTGAAAGTGTAAGTTGTTTATTTGTTAAAGGAGCCTTTGCATATTAACGTAAAACGCGCTGAATAAAATGCATTGTAGTTGCAGAAGGTGATGTACTTTACCATACCTATACTAAACCAGGTCGTAAACAACTAGATTAATTATCAGCTTCAACATAGTAGTTTTAAAGGTCGATGGTAAAGTGTACTCGATCCTAGTTTGATTTCGACTTTAGTCCCTTCAACTTCCTCTTCCATCTTGAATGTCACTCTGTTTTCCTTGGTATTTCTAATTTCATTACTGCAGCATTTGGTAAAGCTTAATGTGGCTCGTTAATTGCACCACCGTCAGTGAGAGTTGGGACGTTGATGAGAACAGTGGCCAGTTTAAGGGACGGTGTTTTAACGAGTGAATTAATTGTGTGAACTAGCTGGTGGTTTTTTGTGTTTGGCTATAATAATTGTACCCGGAAATCCGAAAACATGAAGCTACTAGCTGCTTTTCCAAAACCAGCATTTTTGCTGTGTTCCATGCTTTTTGTGTGTGTTAGTGGAGGTCGCAAATCCAGTCATCATCATAGCAAATCCGCAGCTTCGGTGGCAGCAGCCTCTACTCCATCAGTGACGCCAATTGTGGAAGCAGATGCCACTTCCTCTATATCGCAACCCTCATTGCAAATGGCTCAGTCACGTAGCGCAGCTATTGCCAGTGAGCGCTCTTCCAGTCCTGCCTATAGTCAGCCCATTTACAGTAGTCCATACGACCCTGCCCTAATGTCAGACCAGGCGATTTCAGAGGCTTCTTACTATGACCCGGTTGTTCCCAGCCAACATCAATATCATCACCCACATCATTCTCACGCTGCTGCCTCTGCCCATTATCCTCACCACGTTCCAGCACCCGTGGCGACCCCACATGCCAGACATGCTGCGGGTGCCGCCGCAGCTTCGGTAGCTCCTTACGCTGCTGCTGCTCCATACTATGGGTATGGTCATCAAGGATATGGCTATGATTATCCTGCACGGTACCTTGCACAAGGATCCCACCAAGACGGTTATATTGCAAAGAGGGCGCACGGATATGGTGGATATGGATGGCATCCAGACTTGGAAGTACAAACTTTGTTCTTTATCGGAATCCCACTGATCATCATTCCTCTTCTCTTCCTCTGGCCATACTTCCTTTACTCACTTCACTACAGAGGGGGACCCCACGGTTATGGCTATCGGTCTGCCTCTGGAAGCGCAGAAGTGCTAACACCGCAAAAAGAACTCAAGGCAAAAACCGACGAGCTCACCAAGAAGGTTCTTCCCAAGCTTTCAAAGAAATCTGACAAATCTTCAAAGTCTTCAGATAAATCATCAAAATCTTCAGACAAATCTGACAAAACTGAGAAGTCTTCAAAATCATAAACAAATTAATTAATTAGGAGTAAAACGAATGATTATGATTGTTATGTATTCATTTTATGGCTGTTTTACTTGGTTTGCCATCTAATTGGGTGACCAGAACACGCTATAATGTTCATACCACATTTGTTGACTTTTGAAAAGCTAATTGTTAAACTATTTATTGTTGTTATTTGATATAATTTGTAATTTTTGACTGAATGTTCTTTCTACCAGTGTTACTTGTTGTTGTTACCACTTTTATAAAAAAAGATGTACAAAATATCCATAAAAATTCATTAGGTTTATATATTCCGGTATGTTCAGTTTTGGAAAGAGTGTGAATTTTACTTGTCTTCTTCTTGATTGTTTGCTTGTTGGAGAGGGGTACTACAATATACATTTTCCGTACAATTACAAATTAGGTACATATTTACAAATATAAAACTGTATGATTGTAGCATTTGTATACAAATAAGCGCATTTCTGTCTAGTTGCAAAAAGTATGATTGAAAGATAAATGACTTTAGCGTAAATATAAAAAATGCATGTAAAAATGGTTGAGTCATTTCTCTCATTACATGTTAATTGGCCATGAAAAAGTTCCTGTGCGTATTGCTGATGAAAGGTGTGCTGAATGTGAATGATAAGATATTATTTATGATGAGAAAGTTGTATTCTGGTTACTGATGTTTGCTTTTGTTTTATGTATCGTATTGATCGTTAATAGTAGTTGAACTTCAACTGTTGAAGTATATCGATTGTACTTTCGGTGATTTTAATATGGTTGACAATTCTTAGCTAAATTAACGTGAGATTTATTTTTTATATAATTTTGCCAAAACGATTACTCGGAGAAAATAAAGCATCAGAGATTACGTTAAGAAAACACGATGATCTTGTGTTGTAGGAAAACTCTAAATTCATTCATCAAATATTATACATTTTCATATTTCTCTTTTCACCAGTTTTTTGTACATCATTTGGACGTACTATCAGGTAAACAGCATCAGAGAGTAATTGGGTTATTTCGAAAAAAAGAAAATTGCATCAACACCTGTAACAATAAAATGCTATAGTTTACCCAAGCATCGACCGTGACATTCAACAAAGATTCACGTTGGCAGGCTACACATGTCTACATCTCATCATTGTGGTTACATGCTGTTCATCATGGTGTACTCACATCGTGTGTAAATATTAATCCACATTGTATATTTTTATTTAATTTCTTTAGTTAACGTATAATTTAAAATTCCTCTGTGTAAGTCACAAAGGGTGGAAACCAACGGACTACTTTACAAACGAACTACTTCAAATAAAGCGTTTTAATTAAAGTTATTATTATAGAACAGGTTTTATAAAAACACATACTAATATAGTATATAGGGACAGACTGTCTGGTATAAATGTAACGTACCTAATTTGGCGGAACAATTATGCCATAAAAATCAATGTTTTTAAGCTAATTAGGCTTTATGTGGTGCATAAAAACTCCAATGTATGGTGGTCCCATTCAAATCCAAATATATGATTTTGATCTGTTGGTTTAATAAAGTAATCAATGTATCCACACTCAGAAAACTGTAAAATTATTCATTTTTATTAATATTCTTTTATTTGATTGCAAACCGTTAATCATTCAAAACAACCAAGTTTACAAGCAGATAGCGTAATAAGCCAAAATAGATTTAACATCAGTTTTCAACACTTTAATATTAAATTAAATTATTGCATACGAGAGACGTGTTATACGTATACTTAAATCATAATGCAACCTTCCTCAAATTGATATCATCACTGGTTCTTCTTTTTCTTACCTTTCACTGCGTTCACTTGTTTCTGATTTGGCACAAACAAACTATTCACAAGTAATTTGATCAACTTTACTGACAAGCAAAGTATGGCTAACGAAAGTAAAAGTGCAGCGGATATAAAAACTGCAACTATATCCCAATGGCGCCTCTCGTACCACGTAAGATTGTATGAAGCTGTTCTAAAATGACTTAAATCCCCTTTGTGACGAAGCACATATTCTGTCCAGTACAGAGCTTTGTCCGCTGGATGGATGGGTTGGTCCCTGAATATTCTTGAAAGTTTTTGCATTCTCTTTTTGTACCTACGAAAAATATAAATTGAGTTAATAGACTGAACTCAATGAACATTATTGAAGTGTCAAGGGAAAATGCAGTGACTGTAGTAGCTTGTTAAATGCTTGCCACTTACTTTTGATTAGTAGTCATGTCTCGTATCGCTCCACTAAACTGTTCTTTGGTTATAGTGGCTATTTCTAATACCATGCCACCACCCATATCTCTAACCCTTTCTGCAGTAAAGTCTTGATCTTCATAAACCGGAAGTGCTACTATCGGCACCCCGTGGAATATTGCTTCCTGAGTGCTTGGCCGTCCAGCTTGTGTGACAAATGTTAGTATTTTTTTGTGAGCTAAAATAATATGCATTTAATGTTTAATGAAGTACTGCAAAAGGCTTACTTATCATAATGAGTATTGCATTACATGATGAAATTTGAATGTACCTACCCAAAATCGACTGCTGAGGAAACCACTTTCCAATGTACAAGTTTTTAGGAATGTTTTGTTTTGGTACATCACCAGTCCATTTCCATAAAAATTGAATATTTGGAAATTCGCTGATAGCATCGAAGAAAGCGTCCAAGTGCGCTTTAGGTAAATTTCCTGGAACAACAGCACTACCAAAGCTGATATAAATGAAACCGTCCTTCCCTCTCTGTACAATTTCTTCCAAATCCTGTTGCATTATATTGATAAACAATATCACATAAAATTTGCCAATACCAATTGCACAATTATTGACAAAACGATATAACGTATTACTTTACTTTGGGTAACGGTTCTGGATTTTCAATACAGTGCATGCCCGCAACCGTAATCCAATTGGGTGGCAACACGTGGGGATACCCTTCAATAGCAGATTCACTCCACAACATGATACTAGCATTCCTTATATAATCTTCCATTGGTGGTAAGTCAGGAATCTCAAACTTTTCCCTTAATAATTTCCCTAATTCATCGTAGTAAGGTTTTGTTTTATATTTCCAAATAAGTGGTTGCAACGCATTGTTTGCTCGTTGCCAAAATGTCATGGGAGGTGTATAATGATGCTCAAAATCTGGTATTCCAGCCGTATCTGGAACAAATCCAAATGTTTCATAGAACGTAGCCACCATTACCTATAAAGTCACATCATATCATAATATCAGTTGTCAGAATTTCTGACATAGCTTCTGACTGGGATTTGAATATTTAATTCATTGTATACCGTTGGGGCATAAAATATGAATGGCGCATTCAACTTGTATGCAAGGCCAAGAATACATTCCGACATGAACCAATCCAGCACAAACAAATCAATTTTTGGCTTGCTTTTCAGCCAAGTTTGGACTGCAGGGTCCTCCAGAAACTTTTGGCAACTGAACATGCCCATTCTAGGACCATGGTCATAACATGGCTCCAGTTGACCGCTGATCCTTTTTGTAACATCCAAATCACCCCCTTGCATGTAGTCGTTGATGTATTTTGCCATTTGCTCGGGTATGAGTTCAGTAACATTTGGTAAAGGATCCTTTGGCGGATATGAGCTAATGAAAGTGATGTGATGCCCATTTTCAACCAGCTTCTTTACCAAAGGCCATAGACTCACGCGATGACTATAGGAGCCGGTGGGATGAAAGAAGGCAATTTCTTCCCCTTTCACAATATGAAATGAAATTAAGATTGCACTTCCGATCAACAGCGGCAGCAGTAGCGTGAGCTGCAATCGTTGTTGCATGCTCCTCGTCATCTGAGTCATTGATCTGCTAAATAGACATGGTACAATAATGACATTATTATTTATTTTCCGCCATCAGTGCATTTTATGAGAGAAACCCAGAAAAACCAAGCCTTTACTTTTTTATATTTCTTGGTTGAATGAATTTATCTGATAGTGTGGTAAACAATCAGTGGCCATGAATGAATGGGATTGCTCTAAGGGAGGGTAGCATAAAATGTAGTAAAAACACGAACAAAGTGCAGATATGCTGCTGCTCGTCTTAACGAGGAGTAGCGTCCAACTTTTAATTAAGGATGTGTGGTGCGTGGCGTGCCTGCCAACACGTTAACACTTTCACTGATAATCTTACTTTGCTTTATGAGCTTTATAATACCAATACTTGGCGTTGTTCGTGTTATAAAGTTTTTAATTTTGTGTAATTCACGGAACACCGTGTATTGGTTTAGAGAAGTAGGATGTAAAGAAAATGAAAATAATTTTAAATGTTTCTTGTTACATGATTTGTAATCAGAAAAATTAGATTACATATCTCAAACTTTTATTTCCGAAATACTGTGTGTTTTATTGTCGTGTTTGCATGTTGCGAACTTGCACCTGATTAAATACCTATGTATGAGGTTGTTTTATCGTTTTCAGGTATCAGGAGTCGTGAAATGGGTGTCAAATGCCAGCTATAAAAAGTATTCAATATAACATTATAGCTATAGGTTATAAATGTGCAGATAACTGTTTTGGCAATTCACAATGGGTGTTATACTAGCCAAAGATGTTGACAATGTTGTGATTTTCTCATAAATGATCAATCAAATATCTAAAACGAGCCACTTTCTCATCAAGCTAATGGGAAAAATGATAATAATTTGTCAATTGTACATGATATGCCGTAAACCGCTATGTCGATGCAATTCAAAATGTTTTTTAAATTAAAATAAAAAAGAATGCAGGTCCATTGCGGATACATTTATGAGATAAGCGCACTTGGATAAGCATAATAATTGATGATAATGAGGCACCAACATACCTACCATGGTGCAAGGTCGTTGACCAATTCACATATTACGACAAAGATAAATTACCAGTGCATATGCTCTAGCTTTTGAATTCAGCGGTTTCAGTAAACAATGTATTACCATAATTAATAATTTGTTTGCATTTTCTGCTTTCATTAAATATCAACCTAGACTGATTAAGATTAATATATTATGCTTTCAAAAGCATACGCATAACAAAGTTTGTATTGACTCAATGCATGATTGAGTCAAGAGTACTCACAGGCGAGCCAGTAAAGCGGTGAAAACATCGAAATATACGGTTTAATAAACTTTTAATGCTTCTGATGAAACTGTCAAAATTAAAAAGCATACACACAACGTAGGTATGTGGATATGCTCATAAAACGTGTCTTAATTACTGACACAGTTGTTCGAGTTGTTTCTTCTTCATCAATCTTGATCAAAACAGTAATTTTTAAGGAAGAGTTAAGGCAAGAATGTTACAATTTAAATGCGAACGTACGTACGATGTAAGTTTCAACCGATAGACTTGTTATATGACAAGCGGCAGGATGTAGATGCGACGTAGGGGAAATGCACAAGCGTTGACAGACATCAAATTGTATGATATATTACTATGAGTTATGACAGTTTTCGATAAGACAACATGACTTCATTTTTCATCAATTTCGAGTGTTTTGAATTTTCGTTGAATTCTTCAAGATTCTCGATTAGAGAGATGAGGCGAGCGAGGCGTTTCAGACAACAAGGGATTGCACGATCCAACATTTGCAAATAGGAACATTGTTTTAGATTTTCAGCATCTTGGAAAAAACAATGAAGCTCTATTTTGACCTACAGATTGCCCTTTCATGTCTACTGTTGATAACACAAGCAAGACAAACCGGAAGTAGCATGACTATTACTGCAAAGCTAAAGTTCAAGCTCTCGGGAAGGTAATTGACGGAAATAACAGTTCGTAGAGTTCATTGGCGACATAATCTTGAGAATGTTTTTGCTTTGGCTTGTACAGAAACTTAATTGACCAGGACGACTTTTGTAAGTAGCTGAAGCAATTACCAATAGGAAAAAAGAACTACAAACATGTCATAATAATTTTCGTTAACTCTGTGAAGCTAGTACTGATGGGTACGTGAAGGCCTATTACACCAATGACGGAGGAAAAACAATTAAATCCCTTGGAAGAACTGGCATTGTTTTGGACAAGGTATAAATACATATACCCATATCAATTAGATCTATTCAATATATTTTGTAAAGAAATGAACGGATGTAATTAAATAGTTTTGTTTTAAAGAGAAACCCAGACTGGGAGAAGGTTTTTGAGTTTCATTTCGACAGAAGACTGAAACAGGTTCCATCCAATAATTTTCTTAAATTGATCCTTCAATGTTTTTATATTTGTTAACATCTAATACTTATAATATAATATTATCTATATGCATATTTTGTAGTATTGGTACTTTCATGTCTGTGATCACGATGCTTTCAAATTTGATGACACTGTTGGAAGAGTTTGGATAAACGTGGCAGATTTTGTGGATAAAAATTACGTTGACCATGCAAATCTGGATAACGGAGGGTATGAAATTGTTCCCTATTTGCTTTCTCAGTATGGCATAAATTGCTATATTGCTTTCAGGTATTTAACAGTGAAAGCAATACCTGACCCTGTTGGAACGAGAAAAAGAAAAACCACACCCGGTATTTTGCCATTTCCCCGTGGAACACCAATTAGTAAACGAATTCGTTTTAAAGTCTCAACAAGGTAACTGCCAACATTAAATAAGTTGCATACCTGTTTCAACTGCATTCATCAAAAGTATTCAGAAGTAAAATATTGCTTGAATTTGTCTACAAAGGGGTTTACCAAGAAATATCTACCATCATGGTAATTCTTGCCTTTATTTACAACAACGTTTTGGACAAATATTGGCAATCTACGTTCTATTTTTATCGTGCAATGTTTGGCATTTTATCTTTAGAAACGCTTGTTATCACAGTAGCTGAAGGGGTGAATGGCAAAGAAAAGCTATTGGGCAAGGCAACAACTGTGACAGCAAGTTTCAATCCACTTTGGAAAGAAGTGTACACACTTGATTGGAATAAAAACAAGGATCAGGTAAAGTAACAGCTATTTCCAGGTACTATTTATGCAGTTCATGCAATAATGTACCGTATTGGACTACTTGTTACAGCGACTTCATTTTAAAGTTTATGATGGCACTGGGGAAAAGGCTCTAAGGGAAGCTGATGTTGTTGGCGATGCATGGATTCAAGTAAATGACTTTATTGCAAAAAGAGACAGCTTTACAGTACTTCTACCCAAAAAGGGGTAATTCAATAATATCAATAACTGAGTTTTTTGGAATTTTTCAATATATATTATGAGCAAAAAGTGGAAATTCATGCAAGATTATAGATACCTATATTTTGTTATATTTCATAAATACTTACTGTTTGAATGTTTTGTTTTGTAGCTCCTTAACAATGACAAGAGTGTAGCTCTTGAACACAAGTATTGGAAACCCACTGGACTGGTTGGAATTGGAGGATTGAAGTGGACTTTCATATAGGAGCATATTATTAAAGTATTTGCTTATACTTTTTTAAGACTTCAGCTCATTTTTATGGTTTCATTTTGCATACTTATGTCCGAAAACTCATTTGAATAAAATGCGTACCTATACCTTTCGTATATTCAATTTTTATTTACCTACATTACTTAAACAAAACTCACTGTTATCATCCACAGCATAAACAGACAAGTGTTTAGTGATGACTTTGCAAAATCAAATACGCATTAGATGTTCACTGAAACTACGCTGTGTCCGTTTTGTTTCAACCGCTGTGGCATTATGTAAAGCACCTTTCTATTATTACTTGTATGCTACTACAAAGATAAGATTAGTGTAATAATATTGTCATAATGTTTTTCATATGAAAACCTCAGACCGATGATGATGGACAAAATATAAAAATATTCCTTCTGTTCGGATGATAGTCCCTAGTAGAGTAAAGATAAAAATTTGTATTTTTATTTCTGCACTTTTTACTGTATCATCAATGTCAAAATGTATGTAGTTGCAGTACATGTTTGTAAATCAACGGTTCTCCTTCTCTAGTGTTATCTCCTCAATTGGATTAAAGTTTGGTGGTTCACGCATTGACAGTGTAAGAAAATTCCGATCATGATTTAAAAGTCCATATTTAAGTCAAAAACGTTCAAAATTGCAATAACCTTTCTTGCATTTTGTTACAAAATTTCTGATGAGTGATGCTGAAAGTTAAAACAAATTCATCGAAATGTATGGATCATTTCCCAGTTCAAGTGACCACTGTGATGACAAAGTTGATTCTAACCAAGTAAAAATGCGCATGGGTGACAATGATCGCGATCCAAGATGTCAAAGTCCAAATCACGTACTTTTTACAATCGGTGATTCTAGTGACTGTGAAAGCGTTTCAACAACTGCGAGTGGTTCGAACGCTTTAACTCAACCAAGAAATGAGGAAAGTTTTCTTGATAATGCAATAACAAATTGCTGTAATGATAACCCTTGGCACAAGTTCCATTTTCACAATGAGATCACAGACGCCAATAGTGCCGAGTACGGAACGTTCCAAAAGAATGGAAAGAAAGTTTTGAACGATGACAAAGACGGCGTGTTTAGAGATATTCAAATAGCCAATGTTAACAGTGACGATAATGACGATGATTGCATTTCTGTGAGAAGAGTGACGCGTGGTGTTTCACTTTCCACGACCACAGCAATGATTCCTACTTCCGCAAATCAAAGTGTAGCACAACTAAGTGAAGTTGATAGCTTGGGAGATGACAGTGAAGGAGATTGCTGCTTCCAAAACGGAGGAAAATGGAGAATTTTGATAGGATGTGCAATTGTGCAATTGTTTTCTGCTCTGATGGTATCCCTTCAGGCACCATTTTATCCTGCCGAGGTGCACATCAATCCTATTTTAGAAATTTTGTAAAGATAACTTGGCAATCTTTTCTAAAGTGACTTCATTTAATGCTGGTTTTGTGCAAAGGCAGAGAAGAAAGGCGCTAATGCAACCGAGTATGGATTTGTGTTTGGCGTGTTCGAGCTAACTGTGTTCATCGTAGCTCCGTTTTATGGATCCAGAGTTTGTGAAATACCTAATGCCTATAGTCTACAAATATATTATATGAATTTATTAGTGATAATATATCTTGTTATGATTTCCATTTCAGATTCACAATTGGAATCCAAAGTTTGTATTTAACTTAGGAATATTTACTGCTGCCATTTCGTCCATTACTTTTGGGTTAGGGGCAAAATACTGGATTATGAATATTAACCACTAAACATAACAACTAAAGCAATTTTTTATTTTTATTTTTCTAGCGTTTTAGATAAAATTGACAACGCAAACTACTTTATAGCCGCCTGTGCCTGTGTTCGAGCACTGGAGGCGGTAGGGGAGTCTGCGGTTATTACTGCTACGTTCGTTATTGTAGCATCCGCGTTTTCAGACTCCGTAGCACCAACCTTTGTATGTTTCCAATTTACAACATTCTTCCAGTGGGCTTTTATAACTAAAGTTGGTTTAGCTTTTTAACATGCACTAACCAAATACAATTTCTTTATCTGTAGGCATTTTTGGAAACGTTTTATAGTATAGGATTGATCAGCGGACCAATTGTAGGAAGTCTTCTCTACGAAATTGGAGGATATTCTCTTCCTTTTATGGTTGTTGGTGGTGGTTTAGTAGCTGCAGCCATTTTAAACTTTTTGATTCTTCCTTCATCCCGAGAAATCTCAGAGTACCAAAGTAATGAACCAGTAATCATTTCAAGCTTCAAAAGTTTCCGTCTTCTTGGGTCTATACCCGTGGTTGTCTCAGCTATATGTATTGTCATTGGGGCAATGAGCATTTCCTATCTTCAGGCGACATTAGAACCACACTTGCGACAGGTATACTTATACTCAACATTGTAAGATCTACTTAAGTATAAACTTGAGAGGTACTAAATTTTGCTTATGATTTTCAGTTCCACTTGACGCAGTTATCTGTGGGTGCAATTTTGATAATCAATGGGGCTGTATACACGATCACAGCACCTTTCTGGGGCATTCTGTGTGACAAAGTATTACAACTAAAGCTGGTGACATTTTGTGGATCTGCGATGCTCATTTTTGGTTATTCATTAGTAGGCCCTATTCCCATCCTTTCCTTCAAACCGTAATGAACTTTATCCTTCTATTCAATATGCTAAGAGAAAAATGCATAAAAAATTGATCTAATCTATTGTATTTTTGCAGGGCTGTATGGATAATAGCAGTGGGTCTGGCACTGCAAGGAATAGGTTTAGGCGCAGTTTTAGTTGCATCATTTGTTTCAATACTGAGAACAGTTTTGTGCGCACAATCTTGCAATTTTGCTTCACTATAACCGTTATAAACGCTCAATATTACTGAAGTGATGATGGACATTTATATGAAATAGATTAAATGGAATGGATGACACGCCATCGACGTATGGACAAGTTTCCAGCCTGTGGACTTCCATGTTTTCTCTGGGTTCATTTATTGGACCGTCATTGTCAGGAATATTATATGACTCTGTCGGATTTTCCAATGGAACACTTTCAATAATCGTACTCACGATGATTATGGTAAGAATTGAGTTGAAAAATGCATGAATTATGATTCTGTTTTGAAATTATAATATCAAACTTGTTTTTTTTTCAAAATAGATGTGCATTCTCATTTTGTTTGTTTGCACCTCGGACGCTGAAATGAATAGTTTTAATTACAGTGAAAATGAACCTCTTCTTAGTACATCTATCGCGGGGACAGTCTCTGTTTTTAGTCAGCAACAGCAACCCTCGAATAATACTCCCACCACATTTTTGAATCGTTGGACATCTAGAAGCAGACGCAGAAACTCATACATTGCAATATAAAGTGACAAAAATTATGCTTACAATTTGAGAAAATAAAGTTTTGACACAAGACAAGTTTTCTTATTTTCTTTTTCAATTTTTATTTGAAATTTAGTTGTCTTCAATATCATTTGAATTTGTCATAAAAACACAAAATGATGAGATACACACGTTTTTTCACATTAATATATCATTGCACAAGTCACATTTATAGTTTTGTCTTATATATATAATATCTTCTTTTAACAACATACGTAACGAACATCCGTACATAAATTGCAATAATGATAATTCTTTTAAATTGTCCAGCTTGATTAAATAGTAACAATATCTCAGTGAATCAGAATAAAAATGTATAAAAATGCATGATAGTAATCTGTAGTGTTTTAACACTTTTTAAAATTGCAATTCTCTTAACATTAATAATATCCAAAAGAACCAAACTATTTTATTTTAATCCTGGTAGATCTGAGAATTTTCACAAATACATAAAACATTTGAAGAACGATTGCGTTTCGCTTCTGGAAATATAATATTGTATAATACGGAGAGAGAAACATTTTATGCACAGATACAAAAATGGTTGTTGAACAGTATTCTTAAAATAATATACATGGGCTGATGTTGTGACATGGAAAATATCAGCCACAGCAGTATGGCTGTAGCAATACGTATTATAACTGTAATAAAGATTAATAATAAAAAAATGATTGACTCGGTCAGTCTAAATTTTTCCATCTTTTCCATATACAACAATATGTACATGGATCCGAACGTTGATTTTTGATGATTAGAATGCTTCGTATCTTTGTCCCTTATCCATTTACACATTAAAGTGCATGTCCTTCTTTCAAAACTCGCAAAACCAACATGCCAAAGAGATACAACTTTTTGAGGATCAAATTGCTTTCAGTCCCGATGACGGGTCTTCTCCAATTTCAGGCTTGACGATTTGGTACGTTACTAAATATTCCGGATATGCCTGCAAGTAAAAAATATGAGATTATGAATAAAATTCACAAAAAAATATACCAGAATTGTGACGTGATTTATACTCAACAATGCATTAACAGATTGAATACATTGCCTCGTACCGTACACGCGTTTTATTTACCCCATTGTAACTTTAGTCACTTGCAATAGCAATTAATTGACTATTGAAGCGTGCCAAGGGGGATATTATGAGAATTGATATAGCTAAAGCTTCAAATTACGAGTGAATAGGAATTGAACCTGGAGACAGCACCTTTTTGAAAGAAGCCGTACTAAATGCGTTTTACATGCCTTGTACTAAGCTAGGCTTAAAAATACTTGTACATGTACACTTAGCTCCTAAGTGTAAAATGTTTACCAACCTGCTCTCCACGGTAGACGACGTATTCTGGATATGTTAGACCTCCTGCGGACGGACGACCAACCACTGAATGATGCCCTGGTGGAGAGTGAGCCATTTTAAGTGCACTGAATTGTAAAAATGACTTTCCTAGAGTGACCCGACACAATAGTAACTGCCTATGACACTGATAACAAGACCGGTCCTTGTGAACAGGACATCCTGTACCCCCACCGATGCCGTAAACGTACTGATTGCTTTTAGACGAGTGTTCGGCGAAATATATTCCAGCACCAAACATGCCTGTAATCAAATGGAAAATATTTAATGTTTTTACAAACATCGTAGCATAATGAAAGCTCTTTTTGCACCATGTCATGTTTTACCTCCAATGTAAGCGTGACGTTCATCAAATCCCTTGTGTACAATGGCAGGAATGAATGGGCTTCCGTGGAAAAGCATCCTTTCGTTTGGACCCTCTCTTCCGTTTTCTTCCGCGACTTCATTTCTCCGGTGGACGTACCGTTCCCAAAGCTTGGGATTTCGAACTTTTTGAATCTAAAACAAAAAATGAGTTGGCGAAAAGTGAGATAAGCTTTCTCAATGACCACTACCAAACACAAAACTGTATTGTTTACTAAAAAAAAAGTAGAGCCATACCTTGATAATGTTATATTTGGAAAACACACCTCCCGCATGACCATTATCACGGTGTGAACGAATTGTTGCCTGCATCTCATCTTCTACTGCTAAAAATTCCCTGTCGTCCCTTGGTAGCTCAATGAGCATTGTACCTCCGCCCATGCTAGACCGTATCTTATCAATTCCTTTCAATAACAAATGTCTGTGACCATACGCAGCTACTCCAATTCCCTTCAAATCATCATGAGACATTTCTGCTAGTATCTCCAAATTAATTTCCTCTCTCTCAAAAATATCCCGAAGGTGATCTAATCCCATATTGGTCAGGAAACCGGCCATGGCCTTCATTTTCTCGTGCTCCTGTTCTACTTCCGTAACGACCATAGCAGATGACGAGGAACTCATTGTACCGTCTTGGGCATCTCCATCCCCTCCACCCGAAGAAAGGAGAGATCGAATAGGCATCAAGAATGGGTTTCCTGATGGCATTATCACAGTTTCATTTGCGACTGGAGCAATGTTTGAGACACTTGCTGAGGTAGCTAAGCCATCGGAACTGCCACTGCTGCTACCAGTACCACCACCTGTAGCACCGTTTACTGGAGGCAAAGTAGGCAGGGTAATAAGCGAACTTGACGTTTTACTACCAGTCAAGCTCTTTGTTGCCACTGGAAGTGACTGGTGAGTTGTCATTGCATCTTGAAGCAAGGAACGAACATCTTCAGCAACAGCCAGGTCTAGTGGAGTGTGACCCTCTTGGTTTTTGGCAAATGGGTCGGCTCCGTGTGCCAGCAACAGTGCACATAAATGTGTTCGTGACTTTTGAGCACTTTCATGTAGCGGAGTGAAGCCCCATTTATCCGTGGCGTTCACATGAGCGTTGTATTTTATCAGTAGGGCAGCAATATCAAGGTGTCCGTAACTAGCACTATTGTGAAGACTAATAAGGCCACCTTTATCGCGACAATTCACATCAGCCCCGTTCTCCAGCAGGTATTCAGCAACTTCCAAGTTATTGTATCCGCTGGCCAAATGTAGTGGACTAGAGAAATTGAAATTGGACTTTTATTCATCTTGCCATTTCAGTAATAGTAGTATTGGTTTCCAAATGGTGACATGCCACAATAAAGAGATTTACTATATATCTACCTAGAGTGACGGCCTTGCGCATCACGACAATTGATGTTCTCCGGTGTGAGCAGTTTCTTCACTTTGGCAAGATTCCCTTTTTTGGCAGCTTCCAGCAGTGCAGAGTTCCCTTGAAGTAAATCCGCTACATCCTCATCCTTGCAAAGATCAATGGGCATAGCTCCATCCCGATTCTTCTTGGTAGGATCCGCCCCATGTTTCAAAAGGAATTTGACTATATCGTACTTTCCTTTGGCAGCCGCCTCGTGCAACTAGACAGTAAAAGCAAATGGGAAAATAAAGAAAAAGTTTGTTTTGAAAACCTATGAAACTAGCCCGTAAAACGTGACAGGGATAATAGCTCCGAAGAATAAAGATAAACTATGTACAGGCTTTGTACAAAAGCCCGACAAGAAAGAGGACATAAACCGGGCTTCTATAAGCTACGTAATTTCATGTCATCATGATGACGCATATAAAAGCAATATATTATTCCCCTATGAGTAATGATGTCAAACCAAGTAAACATCGCTTCCTTTGTTTACATTAGCACGTGTAAGCATTATGCATATCGTCATAATCTTTTTCTTTGCTCGCGTGTGTGCCATCACGTCTAATGGTTACGTGCTAATCATATATCTAATACCCTGTAATATTTAATTTTTTCCAAAACAAGCATTCTCCTGTGTCATTCTAGCTAGTGGGCTATTTATTACAACGGGAAACGGATATTACGTATATGTATGTAAAGCTTAGTCTAAAACGTACCGGTGTAAATTTCCACAGGTCAGTCACATTGACATTCGCCCCATGAGACACCAGGAGCTCTGTGACTTCAAAATGACCGTACGAACATGAATTGTGGATAGGCGCTAAGCCCCCTTTGTCTTTTGCATGAACATCCGCATTATGTTGGAGTAAGTATTCCACAACGGCAACGCGATTATATCCAGAGGCGTAGTGCAGACATGTACTAAAAAAGAATAAATGATTATTATTCAAAATTCATTTACTTTTGAGAGACTGAAAGTTGAGTTCGTTGACTACTACCTATGTCTGCCAGCCATATCCCTAGAATTCACCAATTCCGGCCGTTGACTGAGTATTTTCACAACTGTATCGAGATCACCTGAACGACTTGCTTCCAGTAATTGATATTCCAGATCAACCACGGGAGGCTCTGCAGCAATAGAATAAATACGATTTATAATAGGTATATTGATACTTAAAAGCTGATATTATAATATTGTAGTAGTTGTACCTTGAAGAATTTTTGAAAGGTTCGTAGAGGCAAGCTGAGACACGCTGTATCCTTGCAAGGAGATTATGTTCGGATCAGCTCCGTACGATATAAGCAACCTGCACCCATGCGTATTGTCAGATCTTGCACACCGATGAAGTGCTGTTAGTGGTTAACAAGAAACAGGAATTAAACTAACAAACGAAAAGTTAATACGAATGTATGTACGCATGTTTTTTACTTACGCGTTTCACCATTCCCATCCGTAGCGTTTACTAATGCACCATTTTTCAGGAGAATTTCCATCATGTCATACATTTCCGGTCGATCAGCCACGATATGCAATGGAGTTACTCCGTCTTTTGACTTGTCATTTACACCCACACCTTTCTTTATGAGTACTTCAGCAGTTTTCCGAACTTGTGGGTAGGGACAGCAACTGAGTGCCGTGTGAAGCGCATTTTCCAATGTAAATGGATGCTGAAATTGTTGCACGAGTTGGTCAGAGTGTTTTTTAACCCTGGATACGTCTCCCATTCGACAAGCTTGAAGTAACGTGTGTCCTCTGTATTCATATGCTAATCTTTCCTGCAACTGACGAGAGGGAGCCAAATCAATAGCGGATTTGGAGTGGCAATTAAGTAGCGTGGGATCTGCTCCGTGCGCTAATAGGAGGGAACAAACGTCAACTCGAGACTTTTGTGCAGCCTCGTGAAGTGCTGTGAATT
The DNA here is from genome assembly GCA_029691765.1 of Entomobrya proxima. Taxonomy (NCBI): domain Eukaryota; kingdom Metazoa; phylum Arthropoda; class Collembola; order Entomobryomorpha; family Entomobryidae; genus Entomobrya; species Entomobrya proxima. Next base: position 5,289,414 of record CM056169.1, read on the forward strand.
GCCAGAGGTCCGTGGCTAAAGGACGTTTGAAGAGAATTTATTCATTAAGAATTCAAATGTATGTGCATATATTAACGCGTTATGCACTGGAACGATGAACGAAGTAAGTGACAGTGAAATTAAAGCTTACCATTCACGTTTGCTCCATGGGAGATAAGGAGTTCACAAACCTCAAAATGTCCGTAACTAGCTGAATTGTGGAGTGGACATAATCCGCTACAATTAACGCAGTAAACATTGCAACAGTTAAGTAAATATATGTTTAAACGCTAATGATAGTTTTTTAGTATGATTCATCTTTGTAAAGAATACTCAAATATTCCACGCATTAACCCTCCAACGTACTACGGTAAACTTCAAAGTGTCATGTTTGATTTTGCGAGAAAATAATACATTCACCTACCTAACTGACAATGACAAATATTATTTCAGTTATATATGAATTACTGTAACATGAAATTATTGGAGTAGTTTTTGAATGTCGTGGGTATAAACCGAACAAAAGTTAGAAAGTCTGGATACAAAATTTAAACAAAGGCATGAAAAAACCAATTTTAATTAATTTATGACATCAAACAATCAAGAGCTTTGTAAACCACTGCACTGCAAGGTCACAGGGTATTAATTCAATCAGAGTGATGTATTTTTAGATATCTACCATCCCAAGCAAAACAAGGTCCATTATTACTCAAATTGAAACAGATTCATGCTGGATTGAACCAAATTAATCTAAACTCCAAAACATTAAAGACAATTAGTTTGGTAAAGTCTCGTTTTTTACTCACCCCTTGTCTTTGGATGAAACACTTGCGCCGTGTTGCAGTAAAATTTGAACGATTTTTAAACGGTTGTAGCCGGCGGATAAGTGCAAAGGTGAGCTTCTCCTGCCATCTTGAGCAAGGCAGTTGACATTGAACGGAGTTAGATATTGCATTAACCTAAAATACAAATCAATTAAAAACGTTGCTACTACTTTTTAGTCCAATATATCCGAGTTTTATTCATAGGAATTGTTGCTTACTTGTCTTCATTCCCTGATCTAGCAGCTTCCAAAACTTGATGCTTCATATACTCGCCAGTAAAAACGGCCTGGGTCGTCCCTGGGTCAGCAAGGTCGTACGGCGTTTTTCCTTCAGAGTTTCTTATAGAAGGATCAGCTCCGTTTTGAAGTAAGGCTGTAAAATGGAAAATCACATTTTTATTGGTCATTATTGAGAAACTTCATGAAAATGTGCTAATAGCTGAAAAGCACACAAACAGTCATTAAAACGCTTTGCCTGCAGAATTTCAAAATTAGTCAGTTTATAGCAAATCCCTCTGTTTAAACTTACCAATGCAAACATCGATTTTCCCTTTAGCTGCCGCTTCCTGCAATTATTCAATCAGAGTAATAGCATGTCATTAAATCCTCATTTTATATTTGCAAGGTACATATGGGTAATTTGCAAACTTAACAAATTCAATCACTACTTGACTCTTCTCTAAAAGCTTGCATGTAATAGCAACATCAACGTAATAAAATAGAAAGCTAATTTTAATACATCATACATCATAGTATGCACACTAGATTACAAAGACACAGATTGTCATTATAATTTCTTCTGTTCACTCACATGCAACGGTGTGTAATTCCAATTGTCTCTGCAGTTCGGATCCGCTCCTCGAGAGAGTAACAGCTTGACAACGTCCGTGTGACCGAAAGAGCAACTAATCAGCAATAAAACAAAGAAGAAAAAATCATGAAAATTAATAGAGCACATTTAGGTAGACCATCTGAAAGTTGGATGACGCTGAAAGGATGAGGATGGCGTTTTCTACATTTATATTATTACCTAAGTCAAGTCACACACCAAAAATTCAAGTTGCACTTTGCAACGCAAACTTCATGGTAAAAAAACTTTTTCCTGCCTACCTGCAAATTATTTGTTAAACCCACAACTCAAACCATGTTATTCTACCCATTCATATTACTGCGTAAGTACAGTTATTCGAACAACATAATGTAGCGTTCAATACCACTACTAACCTACCTGTAGCATCTTGATTCATGAGCATCCATCCCCCTTCCTCCTTTTCTTATAATTTCCATAATGCCCTTATTTGCCACTGCCTTAGTACCTTTTCTAATTAATGTATGATTATACAGGAAGATTTTACCTTTTCATCTTCCTGTACTCTGCACTAGCCTACTCCTGATTTCTGAGAGAAATTTAATATAACGAATATTCGAAGAAAGCATAATATTACACAGGCAGATTATATAAAAAGGATTTACTAATACTGCTGATGTTCTTCTTGATGATCATGTCTGTTTATCCTCTCAACAATAATGATTCACATTATTGCCTTTTCAAACAGAAAATACCTCTTTCAGTTGCAACATTACTGCCTTGTACTGAAGACTAAACTGGTTCAAGTCAGTTTACGTCAGACCTGGCTAAGCTCTAGACAATTACCATTTAGCATTAGAGTACTAAAAAACGAAGGACTAACTACTACAAAAGGAAATTCTACAAAACGTTAAAATAGCAGCAGCGCTCTCATCATAAATCTTCTGTCGGAAAACTGCGAAACTCTTTTTGTGCACAGACAGACCGCTTTAAGCATAGCCCAAAAGCTAGTCTTTCGTTTGGCTTTGAGTAGTTCAACAATGCGATATAAATGAATTGTTACATTGATTTGTATCAATACAATGCGATGATAGCGATCACACTAGTAGCCCTTTTCACAATGGACGGTTGATAAAGTTTTACTTCATTCATACAGCAAGGTTACACTAGCTTTGTGGCAAAAAATAAATATCCATCTTAAACGGTTAAAAAAAGGTTAAAAACGGTTTTTTACCTGTTGTGCAAAGGGTGAAGACCCCCTTCGTCTCTAGCATTTATAGATGCTCCAAGGGACAACAAGTACTCCACAACGTCTTTCCTCCCGTATCCTGTGCAAAAATCATCAAAAGAAAAGTTTTAAGATAAATCATGATGTAGGTATGCATATGCGGTAAAGAAATTTTCACAAGAGATTATCATTGAAATCATCTTGATTGAGTGCTATCGCAATGGAAGGAAAAAGGAGGAAGTTCACGATGCGCACGGCTTACCATATTATATAGCCTTTTCATGCTTTGCCCTCCGCCTTTACTTTGTAGCGCTTTCAAAGATCAAAAAGTCATGCGATTTGTGCTCGACTGCTACTCAGATTTTTTTATTCAAATGAAAACAATTGATGAAAAGCCTATAAGATATACCTTTGTCACGAGTCACGACTAGACGATCAAATAAAAACCCTTTTAGCGCCTTTTGTCAACATCACTGAACGGTTCTGATTCAGAACTTTGAAAAATTGTAAATGTTCAACAAAGAATATCAAGATTGAGTAATATTTCATCTGCTCAAAAACTGGCTACGCAAAATCATTTGCATTGTTCATTGTTGCTCGATGACAAACACGGATCATATCACAAACCAAAGTGCAGATTTTGTAACGCCATCATAAATAAGATATAGTGGATACATTTAAATTGGATCATTTTTTCACGTATAGTTTTTAAATATACTAGAAGGTAAATCTTGGGCTCATTTCTGTAAAGTATCTTGTCATAGAAAAGGGCAGAAAGGCTTTTAAAATCCTATTTTCAGTAATATCTCACGATTCACCTATAAATTCAATCCGAATGCACGCCTGTTCCAAGTACCAAAACGACTAGTATATTTATTTTAGTACTATTTAATAGTTTCCTTATGATGACAGGTAGCATTCAAACATGACAAGAAAACGTGGGATATTTTTTGTTTTTATTTGGAGGAGCATACAAAGATAAGTCGTGATTATGGTTCGTAGTTTGGCACTTTGACAAACAAGTTACAAATTATTTTTCATTGCAAAGAAAGTGAAGTGAGTCATAAAAGAGCAATGTACCACAAGTCGTGATCGGGATTCGTTTCTAATTTCATTTCTGACGCAACAACATCTCGAACAAGTACATTAATATACCATATAACCTACTCCAACTATACCTACTTTGCTTTTTGAAGCCACATAAAGATGAATAGACGAATTTCGAACACTAGTTTTTGGATTGCCAGTCTCAAAGATTCAGTATACGGGAGTTGATATTTCATTATAAGTTGTAAGTGATGGAACAAATTAATTGTATAGCAAATTACTCTTGCCGATTGCATAATATATAATATTTTTGGTTTTGAAAAGTTAGCAATAGAATTTTATCAAAGACAAAACCCATACAAATCTAAATTACTTCTGTTTAAAGTTATTCACAGCCTTGTTAGGTACAAAGCCTTGTACACAATATTCTAACACTGAAAAATACTCCGACTCATTCTATTTCATTGATTTCATGGTTTGCTAAACAAGTTAAAAGCGTGGCATTAGAGAGAACATAAACTTGCAATATTCGTTGTAATGACTTTTGTTTATTCCGAGTACAACCTAAAGGTTTTTCAATTCAACGGAATAAATGTCAGTTACTTTTACTTTGATATAAATGGTTAAGCTTAATACTATTAACCTGAAAAAGTTGGTGAGATCTGTTTCTACATTGGATTGGATTAAAGAATTGCAGATATGATCTATGCAAATTTTCAAGAACGGTACTTTAAACATTGCTTGTTAACACAGTATATACCTACTTTACTTATGTTCAACAAATAATGACATTACATGATGAATAGGCAATATTCAATTCAACGTAATGTCAATAAATTTTAAAAGTGTAATGAAACAATTAACCGTTTTTTGTACTATGTACAAAAACCGTTTTTAGTAAGCCTTAATAGCACATTGCTCTTCTACTACAACAAAATTTAATGAGTGTTTAATGATCGTCCGAAAGAAAAAATGTAGCATTATTGTGTATCTGAACTCTGAACTACCTTATCGGATATTGGAGTCCAATAATTGGACTATGTAGCCAACAAGTCATACAATTTGCTTTGCATTGCCATGTATTCTATATAAAAATATTCAAGCTAGCTGATTTTTGACGATTACCGTGAACCTAAATAATTTCAACAACATAATTTTAGATGATATTTTTTCTGGCTACTTCAATCAAAAGTGACCGTTATTCAGTTCCAAGGTATACGTACTACTGTGATGATACTGGCAAGCCTTCAATCATATTTTGTAGCTTCTTAGTAGCTAGCCGTCTCTACGCAGTTTGTATTTATGATCATGATTGCTTTTATTACATGCGCTACATTTCACATGAACGGTTAAAGTCAGAAACAACCTAACCTCCTGTGTCGTCAATATCATGAGTGAATGGTAGCCACTATTACAAATAATCCTCAACAGAAGTTCTGTTTTTCCAATGTCAAAAGGCATGCTCTAAATACGTTTCATTCACATAACGCTAAGTGACCATTGCCCAAATTGAGATGTTGTACTTATCACCGTACTTTTGAATTTTCCTACTTTGTAATTTAAGTTAACACAATAAAGTTTTAGAGTTATAGTTTAATGTATCTGTTTGGTTATAACTATTGTAAGTATTTACTTCACTTACATTTTAGAGCGTGTTGGTACATATACGAACGTTTCAAGGAAAATCAACTCAAGTCATAAACTTGAACTGACTTTGTCCATTGTCGTTTGAATGATGATAATAATGACAATGATGACTAATGACGTTTCGCAGTTTCGTACAATAGTGAAATGAAATTGAATATTAATATAACAATTGCAATTTTTATTTTTTTTGCCTTAAGGTTTTTATACGTCAGTTGCACAATATTTTGATGGTGATTCGTGGTTGTGATTTTGCTTTCGACTATTCTTTTATTTCTTATCTTAAAGCAAGATTTTTGAAGAATTTATTGTACTTCTTTTAACTTCATTTTTATGAGAACAAGGCTACAAAAATATAAATATTATGACGAGCATAGGACATTGCGAATCCTATTTCCATTTTTGCTGGCTGTCTCTTTTAGAAGTCAGTGTTGTTGACAAGAAATATTTATTTGCGGATCTTTTTATTTTTGCGACTGAGTTACTGTTTAAAAAATAGAAAAACTCTGAACATGCATTTTACATAGGACGTTGTTCATTTAGCATTTAGCAATGGTTATGCTAAACAAAGTAAAGAATATTCGAAACTGAATTTTGTGGTCAACATGATATGATACACATACAAAATGCATATAATTTTAACTTGAATGGCTTATCTAAACTGCGCTTACCGCTGGCGAAATGGAGGGCTGAACTCCTACGTCCAGAGTTATCCCTCAAGTTTACGTTTCTAGGATTTGCCAATTGCTTGACTCGAACCAAGTCACCCGCTTTGCAAGCCTCAAACAGGTGCTTCAACTGATCCTTTGCAGAAATCGGGGTGGAAACGCCAGAGTTTGGAGCACTTGAGTTAGCACTGAGACAACTGGGACCACCAACACCGGAATTGCTACCACAACCATTTGTTCCTCCTGTAACCCCACTGCCACCAATACACGAGGTACTAATACTGCTAACGATACTCATGTTTCCGGGCGAGGACTCTCGTATTTCTCGTAATGTACTGTGACTATGAGCACAACCACTATTAACACAATTGCATCCTCCACCGTTCCTGTCACCTCCACCACTAGCACTATTTAAAAGCATACTATGCAGGCAAGATAAACTGGTACAAGTGGACGATGACAACGTAGAACTAGTTGTAGATTGTCCGCCGTAGTTTGATGTAGCACCGTTGTTACTACTAATTAGTATACCTCCCCCACTTGAGGAAGATGGAGGAGCATGTCCAGCTGCACCTGGAATGGTGCGACAAGGACTTCCCCATTCAGACGGTGTGTCCAAACCACCATTTCCACCACCCCCGCCACAAAGGCAGGTGGAACCCGAGCAATTGTTATTTAGCGATATGCTTCCGTTTGCAGAACCGGGGCAGTTGCAGGAACAACTTCCTCCGCTGTAGTTGAGACCCGAGTTGTTTGAGCTGCTGCCAGACAGCGGTGTACAGGGACAGGATAAACTGTTGTGACCACAGGAGTATCCGGAACCGTTCAAATGACTGTTACTTCCATCCATCTTATTTCCCGACTTCGTATTTCCGTTTCGCGACAAATAAATGAGTATTGACTTTGCTTTTTTAAGTGGGTTCTTTATTGTTCTTGTTGGACATTAAATGAAGCGTAACGTTGATTCGCTGAAAATTGTTTGTAGTTGATTCGTCGTGCGGTTAAAGTAATATCGCTTATATCATCAAAATGGTTTGAATTGCTTTTCTGTAGTAAAATTCGTGACTATTTCAGAAAACAATAATATACTATTGAATTTTCTTTTCTGTTTGAAAATGCCAACATTAGCATTTTATTATCTATCTTGTTGCGATTTAGTCAAGATAATATGCATATATTTAAAGCACTGTGCAGATATATTAAATTGCAGTAACATAACTTTAAATTGCAGCTTCTCCGGTCTTCTCTGATTTCAACTATTTTCGTCTAGGCAAGTTGGCCAAAACTCTTCAGTCTTCGAAAATGCTATTTGCATGTTGTTGGTACAATTGGTCACAACACAACATCCAGTAATATCACACTTGGCATTCACGACGATAATTTTCTTAGAAATAGATAAGTATTTTGAAATATCATTGCTGTAGAATGGAGCATTAAACCATGTTTTCTGCAACTATTTAGTGACCGCAAAATTTAATCTTTAGCAGTTTTAAACGCGACACGACTCACGATTTTGCGACATTGATGACAACGCTCAAGATCAAAATTCGCTTGATCGTGAGATTTTTGTGTTTGTTACCCCAACCAAATCAAATTGGATGTTGGAAAAGATGAATGACTTTGCCCACGACGTGACATGGCGATGATGAGTAAAAATTTATTCCTTCTTCAGATTGTGTTGCATGTTGATTTTGGTTACGTGATATAAACTCTTTGGGCCTCGACTATGTAAAACATTGAATTCTCAAAAATCTGTTGTAGCTCCAATTTTTTTCTCACGCAGTTTAGCGGATTTCAGTTCATTTTAAAGCTGTTGCCCCTACTGTACATATACAGGTGTAATACCTATTTGTTGATTGATATAGGATTTCTTTATTTTCCAATTAATCATTTATGAAGCGCATCTAACTATCCCATTTAACTGAGTTTTATCGACAGCTAAATCGCCATCGACTATACAGTCATTGTTCTTATAACAGAAAAATTATACAGGACGGGATAGGCAGGCCAATGAACTTCCCTACTTTGTTCTTTTAACTTAAAGCTGGTACTTTGACTGAAGATTTGGGGATCAAAAAAGGAAATGCCCAAGAATACTGCTAATGTACGGCTTCCAGCAATAAAAGGTGTGATTTGTCATGACATGTAATACGGCCAATTGGTAATTATGTCATTAAATCGGTAGTTTGTCGATTATAAATGTGCGAGTTTGTAGATTATTGAAGTGGTGCGGCCATAATAATGATGTAGCATCTTTGAGCAGATGGTCCAAACTGATTGTTGTAATAAAACTGCGATGATTTTAATGAGATCCGTGAATATTTTAGCGGTTGTAGATGGGTGTCTTCAGCTATTCATGTAACTTTCATTGCTAATATTTCGTCTCCTTCTGTTCTGTTCCCCTCGTTTGATTCTTTGTAGTTGTTGCCTGCAAAAACATAAAAAATACCACAAAAGGGTTTAATAAGGTATTTTAGGTACCCTTTGACCATTAAGAGTTTTTATTATGAAATTAAAGCATGGTAGATAGTTGAATTGAAAAGTTGGTTTTTGGTAATAAAGTTCAGTAATCACTTTGAATTTTTTGGTTTGTAAGCGAAACGTTTTAAGTCAAGATTTACTTCAAAACAAAACCGAATGTAACGGTACATTATTCATTATTGATGTGTACCTATCCTTCAACTGCAGTGTGGGTGGTTGGCATTTTAAGGAAAGTAATTTGATTATCATTTCGTAGAGCCCTATTATTTTCTATGATTTACATAGCACATTATGAAAGCCTAATGTACTAAAACGTTTTATATGATATAACGGGTGACAGAAAAAGTATAAAGCGGATATAATCATAGACCAGAGTATATTTGGGATATTATGTTCACAAAATAATTTGGAAATGTCATAAGTTAGAATGACAATCTCAGCTCTCAAAGTTAAAATAAATAATTTTTCATGAACGAGAGAAAAAAAATCACATTTCATTACGCAAGGAAAAATTCGGCAGTTTTTGAAAAATTATACCTTAATACCTTTATATGCAACAGTTAACCCTTCACTGTTTCATTTTCCTTTCACTGTGTCTACACAAATATTTTTTAGATCCATCAAATGTCAAATCATGATGACCACTTATTCACTACTTCAATTTTATTATTTTTACCACAATTATATATGGGTATACGAAAAAGTGATAAAATGCGTGCTGGCAGGAACAGGTACGAACTAACCACGCACTACAGAAGAAAGCACTTCTTGAACCTATAATTAGTATAATTAAAAACTGATAAAAATATTGAGCAAATGAAATGATGATCACGAATAATTCATAAAACTGGCTATTGCATGGAAATTCAATAAGTGTGAACCGAGGTAAGCTGTACGTCCCTATGCTATGTGGTGCACAGAAATGAAGACAGTTCAATAAGAAATTGAAATTTGACTGAATAATGATAGTGTTGATCAACGGATTGGTAAAATGAAATTGACTTGATAATACTATTTTTGTTGATGCATAAAAAATTTGTACATTAGTTCTGTTCAAATATGGCTCAAATAACAGGTAGTCAAAAGGATAGATATGTTGAAAGCTTATTCATAAACACAGATTTGGTCTTTGTGATGATAACATAATACAATTATCATAATGTGAAAATGGCGACAACTAAACCAACCACCAGATTGTTGCGTCTTCTTTTTTATCTGTTATGATCAAAGTCAGTAGACTACAACTAACTTAACTATCGGTTTGAGTTGAGTATTAGTAAAGGTAGTCTGTGTGCAGCCTTATTGTATCAACGACATCCGCATCCTAAAAGCCAACATTGCTGCTAAGCTGTTTTTACTAAGTACAGATGCAACTTTCTATTAGCACTCTCCCGAATGAACGTTGTTCTAATACCTAGATACGAACCATTAATACTACAGTTTGATACTACTGCAAAAACGACACGAGGTGTAATATGATATGTTATATAATACCACATATATTACCAGTGGTTCAAAAACATATTCTGTGGTTTTGAAAATCATTTCAAATTGAATAATTTTGAACACTATTGTAGACTTTATCCCAAATCTATGTTTTTATTGCCCATTAATATATAATTACCTTCAAAAAAGCATTATTGTAAATATGGTTAGAATAAGTCCAGATACTTTTTAAATCAATTATTCTTTTTCTTTTTTTTGTATAATTTAAAATCATAGATTTAATTGAGTAGTAAAAGTTACTTTTAATGAGTTGATACACGGGATTTGGAGTGGAAGTGATAATTTTAATTTTAGAATACTTAATGTTGATAATTCATTTCCAATTTCCAGTGGTTATTGCAGGGCTTGGTGTTTCTTGTTTAAATATTTTCAACTCAGCTTGAACACTCAGCGTGCATAAGTAGATTTACTTTGAAATATTTTGAATATAAATACTTTGAAATACGCAAATATATAAATATGTATAAATTCAAAATATATAAAAAGAGCCTGTTTGCATTTTATTTTCATGCAAGCATATTGTGTACAACCAATTTAACGGTGTTACGTATTTTTCTCACATTACATCAAAATAAGATAAAAATGTTCATTTATGGCAGTTATTTATAAAAACGGAATATGACATGTTTAACAATGCAGAAAAACCGTAATGGCACTATGCATGAAATCTTTGCCATAATGTAGGAAGTGATTTCTTGTTTGCCAAATTGATGGATTTCTTTAACAAAAATACATGCATGAAATATTCATTAGTACACAATGCATTTTGTTCGATAGTACTATAGTTTTGATCGCTACTTGCGATCATTCGTCTTATTGCGATCATACATAAAATGAAAATGGTAAAAATAAAAATGTAAAAATCCATCGTAGGAGAAGCAGTAACTGGCAATTTTTAGGTTGTGGGACGACTTGTAAATGCAAAAATACTTTAACTTTTATAATAAAAAGTTTTAAACTGCCTATATAAAAACAGTACAAAGACAACGCGTGTTTTTTAGAAACAATAAAATAGGTGTGTGCTCTTCTTTTTCTGACATTTAACTTTAAAGATAACAGAAAACGATAAGCTTGTAAAGCCTGAAGTGCTTTTATTATTCCTATATTGCAAACTTTGTACGTGGAACAAGTTTTACGCAAATTGCAAATGCATGATTGGCGATAGCAATAGAAATGGTGATAAAGATGTGGTCATAAAGCACACAAAACTTAGGGTGGAACGTAAAATATAGGGACGATATACAATATAGAAGCGGTGAAACAATACTCAATTTGCATTTAATGTCAATTTTTATCGTGCAAGTAGGAGCAAAAAATATGGCACACTAGACACACTTTGATTTCTTTTTATGGACGGGGATGGGTAAAGTGGGACGTTTATAAGGGCAAAGGTTTTACGGCTAAACCATGTTAGGAAACATTTTACTGACTGCTTTTATTTTTTCACATGATGAATATAGCCGTTAAAATGTAGGGAAAAACTTGGACGTAATGATGGATATTATGGCATCAATGACGTTGTTTGTTTTGATATCATCTGTACCTGACTTTTATTCTGTATAACTACGCCGTGCCTATTTTACAAATTATTACGCACTATATTGTGAGACTTTACCATGCCTGATAATGAAGAAACATGTAAAACGACCATTGAGTTGACACTTAAATCGACAAAGAGGTTTACTACATGCGACCACGAGGGATTATATTCTTTATTATCCTTACAAAATAAAATCGAATGTGATTTGCTATTTTGTAAAGATAACTTTGTGAGTTCTTTACTTGGTAGTAGATTGACTTGGAAAAAATCTTAATTTTTATCTAATAAAGCTAGTCAAACACACATGAGTTTGTGCGAGGTCGTAATAACTTATCCACGTACAAGTAGGTATGTAGATGATTGATGCATAGTAATAAGTTGAATTACAGGAATTAACAAAGCATCGAACAAAAACTTTACCACCTTCTTTTACCATATTTGTCCCAGCCGCCATAGTCGTATGCCTTTTTGTCAGTGAAGTCATTTGAGTGTCGACATTTCATTTATCACTCTTTTGTATAAATAAAAAAACTGGTATAAAAACAAGTAGAAGCATTTTACTAAATAAAAGTTAAATTCCAGTCAAAACCAAAGATGCTTGCATAATGTAGGTATATTTTGCTACGAAGCAAAGAAGTAATGCTTGAACAAAAGCATCAATGTTTCAATTTCAAAGAGATATTTTATAATATTGTTTGTCAATAGTATATTCAATATACTATATTGACTAATAAATCGTACGCGCATAAGATGTATGCGTATTATGTGCAAAGATTTCGTTTAACTTTTGCTTGTTAATTAGTACGAGTACTAAGCCTTCATCTTTGTTTCGCGACAAATAACAATAATACCACAAGCACAAAATAAGTTTATGAAATACTTATATTTGAAATTGGTAGTTGGGGAGAAACCAGGAAAACATGTACTGACAGTGAAATGACTGACAGCAGCAAAACGCTAATACATGCTTTTTAAGATTGAGTCAGACAAAATTACAATTAGGAGTTGATCACTGTCACGCCAAATCATGAACATGCCATATTTGACCCTGCTGCTTTAAATCTGTTTCATGCTCTATTCTATCTTCAAGCCTCCATTTGTGCTTTGTTGATCAAAAAATATTCCTTCAAGCAAGTGCAAAGAATAATAAAATCATGTTGCATGTTGTTTATATGCTTCAGCTCACGACTCACCAGATACTAATAAGTTCACTCGCCTAACATAATCAAACCAAAACATAACCTTACTTGCTCGCGATTTTGAAAGAAAACTGACATGAAAACATATAAAACTCAACTAAAATCCACAAACTAAAGTCTCATGCCATTCAACAAAAAATGATAACGGCCAATGGGGGACCCTTCTCTTCATGGCTCCCGAAACTTTAGGCAACGAACATTTTAATGGAGACCTAAACTTAATGCTCACCCAAAAATCGATTTCGAGAAATCGTCCGGAAACAAAAAACGTTTGCACAAAAGTAGCACGCAAATACAGTAACACGATACCTATGATGTTTTATTGTACATATTATTACAAAAAATGAAGTATATATATAGAGAGATTGGTTTAATATTTTGCTCATCACTTTATTTTTTTCAAGACGACGAGTGACCTCGGTTTTGACATTGTTGAAAAACGGAGGCTTTTGTTTCATGTAGCTTATTGTTGACTTTTGTGTTAACCGTTCTCATGATTATCGACGTTGTAACTAATACTGTTTACATAGACTATAACGTGTTCCAACTCTATTGTTGGACAGCTAAAGGACTCTCTCATCATGGTCATGTCTTTTACCATATTTGTGTGCAACAAAGATAACTAGTTACTGGTCTCTTCATGGTGGTCACTGCATAACTTTGAGCACCACGATGACAATTCAATGGCGTCGCGCTTATGTTGAAAGCAATTCTGTCGGCACAAATATGAACTACCATATTTTTTTTTATTAAACCGACAACAATACAAGACACTAAAATGCGAGATACAAAACCCGCTGTTGTCTTAATAGACATTACAGTGTAGGTTTATAACATTCGTAACACAAGTAATGTAGTATGTATCATGCTTCTTAATTACAGTAACAAACATTGTGTGAACCATTTTGATTTAGGCTTTAGATTTAAAGAAGCATTTTCTTATGTATTTTGTTTAGAAACAGCAATACTAACAAATTATACATAATTATTTACACTCGTCAATCACAAATAACTTGCCTAATATGGTACTTTTCTTTCAATATATGAGTATTCTTTGTTTGTAGATGATATAGCGACACATAAAGCAGTCGTTCTGTCTATAAAAACGAATATGAACGATAGGATAGGACGAAAGGCAAATCAATTTTATTTTTTGTCAAGATCGAATTTTCAGACTCACTTCCTAATTCTTAACACTTGCAAAAATAAGAGTGCCCATGTGCTAGAAAGTTTTTATTGTAAATTGTCCCCCTTACACAACTCCTGTCTGTAGATCAAACTGCAAGATTGTAAAACCACGTCTCGATCATTGTCTCCTTGAATAGGCATAGCTAGATTACTAGATGGTCAAGTAAAAATTTAGTTGCGTCTTGTACAGATGCAGTCAAATATTCAATTTTATAATTAACCTAGATGTCAGTTTTGTTCTGACCCAGACATGCTACAAAAGTACAGTTTTGACTCTTACTCATCATCGTCACATCGCGAAATATGATACTGAATCTCATACTGATTATTTGCACAAGTTTTTATGCAGTGCAATAGAAAATTCAAAATACCAAGCAGCCATTCAAGTGAACACAAAGCGTACGGGATAGGGATACAGGAGAAATGAAAGTACTACAAAGTACAAACACTACTCGGTGCTTGTACGTCAAAATAGTCGCAAGATTCAAATATCAGTCAAAGATTATGGTTCATGATTTAATTTCTCAGTCTTCAAAAAATCAAAATGCAATACGCATTTTAACCTGAGTGAATACCGCAAAAATAAGAGAGTATAATATTGATATACATGATAAATTGAGACGAGATCTTCCGGCCACAACAACTACAAACTGTCTGACATGAAAATATGTCTGACCGTCGGCTTTCAATTTTTGTTTTTGACTAAATTACACTAAAAATATCAAAGTTTCGAGTTTTTAAAAAGGCAAACCAACTCAACAACTCGTAATCCCCCATCTCTGCTTTTTTCACAACAAAAAAGCAATGACCAGTGGCACTTTTGCCGTAGTTTAGTGTAAGTGTATAGAGCGTTAATAAATGAATGATACGCATAAAAAAGTGGTGGTGGAAGACGTGCATTTAAATCGATTACATTTTAATTGTGTGCACTTATTGCTATTGTTGAAATTATACAGATTTTAAATGTTTGAAATTGAATTAATGTGAGTAGCAGCAATAAAATTGTTTGGCGATTAGAAGAAAGGTAGGGTAGAGTATATTAATGGCACATAATTTCTATTGTCAATGACGTTTTTGCAACTGTGCCAAATTCCCGAATTTTTACCAGCAATTCCACCAACATTACTTTGTGAAAGTATCTAGTTAACGAATATAAATCAAAACCAAAACGCATTCATTTTACGTATTTGCACGTAGATCTACTTGATTAATATTGTTTATCCAAACGGACTCGGGAAATAAAATTGTTGCTTTTAGCATGCGTTATCAGTAGATTCGTACATGTCTGTCATTTAGGTATAGTCCTAAATAACTTTTACACTTTTCTCTCAACTGCCTGCCAACCCACTATTTCTGTCTCCACTTAAGGGAGTTTAAATCGGGAGGATAATTACAACTTTTGAAATTTACTTGAATACTTAGCTACGGTACGGTTTTTCGTTAGTCTGTCTTCCTATAAACTCTTGTTTTGTGTTTTTACTTTTTATAGCGCCCAAGTATTGAGGTTTCTATATTTCACAAAATACCACTACTTGTATTTCAGTCTGGTATTATAATCAACGAGGATAATGAATGTCTGCTCACACCAGCAAGTTTTAAAGGTGGCTTGCTCATTGACTGATGATGGTACGACTTAATACGTAATTGAAATACAATAGAAAGCGGTCGGTGATGTTTAGATTTCATTACATTCATTACAAGTGAATCCCTATAAACTGGCTAGATCAGCGTTGACTGCACATGCACATTACAAATTGCGATAAAACGAACGTGGAGACATGAGCTAATGACTATTTCAATAAAACGGTAGATAACATCTTACTAAAGGATTAAAATGCAAGTATTTATTTAGGAACAAAAGAGAACTAAATTGTAGAGCAAAGACACCATGCTATTTTGCAATTTTAGTGTCGTGTCGATGAAAGGTGGATGCTCTCGAATAGGAACTAGACCAAGAATAGGATGAACAACCGTAGACACAATAGACATGACCATGAAATAAATTAAGTATTAACGGATGCAGTTTTTAGATAGCTCAAGCCTTTTTTGCTTGATTTTGTTGGACAACATGACGTAATGAAAATGTATCCAGTATAAAAAAAATTCAACCCGGCATTTTTACCTAAATTAATTACTTATTCATTAGCGTTCTAACAAATTTGGCATTTGATAATATTTTAAAGGTTGATCGTATTCTTACTTTTTGACTATATTTCTAGCATTTTTATGCTTTATATGTAAAATCGGACTGAATTTATTACCTATGCACTTTTTAACCGCATATTTGATTCAGATTTTGTAACGATAAAAAATATGGCCACGGCTTAATGAGATTTATCAGATCGATTGTTGTGGTCGCACAATCCTGAACTTCTTATATATTTTCAAAGCTGAGAATACTCTTCTGACTTCTCTGTGAGGCCTTAAAGTATAACAATTACTCGATGTGTGTAGAATATATGGGATGCATAATATGTTGTATGTTTTACTCGTCCTCAACGCTTCATTTTAAACTAACTTGAACAGAATATTCAGTTGCGCTCAATAATGCTCTATATGCAATCTCTACGAGAAATGTCTGTAAGAAACTTAGAAGAAGACAGCGATGATCAAGTGGACGTTTTAAGATCTTCTTTTTAGACATCACTGTAAAGTAGGCATAGCAGATGGTGAACCATAATAAATACACCTATGCAAAATGTTCATTGACATATCCGTATAATATTATACCACATATCTGCAGTGGCTTTGATATGATAGTATGATTCTGGTAAATGGCTATTGTTGTCTGCTTCAAAAACTCAACTTTTCTCGTTTTTAGTGCATTTCCTCGCCCGAAGGAGTTATTAGATTTCTGTTATGTATGTATAAACTACAGGCAATATAACGTAGCATATGGTAAGGCATTTAGCATGACGCTGGCCGCTGGGAGATTAAGAACAAGGCAGGTTTTTCTCTGCTCCGTTTTTAATAAAATGTAGACACAACATATAACCATCATGCGATAGAAGTAAAGTCGACAGGTGAGCTCTGATGGCCGGGCCTTGGTTTATGAGCAGCAACAGCAGGTATCAGAGCAGTTCTTATTGTTGTCAGAAGAACTACCTACTTAGCACTGCATCAAAATCCTCATAAAAGAAAACTTACAAGTTCAAACTTGCGATGATCAAGAGAAAAGACTTTACAAATATATATTTTTCATTTTCTTACACTGTCGGTTTGATTATTTGCAAACAGCATAATGTATGCGTGTTGCGCATAAAATTTTAGGACTGGACATACGAATTGAATATATTCTTCGTGATCAAGGAATATGCCGTAATACTACAATGCAATTTCCAAAGATTTGATGTTTTATAAACAAAATTATGGAGCATTGGGGCAATGAAATCATGAAAACTTGAATAACCAATCGTGAATCGTGATGCAAATGCTCGAAAGAATTCGTCAAAAATAAAGGAAGAAAATTCAATAATTTTTAAAAATCGATATCCCAGGAAAACTTCTTGTCATTAATTTACTGCATTTCGTATTTAATTTTAAAAATTTGCCCAAAGATTATTTTCAAACCATCTTCAATCTTACATAAACTGCATGATTTTTTAAACTACTTTCTTGGTCTATTTTTCTTTGGCATTATTTCATAACTTTTTTATCATATATATCAACATCAACCAACATATATTATACAATAATGATCAAAGCTATGGCTATGATATAGGTATGTGGCACTAATAAGTGTGTTATTATAATGACAATGCTCATCGTGTTGTGGAACATCAAAAGGCAATAATAAAGCTTTTTGCGGTGATTTCTTTAATGATAAGGTTTCTCATGACAGGTGATTCCCAAGTAAATGAAAGAAACCGTGAAGTCACGATACTATTTTACCCTTCTACCACCACAGCAGCGTACATTGATGAACCCTTAGCACACAAACTTCCTCAATAAAAGTCCATTTTTTCACCCAAGACAGACTTTGGGTACTAACCAGGACAGGATGGTTAGTTGAGAAACTCACAAATCCTACTATGCATGTTGTATCATCATTGGCTCACCTTAGGGTAGCAAAAAAGAATGTCAGTATTTACCATTCATGTAAACAAAACACGGTATGAACAGTTGGCATTTCCGGTGTTCCTAGATTTCTTGAGCTGGCAAGAAGAAACAGGTCTGAAGTGGGATCTTGTGAATGGAACAAAATAAAGCTTCGTCATGGATTATTATCAATGCAAATTCGACTTCCGTTCTTATTTTTTATGCTGGCCAGGTTGCTCGCGTATTACATGTATATCTACGTTAGACAATTTTAAAAGGCATTTATTTAATAAGTTGTTGCCAAAAAAATTGAATACAATTTTTACATTGTACTGTGCATGTCTATGTGAAGATGAAGAAGGAAACATTGTCTGTTGACAAGCAAACCGAAACCTGACGGATGGATGCTTTTTAAAGGTGTAACTCAGTCTAAATGAAAAACAATTTGATGTATGAGCTACCACTTTTTTTGTACTCCAAAAAATAACAAAAGGAGATCAAGCAACATCCCGGATAAGTGAGTTCATGCTTCGTTGACCAAAATTGTTGTACACCCGTGGGAATTTGCAGTGTATGAACAGGACCAGGGTGATGATTACGGTCGACAATCATTTCGCTACCAGCTTTCGCTCGTGGAAATTTAATATTTAAAGAGACGGAAGTGATAAAAAAATAGCACCAAAAGACTTGTCGAGCTATTTTCCCCAAAATCATACTTAAAATCTCTATTTAGCAATTCCAGTATTTCAGTAAAGTACCAGAGAAATTTCAGAGCTAGCGTAAGGTCATTCTAGATTTGGCAAATGTTAATTAATAACCCCCATCGTGATTTTGAATTCCCAATAAATATAAAAAGCATATTTTGTAAGTACACCTACATACCTAAATGTAAAATTATTAGATACACTTAATATGATTCAATTCAAAGTTTACCATGCAGCATGCAAAGATTCAATTACCTGATTTGATAACTTGTAGCGCAACGTATGTACTGTGCCTGAGTTTAAAACAGTACAAGTGCTTTAATACATAAATATAAAACACATTTTCAAAATATCTGAGGTTTATAAACCAAAAAAACTCTTTATATGAAACTGCATTGACAATTCAATATTATTCTTACTTTTTGACGTCTGAATACACGCTGTCTGATGGCCTGCCGAAGGCAGGTCATTACACAGGTACCTGACAACAGCAGGTACTGTATGAGACGTTTATGCATTCAGTTGCAAGGTCAAACCCTTTGTCCTTACTTCATTCCTTAACGATTGGGAATTTTGAGATGCACCCAAAAGCAAATCGGTGATTTAGACAATGAGGATGGTCGCGTTTGGATTGGTTTTTCCAAAATATGCAAGAATAAGAAAATTCCTTCGTTAGAACTTATTTTTAAGGTAAATCGTCGTGGGTGGTCTGATATTCAAGCTTAGTTGGCATGATTGCGACGTTACTAACGTTTCGACTGTCGCTATACTGAATCGCATTTACAATTTGAGGTCTCCACTTCGATTCTTACCCATGTCGATTCAACGTAGGAAACTTTTTGCTATGATTTTAATGATAGAAATAATCAAAATAGGGTCGTCTACAATTGTGTGGTGGACACGTATTATGTAATGACTAGCTGCAAATTTTCTTGTCAGTATCTAATGCCCAATTTTTAAATTAGGTATCGTCACAATGCAAGTGCATGACCATAACCGACATGAAAATGAAAAGTCATACGTTTTTAAACCAGTATTTGTTACTGCAATGGCTATGCCAAATAAAAGTACGATTTCAGTTTCAAAAGCTCCAATTTGTTTGCATAATATTGCAAATCAGTCATTAGTTCAGAAGCATGCGTTACCCACATGCAATCAAGGTTACCCACTTGCAATGACGGTTACAAATACACACGAGCAATCAAGGTTACCCACATTCAAATAAGGTTCCAAACGTGCATCTTAAATATGTTTTATATGTACGAGCCTCTTCAAAATTTCGAAATGTAAATTATACCTTAAAAAACTACAAAATTCAAAAGAGTTGACGACAAACCCAGGAAAAACATTTAGTATAAAGGATCGTATAAATGAATTTTGACATTTTGAAGTAAACTATTGCTACAAAAATCGAATAAATTTATTCCATAAAAATGTTAGAAATAAAAAAAGGAACAAATCCCAGTAAAAACGTCTGAATATCGGTTTACCCCCTTAAAAGCAGAAAATAAAAGGTGTATTCGGGGCCCTGTGTGTGTAAGCTGGACGTGATAGTGGTTTCTATAAAAGTACAAGTTTAATAATACTTGAAATCTATTCTAAACAGTTGCATTCACATTTTTTGATACTCAACTTCCTTATATATAAAAATATAGAACATGCAGACAATTTTGATTTCCCACCGATTTATTAATTTCTACGTAAATATTCAAAATAATTATAACGAAGCATATAGTAAACAGCCCACTGCCCACATAACGAATATATTTAAACATTTAGGCTCAATTTTACAGACCTGTCAAAACCTAAGGTCCGAAAATTCCGTAAATTATTCAGTGAACTATGAAAACTAATTGTGAAGTGAATAAGTCTCAATGTGACAAAATGTAAAAGAAACATTTTTGCTATCTCAATTACGTCCAGCAACACACATAGGGCCCCGAATACACCTTTTATTTTCTGCTTTTAAGGGGGTAAACCGATATTCAGACGTTTTTACTGGGATTTGTTCCTTTTTTAAGATAAGTTTTATTTTTATTTGCTACATCGTTTAAACCACTATTATGCCAACGTAATTTTGGCTGCTGGTAAACCAATATCTACTGCAAAAACCAATGTTAAATAATAATAAGATTGTACATGCAAAAATTTGAAAAAAGTTTTGGACTTTCAACCACTCTTCTAGAATATACCATTTTGATGTTATTTACCAAGGTATAAACCATCCTAAATGTTATATAGCATAATTTCCAGTAGATATTCAGTACTGTCCTTGCAGCTAAGAATTTACTAGTTTTACAGACATTCGCCAAATAAAAAGTGACATGAGGTCGAATTAAAATTTGTTTTCACTGTTGTCATTTTGGGGTCTTTATAGTTTCTTATAAATAGCCAGTATTTTAACTTATACAAGTATACTCGTGGAGGAAATCAAAATGTCCAAAATGGATACTAACAAGAAAAACAGCAATCATACTTAGTAGTAGCTTTTCAGTCAGTTACATAATAATTCATAGACATATATTTCCACTGTGTTTATCTAACATTAGATTGATAAGTTGCTACATCTCATTTGCTTCAAATTCTCTACTTAATTTAATGGTATGTACAAAAAATTTTGCGGATGCTCATTGATCACTCTCGAGAAACTTGTTTGGCAGTAATCGAGCACAAGTGCCTATTTTGGAATTTTTAATTGCTTTACTCGCACTTTTTGATTGTGCACTGTCATTCTTATTGTCAATAATTCCCAACAACTTTTATACCAGACATCTTCTCAAAAGATGCAGTCATAAACACCTCAAATAAATACGTCAGCAACCACATTACTTGAACAAGGTCTTCCCTGTCTCTTCTAAGAGCTACTAATTAATTGTCCTGTAAAAATATGCTGCTGCTTAGTACTCACTAATCAACACTTCCCAGCCTAAAACTCATTTGCTAATTATGGTCAGAAACTTATCAAAAGGCCGCACAAGTTTAAATGCATATAAAATACAAATAATATGTGATAATATCTCCTTCGAAGGACTTCAGGGCCGAGGCCTCTTGTGTAATGATGATCAAGTGGCACCTACTTGCAAATACCAAAGACATACTAAACTCATGTGAAATAGGTGTCTAGTAACCTTTGCCTTGACTGTCCATTTAGCTACATTTAGCTTGAAGCTTTTGCTTTACATTCAATGTCCATATAAGTAGTATTCCATAAATGACCCACAAGAGCACAATGATCTTCTCTTTTTGGTATAACAGGAAATATGTTTGAAAATAGCAAAAATATTTACCTGTTAATGTGATATCCATTCATATTCCACATATATATTTTCCAATTTCAATAATTATCGTAAACACCCATTGCAGTATCTCAGCACTCAGTCACTCTTATCATTTTCAAACTCAATTGTTGGGTCAAACCATTTCAATTAGCTTGAGTACACTGTGATCACTATGTAATACTTTTCTTGAACTGTCAAATTAATTTGCAATGTGTCCAAAATTGTATTGAGTGTCCAGAGAAATACAGTTGGGAAAGCGTATTGTGGATTTTATTACTTGACCAATTTTCATTTTGAAAACTCGGTGAACATTTAGCAGTGTAGCACTTTCAGTACTTTGTAATGTCAACCAGCCCTTTTATTTCCTTGATTTGATTTTCCATTTAAAAGAGCTGTGATCTACAAAGATGTGTGTACACAGTGCTCGCACGACATTTCTCACATTCACTCAACGACGAGGAGCAACAAACACTAAATCTACCAGTTAGTACTCCATCCAATGCAAACAATAGCAAGCAACATTCTACATTTAAGGGATCATAGCCACTTGATGAGACACGGCAGAAAGGCCGTAATAATAGTCGGACACACAAACATTTTCCCAGTCATGTAGTGATTCGAGTTGTAGTAAAAAATGATTTTGTTGATGGGACACGACCACCATATACAGTCATACTACAGGTTTATAATATGTCCTTCGTTCTTTGCAATTCTTTCTTACACTTTGAAACAAAAAATATTAAAACATGATCGAAGAAATGCCTTACAAGAAGAGTGTCTTGCCTGTATACTTGCTATTATTTTGGATTACTCTCTGCAGACAGTGCAAGATTAGAGTACTTTGCTTTTGTAAGCAAAACCTTTTTGAGAGTGTGAGGAGATATACATGTGGTGCTTGTGCATGTGGTTGTTTTTTATGACGATATGAGGTATGATAAAACGAGAAAATGAGAATCCGTGTATATACCTGTAAAAAAGTTCATTTTATAAGTATGATACCAATCTCTGTGTACATTCATAATAATAATATTATTATGGAGGCACAGAATTGAGACCGTAGTGCTGTAATTGTAAAGCCAAAGTAAAAAGTAGAATACACTCTAGCTGTGTTTGAGCCCCTAGGGCTTCTCTTTTGGTATGATGATGCCTGCTGCCTCTGCCTGCTGTTATAATGAAGCCCAACATACTGTGTACTGTTGTGCCAATGTACTTCACTTAAGTCAAGAGGAAAATATGCACAAGTTCATTCTATGTTATATTACACTGCAGTAGAGATTCCCAAAAGATTCATGAGAAGCAGCAGTAAAACATTTTTTACGAGAGGAAAATATAAGTACGATGTAAAACTCTTTTTGTGTTTTACTTGGATCATTTACTTATACAAGAAAATACTACGTAGACTTATGGATACATGAAAATTAGACATATGTAGTATGACGTTATAATCTATTCTCTTGTCGATGGAAGAAGGATAAAACAGGAATATTGTATGACTGTGCACCAAAATAGGTATTTTATTGAGCTTGCACTGTGGCCGCTGTCTATGTAACGACCCGGGCCTATAGGCTTTGGTCGATAACCCCAGCTTATAGTATATCGTTCGATTCGGGTTGACACTAGGAGTTCAATTTCGAAAGCCGTTTGACTCCTTGACCTTTGACCTTGGGGTAATTTGAAAACTCGTGACCTTTAGTTTAAATTTAAAAATGGACTTCACCATTGGATTTAGCGCATTTGGAAACCCTTATATACTGATTTTCACGTTTTCAAGTGCAGAGGGGCGCGAAATATTAGAATTTTTTAATCAAAAAACGCCCAAATTTCGAAACTTTGACCCTTTATAATTCCGCCCGCCCTCAAGATTCGCAGACCACTCAGGGCACATTAGAAAGAGCAGATTGGGTTCTATAAGCTGGTATGCTCAGTTTTTGCATGTAGCGAGGGCCGGGCGAGTTATTGACACTTAAAGTTTCAAAACTTGGACATGTCAGACTATGGGGAGCAGTCATATCCCTACAGCACACAATCTTAACATTAAGCTGAAAATTGTTTTTTTAGGTTATAATCTTTAAATCTAATCCCATATCTAAAGACTAAGTGTTCCTGGACTAGAATAATTAAATAAGAAGTCACGTAATTGACATAATTAACCAATCAGTAGTTAATTAACCTAATTAACTACTGATTGGTTAACTATAAAACCTATGTTATAATCTAGAAACACTTATTCTTTAGATATGGGATTAGATTTAAAGATTATAACCTAAAAAAACAATTTTCAGCTTAATGTTAAGATTGTGTGCTGTAGGGATATGACTGCTCCCCATAGTCTGACATGTCCAAGTTTTGAAACTTTAAGTGTCAATAACTCGCCCGGCCCTCGCTACATGCAAAAACTGAGCATACCAGCTTATAGAACCCAATCTGCTCTTTCTAATGTGCCCTGAGTGGTCTGCGAATCTTGAGGGCGGGCGGAATTATAAAGGGTCAAAGTTTCGAAATTTGGGCGTTTTTTGATTAAAAATTTCTAATATTTCGCGCCCCTGTGCACTTGAAAACGTGAAAATCAGTATATAAGGGTTTCCAAATGCGCTGAATCCAATGGTGAAGTCCATTTTTAAATTTAAACTAAAGGTCACGAGTTTTCAAATTACCCCAAGGTCAAAGGTCAAGGAGTCAAACGGCTTTCGAAATTGAACTCCTAGTGTCAACCCGAATCGAACGATATACTATAAGCTGGGGTTATCGACCAAAGCCTATAGGCCCGGGTCGTTACATAGACAGCGGCCACAGTGGCTTGGCTGCACCATTTCATAATGCCTGCATGAAAAAACCTTTGAGAGCTCTCAGCAGAAAAGTTCTAAAGAAATACCTACCAGATTTACGGTATATGAATACGACAGCAAGTCTACATATTATTATATTTACAGTAGATGCATTGTGAATGTTTGATAAACGTCAAATACACCAAGTTGTGAGTTGTAATAGCCCAGGTATTTATTTGTACTATAGCACCTTAATAGCTGACGGTAGACTCGGTAGTCGATATTCGGCTTTTGTTCTCTTCTCTTTTTCATGCTTAGGCAACCTTACATCACGAAGAGAAACGCTTATATTTTTGCTCTGTCACAATACTGACATAACATTAAAAGCTTTTTATGTGGTTGGTGACAAGGACCATAAGTTTTAACAAAGGACTGCTGAATCTATGAAAGCAAAAACAGGCTAAATTGTAAGATGACTAGTATGCCAAAGACTTAATGAAATTAAATAAGGCTTTTATTTCGATTGTCTGGCAGACAATAAATGAATACCTATTGCATGCTGAATAACAGAAACACTCACTACATAGTTCTTGTAACTATATGCATTCAATTAAATTTAGCTTTTGAGGTTACAGGTTTTTCATACTATATTAACTAACTAATCTAAGATGTAAGAACAAGTACGGTTGATATCATGATCATGATGAAATATGAAAATAAAATATGCATTTGAAAATTCTAAATAGATAAAAATATTAAACATTTTCCCAGCACACTTAAAATAGTATTGATTAAAATAAATTCGTTCATTAAAAATTTCTTAGCAAAATAATATGCCGAAACACATCCCTAAACTAGATAAACTAGATAAACTCTTATTTGATGCATATGTAGTTCGTACTGGAACTGAATCAAGTGTTGAAGCTCTGCCAAAGTAACCTCCTTCCTTTGTTGCATCCGTCATGCTATAGCGTTGCCACCATGCCTGCTTCTTGCTTTGCACTGCACTCGACATTTATACTAAGGTTTCCAAGGAAGATTTTGGTGTTAGATCAATGATTTCGCTTTCATCCAGATTTAAAACCATATTGGAAAATGTACATTTCCTGCAATTGACAGTTTGCTTCTACATGCATTGTGCTCATTCATTCAACTTTGCATGCAAATAAATTCATTTGTTCAAAATCGTTGAACGATTTTTCCAGTGACTGTGACTAACGTCAAAAATAGATTAAGTTATATCTGATATCCAACGAACGCAATAAGGTTTCAGCTTTGGGTACAAAAATGGACTTTTTCAATGAACCCCCTCCGTTAGAGGACTACGGGGAGGGAGAATTTTATGAGGAGGATTGGTTGGAGGATGAAGAGGAAGGAGAGGAGGAAGCACAAGAGGAGCAGGTGGAAGAGCAGGTTGAACAGGAACCTCCGAAACCCATCACTGACCAGTCTGGTCGAGATTTTAGGTTTTCGAACAAAAATTTCAGAAAACCTCTTTTATCTTTCGTAATTTCTCTCAAGGCACTATATTTTCATTTTTCTGCAACAGAATTGCCTGGCTAAAAAGAATCCTTGTCTCTTGTTTGAATCTTCATGACCCTGATGTTGCCGAAGAGTTATTGGCAAACGACCATGTTACTACAACGTTTCTTGATTTTCTCAATATTGATCTGGCGGCAATTAATAGCGATCAAGCAGATAAGTTACGCACTACATACTTTTTCAAAATGAAGGTAGAGTCAGAGGAAG
Source organism: Entomobrya proxima (assembly GCA_029691765.1). Taxonomy (NCBI): domain Eukaryota; kingdom Metazoa; phylum Arthropoda; class Collembola; order Entomobryomorpha; family Entomobryidae; genus Entomobrya; species Entomobrya proxima. The sequence continues at coordinate 5,316,059 of CM056169.1, forward strand.
AATTTCCAGAGGAGGAACAAGAAGAGGAGGAGGCAGAGGAAGAACTTCAATTGCAATTTGATGAAACAACCGACACAGAGAAAGGCAAGAAGAAAAAGAAGGGAAAAGGTAAAGGGAAGAAAGGGAAGGGTAAAAAGGGTGGGAAAAAGAAGGGGAGCGGAAGTAAGGCTAGCAAGGCATCCTCCTCATCCAAATCTAAGTCCAAATCATCCAAATCCAAGTCAAAATCAAAGTCTGGAAGCTCAAAATCAAGTATATGAAAATGGCATCGCAAATAAAAAAACGAATTTTTGTAGTTGCAACAAATTGCTCAACATTTTCTGCTATAACTTTCAGAGAAAGGCAAGAAAGGAAAGAAAGGTAAAAAGGGAAAGAAAAAGAAGAAAGGAGCAGACACTACGACTGAAGAGCTTCCAACACCAATTGTTTATCCGTGGGACGAGGACACAGACTTGGATGTGGAATCCTTACCGGTATTCCTTCAAATCCCATATAAATACGCTGTTAAAGTACTTTCTTATGATTCAAACTATATTGACTGGTATTATAATTTGCAGGAAGACAAAAATCGTTATTATCTCGAGTTTGTGCCATACAGCCTTCCAACTAACTTTGGAAAGCTACACCCCATGGGTCTTTATTTTATTCGCATGTCTAGGGTTCCAGTTCCAGGAATGAGGTCTCTAAAGGAAGCTGAAAGTGAAATGCCAAAGCATCTAATGTTTGGAAATATGCATGGATTCAAACTGCGCCCCATTGTTTCCGTTTTAAAATCAGTAAATTTTTATGATGTAGAAAGGTTATCTTTTTATAGTAACAGTTTAATTTTCTTCACTACTTAATTAACATCTTTCATTTATAAAGATCTTTCATCCCCTAATCGAACTCAATGACCTGGACGCGTCACGCAGGAGATTTTCGCAGACAAAAATGACTGTTCAACCTCTCAGTGACACGCAAAAGAATCAGTTGAAATCAGAGTTGGAACTAGAAGTTCGTAAATTTATGGGGACCCTGGGACGGTAAGTGGGAAAATGACCTTCATTTGAAGAAAAATTGACTACCACTTGATATTTGACATAGTAATTTCCATGCGCTTTTACATTTACTATAGGGCCATTGAATACTTGGAAAGCGAGATTAAAATAAAAATTCCCATAATACTTGAGTTGGAAGGTCCAAATCCAAACTTAAAAATGTTGGCAAAGAACAAGCAATTTGTCGCGCATTTGGAAAACATTTGCCACGAATGGGAACAAAGGATTGCCAACATTCTTGAGAAAGAACTGCCCATGAAACCACGCCACTTTACGCCTCTGTCCGAGTTGGAATTTTGGCGAGATAGAAACTCCATGTTGTCAGCGGTCTATGATCAACTACAGTGCAAAGAAGTTCGTAGAGTGTGTCAGGTTCTGGATTATGCAAATTCCGACCTTTTGCCAGGTTTTGAGTATCAGCAAACAGAGCTGCTAAGGAGTCTTGAAGAGGCTCGTGACGTGAGCCGGTTCTTGTCCACAATCGAAAGACACCTTAAAACGTTAACGTACAACAACAACTTTCTGGAAATGGCTGACGCGATTCCTCATACTATGGAAGGGTTGCAACTTGTGTGGATGCTGTCTCGTCACTACAACAAAGACGAGAGAATGTGTGGCATGCTGGAAAAGATTGCCAAATTGTTATACGATCGTACGACCTTATCCTTGCACCCAAGAAATCTCTTCAGAAAGTGAGAACTGTTTGTCATATTTTTACTAAAATTTGAATGCAAGAAATGTATATATTTTTCAAAGAATTTCCTTTCTCTAGGGATCCAACAACAGCTTTGGAACTAGCTGATTCTGTCCGCATACTTCTCACGGCTTGGAAGGAGTGCTTTTTGGAAACGCGAGACAAAATTGAGTCTGCGGGTAAAGGTGCCCGGTGGGACTTTGACAAGAGCAAGCTTTTTCCCAAGACGGATTATGTTTCTGTAATTGCCAAGCACTTGTCGGAAATTGCAATTTTACTGACGGAATTTCAGAACTTTTTCGGTCCTGAAATCAAAGCAGTCGTGGGTGATCCAAGAAAAATTGAAGAAGCACTCAAAAAGGCTTTTGCTCTAGCCAAGCCGTTTATTGATGTCAAGTTTGACCCCTTTCTGCAAGCCAATCAAAAGTTATGGAATGAGCTTTTGGATAACTTAAAGAAAGAGGTTCAGGTCTTGGAGGCGGAAGCGAAAAGTTTCATTGATGAGGCTTTTGTTACAATCAAGTCGGCTGACGCTGCCTTTGAAATGCTTATGAAATTCAAGTACATTGAAACGAGGGAAGGCATCCATCAAAAACTCATGAAAAAGTTTGATGATACGCTCATGATTTATATCTTGGAAGTTCGAAATGTCAAAGAATTCTTTGATGTGAGAAATGGCTTTGCAAACTCAAAAGTATATTATGACTTGTATAAGTACTCTCAAATGTTCTGCTTTCTGTAGCTAAATCGGGACAACCCACCGATTTTGAAATACAATCCTCCTGTTGCCGGTCGTATTTGGTGGGTTAGAGCATTGTTCTATTACATCAAAAAGTCGATAGTCACTTTCCGAACTCAACCGGATGTAATTGGTACCGAAGTAGGGCAGCAGGTAACACAACAATAATTTGCCTAAACAAACAATTTGAAAATTCCGTATGGGCACACTTAAACATAAAGTTGTTTTATAGGCCTGCAGAGAATATCTTACCCTGGCCAAGGAAATGAAGGCTTATGAAGACTCGTGGTACATCCATTGGTGCGAGGTGTCTGCACAAACTAGGAATACAAGTTTACGTAAAAATGTGTTTGTGCGTGTCCCCGCTCGTAGAGAGTGTAAGTAATATTTGTCGTTACTTTTTAAAGTCTTCATAATTTCCTCTCTCATAATATGCAATTTCCATTTTTCTGCCAGTGGGACCCCTGACGGATCAAAACAAGGACAAGAAAATAATCAAAGTTAATCTAGCTGCGGAAGTGATGGAAATGGTTCAAGAAGCAATTCATCTTGAACAAATGGGCTATCGAATTAGCGAAGGTGTTAGAAATGTGTCTCTTCTACGAGAAACGTTAATGGGGAGTGCAAGAGAGCTGCAGCTCGTATTAGACCACTACTATACTGTACGCAGGCGCTTGAGATCGCACGAAGCGGATTTTATGGAGAGATGCATTCAAGATCTGGAAAAGAATTTTGACCAAGGCTTGTTGCGTCTCAATTGGACAGCACTTGGAATACCAGACTATGCAAACACGCTGTCAGGAATCATTCAGACTTTCGATGAAACCGTTAGCCAAGTAAACAAAGTTGCCAAAGATGTACGAGCCAGAGTTCTTGAAATCAAGACACACAGATTGTTTAAGGAACCTCCATACAAAAAGAATCCGATTGGACTACCCATTTTAGATTGTTGGGTATATGCAAAATTATTACATTTTTGTTTTCATATTATTATATTTGTGAAGTTTAAAACTTCTTATAATATTCAACTCTTTGCATTTATCGTAGGACTATTTCCAATATTGGGACAGTTGTCGCAATGCCACTTGGGAAAGATTAGTTTTGTTATACAGAGGCTTGGCTTCGCTCTTTATAAAGCTGGAAAATCTCGCTTATGGCAAGACTACAGGAAAAATGAAAAAGTTTCGGAATTACTACAGCTATTGGGAGTCGTGTGTATTTCGATTTCTTTCAAAGTATGAAATTCCTATATTATTGTATCACTTTCCCCCAAACTTTCCAGATGTAATTTCAATTTCATGAATCATGATGTGGATTTTTGTAGGGTGGTGATTCGTAGCCTTCATGACTTTGAAATTCGAATGAACAAGAGCGAGCCTCTTTTTGACGTAGAAGCAGTGCTTGCTGTGCCCGAGATACGAATTACTCCAACTGCGCATGAAATTTTCTCGCTGGTGGCCCAAGCCACGCGACAATGCGTTGAGGGAACAAAGCGTTTTGTGCGATGGAGAAGAGGTTCTTGTATTGAGGTGACCCCAATAAAGCAACCGGATGACAATGAACCCTTTTTATACAGCTATTTCCATGATATTGGTCGATTGCCAAGAGTGCTGGAACAGCTCCTACAGATTCAAGAAAACATGCTGGCAATTCTAAGAAATCTGTGGAGTTACTTGCGCAAGTGTGCACTTCATCTTAATTTGGCATTACGGAACTTTTACTTAGAGTAAAGCAATGTTAATGGTGATTATGATAATGATCAATCGCCCTTTATGACCTTTAGGTACCAACAATTCAAAAACTTGTGGTTGTACAACAAGGAAAAAACTTTGGAAATGTTTGCACAGAGAAATCCTCCAGTTTCTGCGTATGATGAAAAAATGTCGTTTTATAGCATTATCATCAGACGCCTGGAGGACTTGCCTCCTTATAGAATAGAGGGATGCGTGAGGTTAGACTTCGATATAATTACTCATTTTAAATAATGAAAAAGTTTTATAAAAAATACAAACAATTTGTTCCATAGACTGAACGTTCGCCCCCTCCAAGATGGAATTGCCAAATGTGCCCGTGAATGGATTGTGAAATTAGGCGAATTTCTCACTGCGAGCACACGTGAACTGAAACAAGAATTTGATAAGCTTGTCACTGATTTTGAGAGAAACTTGCACGTACTTCCCCGGAGCGTGGATGAGTTGAAGCGAGTATTCCTCACAGTTCAAGATATTCAAGCAAACACAATAGAAATGGAAGGACGATATCGGGACTTGTGTAAACGCTATGCCGTGCTCCAAGCGTACAATATAGAGGTAAATGAGGAAGACGTTCTTCTGCTGGAAAACTCGTGGAAGAGATGGCAAACCTTGTGGTTGCGTGAAGTAAAAATTGTTACAAAACGCATGGAACCTGTCAAAGTTCGTTTCAAGAAGATCACAGTGGAAGGTAGAAACAAGTTTAGAAAGGAGGTACAGGCTTTTGTAAAGCGCTATTTTGCGCACGGTCCTGGAACCGTTGGAGCAGACCTGGAGAAAGGTCTAGACTTGTTTGAAGTAAGATAAACGCAGTTTTGTCATTTTTTCAGAGTTTTCTCAGAATTAATTGATTATTGCTTGTAAACAATTTACCTCTTTTCAGAAATACCACGAGGAATACAAAACAATGGTTGACAAGAAAGAAGACATGGCCAATTCGGAAAAACTATTTGGTCTTGACTTTACATCGTATCCAGAGTTAGTGGAAGTGAGCAAAGATTTGGAAAATTTGGAGGTGCTTTACAAGCTCTATGTTGACCAGCGTGAGGCCAGAAGTCAATGGAGCAGCACACTCTGGGTCAACTTGAATCCGCAAGCTTTGGTTGATGGCATTGACGAGTACATTCGTACCTACAAATCGCTTCCAAAGCATGTACGCGAGGCTGAAATTGCTAAGCACGTGGAAGAGAAAATGAAAGAGTTTAAGCGGTCAGTGCCACTGTTTGTGGATCTGAAGCACGAAGCGCTGAGACCTCGACATTGGAACATGCTCATGGACAAGACTGGGGTGTACTTTGAAATGGCTCCAGATCGTTTTACACTTGGCAAATTGTTTGCAATGGAGCTTCACCACTACTCGGAAACCATTGCTGAAATCATTCAGACTGCAGTCAAGGAACTGCAAATTGAGAAAACGGTGAAAGAGTTGACTGAGGTATGTATCATGATTTTACGACTAATGATTTTTTACCCCTTTATACATTCTTCTAAGCATTTTGTGATTCTTTATTGGCTACAGTCTTGGGATAGCTGTAAGCTTAATCTCATCAAATACATAAAGAATGATGAGGATCGCGGATGGATAATTGGACCAATGGACGACATGATGCAAGTTCTGGATGACAACTTGGTGACTCTGCAAGGAATAAGTGGTTCAAGATTCGTGGGACCATTTTATACAGTTGTAACGGCTCTTGAGAAAACCTTGTCTACTATCAGTGAAGTAATGGAAAACTGGATAGTTACTCAACGAAAATGGTCCTATTTGGAAGGTATATTTGCTGGTAAGGATATACGGCAGCAATTAGCAGAAGAGGCCAAGCGGTTTGACGCCATCGACAAAACGTTCAGAATGATAATGGCAGAAGCGCTAAAGAAGCCTTCGGTTAAACATAATTGTCTCATTCCAAATCGATTGAACGATTTGAAAAGCTTGATAAATGGACTGGATCGTTGTCAGAAATCTTTGAATGAATATCTTGAAGCCAAACGTAATGCGTTTGCCAGGTTCTATTTTATTTCTGACGATGAACTTTTGTCCATCTTGGGACAAGGAATTCCAAAATGTGTACAGGAGCACATGATCAAGGTTTGTGAAGCAATTTGGGGCAATGTGAAACATTCTTCATATTTATGTACAGTGAATAGCTAATTTTCATTTCTATTATATTAGATGTTCGACAACGTGGCCGCGCTAAAGTTGGTTGAGGTTGGCGAAGGCGAGACCCAGGTTCATGCCATGATTTCTGCAGAAAAGGAAGTCATGGACTTCCGGAACATTGTGATTTGCAGGGGTAGAATTGAGGAGTGGATGAATGACGTGGTTGCAGAAATGAGAGTGACAAACAAGTACATTACAAAGAAAGCCATTTTCTACTACGGAAAAATGCTCAAGTCTCGCGTGGAGTGGATGCTGGACTTTCAAGGAATGGTGGTCCTGGCTTCAAACCAGGTCTGGTGGACCGCCGAGGTGGAAGATGTGTTCTATCGTATCAAATTGGGAGAGAAGCGAGCTATGAAGGAATATTTGGAATTTCAAAACAAGCAACTAGACGACTTGGTAGTGGCAGTCCGTACGGATTTGAGTTCCAACGACAGGAAGAAGTGCAACACGTCCTTGATCATTGATGTGCATGCGAGAGACATTATTGAAACATTTGTCAGGGACAGTATTATGGATGACCAGGAGTTTGAATGGGAAAGTCAGTTGCGGTTTTATTGGGTGAAAGCAGTTGACGGGCTGATGGTCAGGCAGTGCACCGGTTACTTTGAATATGGCTACGAGTATATGGGACTTAATGGACGATTAGTGATCACTCCGCTGACTGATCGAATTTATTTAACGATTACCCAAGCCTTATCGTTTTATCTGGGTGGGGCACCAGCTGGTCCTGCAGGAACTGGAAAAACGGTATGATATACCTTTTCATTATCATAGCCAATTGTCATGATTTTAACAATATTGCAAAAGTTTATAAAAATGTTTTCTTATAATTTTAGGAAACTACAAAAGATTTGGCTAAGGGCAAGTCATTATAGTTTGAATTCTTATAGGTACTATAAACTCAAGGTACTTATTGTAAATTGATTACTGCATTTGTAGCACTTGGATTACTCTGCATTGTCACAAATTGCGGAGAAAACATGGACTATAAAGCTGTCGGCACCATCTTTGCTGGTCTGTGCATCTGCGGAGCTTGGGGATGTAAGTTGAAACTTTGTTCTGATATAATACACGATTCTTGAGCTTTCTAACTCAATGTCTAAATGATATTTTTTGTGTAGGTTTTGATGAATTTAACCGAATCGACATTTCAGTCTTGTCAGTCATTTCCAGTCAGATTCAGACAATTAGAAGCGCTTTGATGACAAAATTAACAGTTTTTGAGTTTGACGGTCAGGAAATCAAACTAGACTGGAAAGTTGGTGAGTGCAGTGTTTTTACTCTGAAATGTTATTGTTATTATAACGGTATCTTTCCACTAAAAAGAGAAAATTACATTTTGACTTGTTCTTTTCTTTCAGGGATATTCATCACAATGGTCAGTTTTTAAAACATTTTTTATATTAGTTGTTTTACGTATTCACAAACTTAACTTGGTTGCATTCATTAGAATCCTGGATATGCTGGCCGTACTGAGCTTCCAGAGTCGGTAAAAGCCCTATTCCGACCTGTCGTCTGCATTGTGCCTGACTTGGAAATGATCTGCCAAATCATGCTGTTTTCTGAAGGTTTCTTACAAGCCAAAGTTCTTGCCAAGAAGATGACTGTTTTGTATAAACTTGCCAAAGGCCAGCTTTCAAAGCAACATCACTACGACTTTGGATTGAGAGCTCTTAAATCTGGTAAGTTTGAAATACTTTATGGAAACTACAGGGGCATCCATAAAAGCAAATGTAATAGTCTTTTTATCTGTGGTTTAGTCCTTGTTATGGCTGGAGACCTTAAGAGAAACGCCCCAGATTTGGATGAGGATCTTGTGCTAATGAGGGCATTACGAGACATGAATCTACCAAAGTTTGTGTTTGAAGATGTGCCTTTGTTCTTGGGACTAATTCAAGATTTATTTCCTGGTCTTGATTGTCCCCGAGTTCGTTATCCAGATTTTAACCAAGCAGTTGAAGATGTTCTCCAGGAAGAGGATTACATTGTCGTTCCAGATCAGGTGGATAAAGTTGTTCAGTTCTATGAAACAATGATGACGCGATGGTCTACAATGCTTGTGGGTCCTACTGGTGGAGGGAAATCTGTGGTTATCAATACCCTGTGCAAAGCACAAACAAGAATGGCAATACCAACAAAAACGTACGTTTTAAACCCCAAAGCCATTAGTGTGAACGAGCTTTATGGTGTGCTCAATCCTGCCACTCGAGACTGGACAGATGGACTATTGTCAAATATTTTCCGTGAAATTAATCGACCAACGGAAAAGGTGGAAAGACGCTATATTGTGTTTGATGGAGATGTAGATGCGTTATGGATTGAGAACATGTAATATTTTAAAAGTTCAATATGCATTATCAAATTACCCCATTTTAGAATAGATTGACTAAAGTGATTGACTTGATCCTACAGGAATTCTGTCATGGACGACAATAAGCTATTGACCCTGCCAAACGGGGAGCGAATCCGACTTCAGAAGCACTGTGCATTGCTATTCGAGGTAGGAGATTTGCAGTACGCTTCCCCAGCTACAGTGTCGCGTGCGGGTATGGTGTTTGTAGACCCGAAAAATTTGGGTTATCAACCATTCTGGCTTCGATGGGCCAACTCAAGAAATCCCTTAGAGGCAGATGAGCTTAATTCCTTGTTCGATAAATATGTACCAAAGCTAATTGACCTTATTTTGGAGGGTATAATTAATGATGTGCAAGGACAAAAGTTGAAGACCATCATTCATCAAACGAACTTGAATATGGTAAGAACAATGCTCCCAATAATTATGAAAACCGCATACCTCTAAACATACTAGATTCTATATTTTTATAATTTCAATAGGTTCAACAACTTGCCATCACCCTGACCTCAATTCTGCCTTCCCAAAACAGTGGAGACATTGAAATGTTTTTCTTGTTAGCAATTTATTGGTCACTTGGAGCAGGCTTGGTAGAAGAAAGTAGGGAAATCTTTGATACTTATTGTCGAGAATTATCTACTCTCACCCAAGTCTCGGATAAAGAACATTATGCAAAGTCTGGTAAGTGAAACTAAACACTTTGTTTGCACATGAAATAATTCTAATAGACTCCCCATGCACAGTTATAAATTCACTTCAATTTCAGGGGAAATGCCAACGGTTCACGGAATGATGTACGAGTACACTTGGATTAATGAGCACAGGGAATGGCGTCCGTGGAAAAGTCTTGTTCCCGCGTATAATTACAATCCCGAACTAACTTTCTCACAAATTCTTGTTCCAACTGTGGACACGGAAAAAACAACGTGGATACTCAAGGCTATGGACAAGGTAAAGCGTCCCACCTGTTTGATTGGTGAAACGGGTACATCCAAGACGGCTACTACACAAGCTTACGTGGGCAGTCTAAATACGGATGTGAATATAGTTATTAACATGAACTTTTCGTCGAGGACTTCATCTATGGACGTGCAAAGGTATATCGAAAGTAACGTGGAAAAAATGACCAAAGAAGTTTATGGACCTCCGCCTGGCAAGCGTATTTTAGTGTTCATTGATGACATGAACATGCCACAGGTCATATTTATTGACATGTGTCAACAAATTACCTGATTTGCGAGATGATAGAATATTTTTACACATTTGTTTTAAATTGTTTGGAAAATTACAGGTGGATACGTACGGTACTCAACAACCGATTGCACTTCTAAAGTTGCTTGTAGACAAAGGAGGAATTTATGATCGAGGCAAAGATCTCAATTGGAAATTCATTAAAGAAATATGTATGTCAATATAAAAATTAGTTTTTTGAGTTTTTATGTTTTGAATATTACTGCATCATAAAGATTTTCAATGTTTCTTGCACAGCTTACGTAGCAGCCATGGGCAAAGCTGGTGGAGGCCGTAATGAGGTGGATCCCCGTTTCATGTCCCTGTTTTCAGTGTACAACATGACATTTCCATCCAATGCCGTCCTCGAGCACATTTTTACTTCAATTTTCCATGCACATGTGCATCACTACCCCTTTTCGGATGCCATTCGAGAACTTGTTTCACCTATTGTGCATGCGTGTTTGCAATTATTTGAGAGCGTCATGAGAGAGCTGCCCCCCACTCCAGCATGTTTTCACTACATCTTCAACATGAGAGATCTTTCCAGAATTTTTGCTGGACTTTGTCAAATTACACCAGAAAAGTTTTACCTGACGAAACATCTCATTCGAGTTTGGAGAAATGAGTGCTCGTAAGTTTAGCAAATGTTGTATATAATATTTTTAGAAACGATTGTATGTACGAAGAGTTATATTGCTTTTAGGCGAATATTTTGCGATCGTCTCATCAACAAAAAGGTATGAAAGATAATCAGATGTTAAGAAGCAAATTTTCCATCGTAAAACATATTCCTTTTATACAGCACATCCATCTTGTAAATGAGTTTATCGAAGAAATCATCGAGGACAACTTTGAAAGTTCTGCCGACTATGCCCTTAAAAACCCTTTGCTATTTGGTGATTATCGCAACGCTCTAGAGGAAGATGGATCTCGAATTTATGAGGATATCTTGGACTATGACGCATGCAAAGCTCTCTTTCAGGAGGTAAATCAGAGGAGTGCTATTGAAGCAAATATGATTTTCAACATCTTTGGTCTTTATTTTTTTAAATGAAACTTATTTTTGTCACAGCTTCTGGAAAATTATAATGAGACCAACACGAAAATGCAACTGGTACTCTTTGATGATGCTCTAGAGCATCTTACCAGAATTCAACGTGCAATTCGTATGCACAAGGGACATTGCATGTTGGTTGGAGTCGGTGGAAGCGGCAGACAAAGTTTGACCAGATTGGCAACCCACACAGCAGGATATAGAATTTTTGAAATTGCATTGAGTAGGGGATATGGAGACTACCATTTCAGAGAAGATTTGAAGAAGCTTTATAATGACCTTGGGATAGCCAACAAAGCAACAACCTTCTTGTTTAGTGACACACAAATTGCAGAAGAAGGATTTCTTGAGTTGATAAACAATATGTTAACGGCCGGAATAGTGCCTGCCTTATTTACTGAAGAAGAACGAGACAACATTCTTGGGGCTATTCGAGAAGAAGCAAAAAAGAACGCAGGAGCCATAATAAAGTAAAGCAATTAACATTGCAATTTTATATAGAAAGTTTGCATTGGGTAAAATGCTCATTTTTATTGTTTGCTTCTTTCAGGGAAACCATTTGGCAGTACTTTATACAAAAATGTGTCGGAAACCTTCATATCGTTTTAGCTATGAGTCCTACAGGGGATGCGCTTCGTAATAGGTGCAGGAACTTCCCTGGTCTTGTCAACAACACTTACATTGACTGGTTCCAGCCTTGGCCTAAACAAGCTTTGTTTGCTGTTGCAACTGTATTTTTCAATCAGAGTACCCTAATTCCTGCCAAGTTTAAAAAGAACATTGTTCGCCATGTTGTTCACGTCCATACGTCTGTCCAACAATACAGTACAGAATTTATGATGAAGTTGAGACGAAACAATTATGTCTCTCCCAAGCATTTCCTGGACTTTCAAGTGACATACGTAAAGTTGTTCAAGGAAAAGCTTGCTTATATCACGGCTCAATGCAAGCGTCTTGCGGACGGAATCAAGAAAATTGCAGAAGCAAAGGTTGAAATTGAGGGTCTCAATAAAAAGCTGGTAAAGTCAAAGAAGGTGATGGACGAGAAAACGAAAGCTTGCGAAGTCCTTTTGAAGGAAATTGTGACGCGTACTGCTGAAGCCACGGAGAAAAAGGAGATTGCGATTGTAAAAGGAAAGGAAATTGAAGCGCAGAGCAGAGTTATTCAACGAGAGAAAACGGAGGCAGAGAGCGTACTGGCAGAAGCCATGCCTGCTTTGGAGGCTGCTCGTCTCGCCCTGCAGGAATTGGATAAGAACGATATTGTGGAAATCCGGTCTTTTGCAACACCTCCCAAGGTACACACATCTATACTGCGCAGTTTACCTCGAATTCCCTAAATATTTGAAACAATTCTAATTGTATTCCATCCTATTAAAACCTAGGCAGTCCAAGTTGTCTGTGAATGCGTAATGGCTTTGAAAGGAATAAAAGAAACAGGTTGGAAGGCAGCCAAGGGTATGATGGCGGAACAAAACTTTCTCCGTTCCCTTATGGAATTGGACGTCGACAGTATCACGCCAGCAATGCACAAACGTGTGACTGAATTGCTGGAAACAGCAAACAAAACCATGAACATGACAGTGGAAGGTGTGCGAGCCGTATCCCGTGCTGGTGCTGGTCTTTTAAAGTTTGTGGTGGCTGTAATGGAGTTCTGTGTGGTCAACTTTGAAATTAAACCGAAACGAGATTTGGTAAACAAATTAGTAGCAGTTTACACCAAAGCCAAAAACGAGTTGGACAAGACCAACGCTCGCGTCACGAAACTGGAAGAAGAGCTGGATACTCTGAAGAAAAAGTACGATGAAGCGCTTGTGGAAAAACAAATTTTGGAAGATGAGTACAATGTTCTAATGATGCGACTTAGCAATGCTGACCGATTGATCACGGGTCTCAGTTCTGAAAATGAACGTTGGGAAAAGGATTTGATAGAGTTGAAAAGGAGGAAAAAATGGCTACTTGGTGATTGCTTAGTCAGCTCTGCGTTCTTAGGATACACTGGTGCATTCAGTTGGGAGTACAGGAAGCAAATGGTTTACGAAGATTGGCTTAGCCACTTAGATGAAATGGAGTTACCCCGAAATCCTCGTTACCGAGTAGAGACTATCTTGACGGATGATGTAGAAATTGCCCGTTGGTCCTCCGAGGGTCTTCCCAATGACGAATTGTCCGTTCAAAATGGCATTCTTACACTAAAATCAAGTCGATTTTCATTATGCATTGATCCTCAACAACAAGCCGCGGAATGGATTAAAAAGCGAGAAGAGTCCAACAATTTGAAACTAATTACGTTTAATGATGGTGATTTCCTGCGGCAATTGGAATTGGCTATTAAATATGGCTACCCTGTACTCTTCCAAGATGTTGAAGAGTACATTGATCCTGTCATTGATAATGTGCTAGAAAAGAACGTCAAAGAGGACCAAGGCAGACTGTTTATCATGCTGGGGGACAAAGAGGTAGATTACGACCCGGGTTTTAGGTTGTACCTGAACTCTAAACTTGCAAACCCAAAATTTTCTCCTGGCGTATTTGCAAAATCAATGGTGATTAATTACACGGTCACTGTACAAGGCTTAGAGGGTCAACTTTTGGGCGTGGTCGTGGCTCAAGAAAGACCAGACTTGGAGGAACAACGTAATGCCATCATTAAAGAAACGAGTGTTAACAAAAAACTGTTGAAGGATCTGGAAGATACGCTGCTTCGAGAATTGAGTCAATCGCAGGGAAGTATGGTAGACAACATCAACTTGGTGAATGCTGTCGACAAAACGAAAAAGATGGCGGATGAAGTATCAGAGAAGTTGGCATTGGGTGCAAAGACAGCTCATGATATTGAAGTGCTTAGGGATGGATACCGACCCGCAGCAACACGAGGAGCCATACTTTTCTTTGTTTTGAGTGATATGAGTCAAGTGTCAACCATGTATCAGTACTCATTATCCAGCTATCTGGGAGTTTTCACTTTTTCTCTGAAGAAAGCAATATCGGATCCCGTTCTGAAGAAACGCTTGAAAAATATCATCAATTGTCTAACAGTCAATGTATATGACTACGGGTGCACTGGAATCTTTGAGAAACACAAGTTGCTCTTTTCTTTCCAAATTGCGGAGAAGCTAGAAGAAAGCGAGGGCAACTTGACACAGAAAGAATTGGAATTTTTTATCAAGGGAAACGTGTCTGTAGACAAGTCAGATAAGCCTAATCCTTATCCGTGGCTACCAGAAAAGTCCTGGGAGGATATAGTTAAGCTCGTGGACGATTTTCCCGATCCCTTTGCAAATCTTTTAACGGAGATGAAAAATAATTCAGAGAAATGGAGAGAGTGGTATGACGGGGACCAACCAGAGGCTTTGTTCCCAATGCCATACGAAGAAGAAATGTCCAACTTTGGTTGTCTCATGTTGCTCCGATGTTTTAGAGTTGACAGGGTCTACAGAGGAATTGTACAGTACATTTCTGAAGTTATGGATGAGCGGTTTGTCACGCCGCCAGTCATTAGGTAAAACAACTCTTTCTCTGACAGAGTTTGAACCAGTAATCAATGGCTAATTTTTTTACAGTTATGACGCAATTTACGAGCAAGCTACAGTGACAACACCTGTAGTATTTATTCTGAGTCCTGGCTCAGAGCCTTCTTCAGATATTCAAAAGCTAGCAGAGAGATGTGGAGTAGAGTATGATCATATCAAGTTTATTTCCCTTGGACAAGGGCAGGAGCAGGTATGAATTTATTTGAAATCATTTGAGAAGAACGAATGCACTTTTATCATGCGTATTGTTGACTTGTTCACTTTCAGGCTGCCATGAATCTATTGGAAATCTCTGCAGATAAAGGCTACTGGTTAATCTTGCAAAATTGCCATTTACTTCTCCGATTTGTCAGAGAATTCGAAAAGAGTTTGGAGAAAATGGGAAAACCACATCCAGATTTTCGGCTTTGGATGACCACAGATCCCACGCCTGCCTTCCCCATTGGAATCCTGCAGAAATCTTTGAAAGTTGTCACTGAGCCTCCGAATGGACTTAAACTTAACATGAGGAACACGTATGTTCGTATGAACGCCCAAGTAATTGAAGAATGCAAACATACAATGTTTAAACCGTTGGTGTACGTGTTGGCGTTTTTCCATGCTGTTGTTCAGGTTAGTTTCTGTTATGCACAAATACGTTTCGACAGAATGTGTTTTTGCAAAATGCAAACATGTATTTTCTATTGCAGGAACGCAGAAAATATGGAAAGATTGGTTGGAACATTTCCTATGATTTCAATGAATCCGATTTCACCGTCAGTCTTCAAATTCTGCAAACGTACCTGAACAAGGCGTTAGAAAACAAGGACATACGCTTACCCTGGGGAAGTTTAAAATACCTGATAGGAGAGGTCATGTACGGAGGTCGAGTCATTGACGACTTTGATCGAAGAGTTGTCAAAACTTATATGGACGAGTACATGGGAGACTTTTTATTCGACGAATTCCAACCATTCCACTTTTACCATGATCCTACAGTAGATTACACGATACCAGAGGATGGAGTTCGAGAAACGTATATAGAATTTATTGACGAGCTTCCTCTGGAAAACAGTCCTATGGTATTTGGCCTTCATGCTAATGCTGAAATAGGCTACTACAGTGAAGCTGTGAAAAATATGTGGATTCACATGATAGACTTGCAACCTCAAACCGTAGCTGCTGGTGGAGGAATGACCCGCGACCGCTTTATCGACAACACTGCACAAGACATTCTACATAAACTACCCCAGCTCTATGAAATGGATGTGCTTCGTAAAAAATACGGACTAACTCCGTCGCCAACTACTATAGTGTTGTTACAGGAAGTGGAGAGATTTAACTTTTTAATTTCGAGAATGAGGAACACGCTCAAAACTTTAAGGAGAGCCATTGCTGGCGAAGTTGGGATGGATCATATTCTAGATAATTTAGCCAACGGGCTGTACAATGGGTTGATTCCTGACACGTGGTTGAAGCTTGCACCTGCCACGCGTAAGCCTCTTGGAAGCTGGATAAATCACTTTTTACGGCGCTTTCAGCAATATGAATACTGGGTACGTAGTTGCAATTTGCAATGCACCGGAAAGACCAACTTTTTCTTATGAAGGTATTTAATTTAAATGGCATACTCGTTTATGTTTGCAGATTAATATTTCTGAGCCCAAAGTAATTTGGCTATCTGGCTTGCACATTCCTGAGTCTTATCTCACTGCCTTGGTCCAGGCAGCTTGTAGAAGATATAACTGGCCTTTAGACAAATCTACCCTGTACACTCAAGTAACTGACATGGTTGATCCATCCAAAGTCTCGGATAAACCATCGCAGGTAACTCTTTTTTAAATGGGTAATGATTGTTTAAAGCTTTTACTTTGGACCCATACGAGCTGATATGATTTGATTTCAGGGATGCTACGCACATGGTTTGTACTTGGAGGGAGCAAAGTGGGATTTGGAAAGAAACTGTTTGACTCGTTCAAGGCCAAAAATACTTGTAGAGGAACTACCGATTTTGACAGTTATACCTATAGAAGCTAATAAGTTAAAGTTACAAGTAAGTTTCATTAGAATTAGTATTCGGGGCAAAGAAATACGTAAGAAAACTATAACTATCTTTGACATTTTTATCATTTTGCAGAATACATATAAATGTCCAGTTTACACAACATCCCTTCGCAGAAATGCGATGGGTGTTGGGCTGGTATTTGAAGCTGACTTGCGAACTTTGGATCACAATAGTCATTGGATTCTGCAGGGTGTCTGCTTGACGCTCAATTCGGATGATTAAAATGGAATAAAATATGACAGTTACTGGTTATAGCATATATATTTATATACGGTGCAATTTTCGTACAACGTTTCTGAGAAAAAGAAATAAGAAACTCAAATAAAAAAGATAAAAAAGATAATAAGCCGTTCTGGAAAACCCACTTGAATTTATTTGGTTGCATATCGGCATTTCATGAATGTAAAGCGCTTGTAGTGTTTTAAAATCCATAAAATGTATGAAAAACGCTTCTCGTCTTTATCGAAGTCGAACTTTCTCGGTTGCAAGGGCCAGCTTTCGAATGTTGTACATTACTCCAGCTGCCGCGCGCTGGAGCTCATTATCTAATGATCCAATCATATTGATAAGATATGGCACAACACCACACTGATGCATTGTAATGCAATTTCTAGGATCTGAAGACAATGCTGCAAGAGCTTTCGCAGCCGCACGGTGCACTAGAGGATCCTCTGATGTCAAATAGCAACAAAGTGGACTGACTGCTTTTCTTCTGCCAAAATCGGTAGAATTATTTTTGTATTTGCAGCACTCAGCAATTGCTGATGCAAGGCATCTTCTCAATTGATCATCCGTCTGCATCATTTAAAGAAACTAATTGGAGTATGAACATTGATGCATAATTGATAAGATTTAGTGTGTAAGTTACCGTTGGAGCGAGCTTTGCCAGATTTTGGACAACCCCATGATCACTCATGATGCCCAGATTTTCATCATTTCTTGCTATAACGCTCACAGCTTGGCTAACAGCAGCTTGCACCATCATTTCATTAGATTTTAGTAGATTCACAAGCGCTTCTAAACCACCGACAAAATTTCGGACAACGTCTCCACTGTCCTTGGAGCTTTCCACGTATGGACAAATTGCCCAAGCTGCACTGGCTTGCACATTCGAATTTGGATGTTTTAGAAGGGACCACACCAGACGAAAACCATCTTGTTGGTCCATTTCTCTTCTGGCTTCATCATCAACTGCCAACTCGCCAACAGCCTTGGTAGCATTCACCAGTAGTGTGGGATTGTTAATGGTTAGCAAGCCAATTAGTGGTGGAATGGCACCAGCTCTTTTGATTAGCCGAGCATTTTTCGGATCTGCTTTCACAATTTGCTCAATAGCTCCAGCCACATTGGTTAATACATTTTCTGGCTCATCATCTAGCAAGTTTACCAGCATTTCCACAAGCCCTTGATCCAAATACTTTCCAGCTTTTGCAATGGCCGAAGCACATTTCCAAATTGCCCCAGTGGCTGCTGCCAACAAAGGCTTGTTCTTTTTCAAGTGATCATCCAGAATAATGCTGATCAGGGGATCAATGGCTCCCTTTTCGTACACAATCTGTCTGCTTTCTGGATCTTCCGCGCACATGTAAATGGCGGAAGCACAAAACTGCACAAGATCGTGATTAGAAGACTTGAGTCCTTCTACAAAATAGTCCAACAGTCCTTCTGTTCGAATTGCCAGGCGGAAGCTAGCTTCAGAAGCACACTCGTGTAAGATTCCCACCACGGGAATGACCACGCTCACTTGACGTGTTTGAAGTAGTTTGGCAATGAGAGGAATGGCTCCCGCGCGACGAATAGCGTCCTTGTTTTTGGTGGATCTGGCAAGTGACCAAAGGGCTAGTGCACCACAACGAGGGACTTCAAAATCTGTTTCCTCTCCGTCCATTCCACCAGAAAACATTCCAGGTTGTTCAAAATCCAGCATGTCAACCTATTAAAAACACTTTCTTATGCAAAATACTTTCCAGAAACAGTGGCATATCTTTTATTCTTACCAGACGACTGATCCCATCCCCTTTTCGCATTGCCCGTCTAGCTTTGCGAATTTTTGAAATGTTTGCTATTGTTTCCGCCGAAAGAAGTTTGAGCTCTTTTGCAGGATCCCTTAAAGTATGAATCAGTGTATCCAGTCCCTGCACGAATATATTCTTGTTACATTATGCATTTCTTCGAAAGAGCATTTAAAGAGAATGATATCAATGATATGTACCCTCATGTTGTAAATGTTCCTACTAATTTCCGGATTGCATGAAATTTCTCTCAAGACCAACAGTGCAGCAATTTTACAACGATTTTCGTCCGTCTCCAAAATATTCAATAGCACTTCAAGTCCTCCTGCTTCTTTAATTGCCATTTGAACATAGTAATCCCTCAAGTTGAAATCTCTCAGGGACGACATTGCTATGATTGTTGCGGTAGGGTTACCCGCTTTCACATACTTAATCAGTCGTTGCACCTGCCAATACTCTGCAGGAATTTCTGGATTCTCAATGCCCTCTCCTTCATCATTTTCTGACTCTGGAGATGATTCTGCATCTGAGGATAAAACTCGTCTGGATGGTTTCACAGCGGTTGCAGCTTGGTCGTCGTTGCTTTCACTGAGTTCCAGCTCAGAAAAGTTTAGAGCATCCAAGTCAGTTTCGTCGCCTTCCTCTTCCTCGCCCTCTTCTTCATCTTCGCCCTCCTCTTCTTCGCCACCCTCATCGTCTTCCTCGTCAAGGAGTAGTCCTTGTGATTTAGATGCGTTGGTTTCCTCTAGCAAATCTTCTATTTCCACTTCATCGTCATCTCCTGCCCCCTCCCCATCCCACTCTTCATTTGGATCTGCCATTTTGTGATATTAAAATGTGTTTATGATGACCCTAAACAAATGGAGAATTTAATGAAAACTGACTTGCAACGCTTATTACATTACTCCTCGATTTTACCTACTTTTCTATAGGCTTTTCTGAACTCACAAAGTCGCAAGTCATGGGGCAACGTGAGATGAGAGAAAGGATGGCAAAGGCAAGTAATAATACGTAGGATGGAAGTTGTCATGTTGATCCATTGCAAGTTTTATTGAGAATGAGCCTATCGTCATGATTGGCAAGAAAGGAACCCCGAATGGATGTTCTCTGTTGACGGTTCTCTGTCATTTTTTCACCTCACAACTTTTCATAGGCATGCAACAAAGCTTGGTTGCATCATCAAATTCATCAAAGTAAAAGTTGTGAAAGTAAAGACATACTTTTATAGGCACCTCTATAGGCATTCATATTTTGCGTCCTGTATTATATATGAAAACATTTTGATGAAAGCGTATTGCTTCCTGTCGCCACAAAATAAAATAATATAAAGTAAACAATCAAGACAACACGAAGTAGTGAAGCAAACCATGGGTTGTTGCAGTGCTAAAGCAAGCAAAAAGCAACAACACACATAAAAATATTAACAAACTCGTATGTACCAATGTACCGTTTCGTGGAAAAACATTTATTTATTTCAGGGACCGATTTTATTCTCATTTGGAGAAAGCGTAAGCACGGCATGTATGTGTTCCATGAAGTGTCACAGTAGTGGGTCTACCAACTCCAAAACTGCGCTCCCCACAATCCATTTCATTTTTATTGTAAAGCACTTGCACACTGACAATGATAAACTGGATAGCAACTTGTCAATGGGAAGTTGGATCCCAAGTGAGAGGAAAATGAAAAATGGAACGATTTGTGGAAGCATTGAAAGCTGTGACAATGCCTTCGTCATTTCTTTGCCGTGGTGGCCATAATCGCTGTCATAAATTTTATGATGTTGGTTTTATGTGTATGAGTATATATTTGTGGTTGGGGTTTTGTGATATAGTGGTCCCATAAAAAAGAGGAAAACACATGAATGTTTATAAAAAGAAACACTTTGCACTTGTGCCTATATGTTATGTGACATTGTCATTTACTTCCGCTTTTACTTGATATTATCAATCCAGATGAATTGAAAATGGCTAATAAAGGACCATTTATTGATGACATTTTTTGGAACTTCTCATACAGTATTTTATTTTATTTTACATATTTTTACAAAAAGTTACAAACATTAACATGTATCTAAATGTTCAATATAAATATTCAATACTTATATAAACCCGATTGCATGAATTTGAAACACTTTCAGTAATTCTACTGTTTTTGCACTGTAATTATATCATGGATATGGTATAGACATACAAAAGATTTTCTCTGAATTGAGCGTTTAATTTTATACAAAAGTTCAAAACTGACGCACATGTAAAGAAAATACATTTTACAACTTTCTCATGAAAATTAAATAAATTCCCTGCTTTATATTACTTTGTATATACAATAGTATAGCATTACTAGCCGACCAGATTACAACTTTGAATGAGTGTAATTCACCGGACTCCATTTGGTGCAAAGCTGTATTCGTAATCTGAGAGACGTATAATATGGCATAATGCCACATTTGTAAAGTTAAATAATGTTCAAAAAGCAGTCTACTCCTTTGTTCTATTTACCAACTTACTAATTTAAAATGTACAAATAACATATTATCTTGAACATATAAATATTCATAAAAAAGCTCATGTTAAAGACAGCATACATGTGTATTTTCTATTCATTGAAAGGTACAAAAAATGTCTGTCGATCTCATTAATACATTTAAAATGATTTCCACGGATAGGTATTCCTTTTGAACAAATGGACGGATAAAATGTTGCTTGTGCGTTTCAATCCAATACCACAGAAGATATGAAATTGTGTGAAAATGTTAGAAGAGCTTGCTTACAATGCATTCTATTTATTTACACACTAATCACTAATAGTGTTTGTGCGAGAAGTATTTTGAACTGAAGAAATCATACTTCTCTTAATATTTCCAAGTATAAGAAATGTCTACAAAACTTATTGAACACAATTGAGACAAGCGATTATTACCGCTGTAAGGCATGTCATGATCAAGTAAAAAAATGTGGCTTGCTTCACATAGTAAAAAATTGAAGTGAAAGAATATGGCAGATAATGAGATATTAAAAATAGTTCAAGTCTATTCAATAAAAAAACGCAAGGACTTCTATACTGCTACTAAAACGTATGCGACTGGTGCCATCAACAAAAGAAAATAGGGATGTTGAGGAACGGAGCCACCACCTCCCAAACCTTTGAAAAATGTGATGACTCTTTCCCCTTCCTCTTTGTATGGGTTTGTACCATCGTCAAAATTCATGGGACATTGATCACCTAATAAATATATTGAGATTAGTATTGGAGCTCTCATTTAATGATAAAGTTTGATTTAACTGATTGTTTTTCATACGTTCTCGTTCATACTCCTCCATAATCAGGGAGACTGCAGCTCCTTCAGTGTAATTCCAACTGGTGACATCTTGATTAAGAGCGCAATATGGTCCAAGAGCAAGTGACATTCTTACACGATTCAAATCCTCGCGTTGATAAACCCAACAGCGATATCTGCTAAAAGCATCTAGCTCATCATAGGTTATCAAGTAGGATTTCAGGTTCTCTTTCCAGTATCCAATACATTTCATTTTGTAATCAGGGTCGCCTGTAGGTATATGATTAAAACAAGAATGGTATGACACCGTAGTTCAGTACAGTTTGCAAGCATGTATGTACAGCTTTCCTTTAGCAATTTATAGCAGCAGAAAGTGAAACTATTTTTAAGACTTAAACAGGAACTACAGAAAAATGGAACAACCTTAATCAAAGTTTGAGTAATTGAAAAGATACTACGGTAAGCTATTAAGCTAAAGATATTTGCAGAACTATAAAAACTGAAAACAAAACAATTTCTGTTATTCCAACCCAAACCATCTCAATCCAGTTTATCATCCAAGTATTTATACGAAAAAAATTTCTTCGCAAGCTTTCAAAAACAATTGTTTCTCGCATTGCCCCACTAAATTCTAAAACTACAGCTCATTGAAGCCCACGTGTACGCAAACCCACTAAATATTTAATTCCCCAACACTTAATTTGCCAATCCCAATTCAATAACAAATTAATCGAAATTAAGTATAGTTTCATACTGTAAATGTCAACAGGCCGACCCAAGTAGTCAACAGTGAGACAATAGGTTTCATCAATAGTTACTTCCTTTTGGTCCTGATCGCAGACAGAAAAGTCAGAAATGTTTTGTTTGCAATACGTTCCCGGTCTGGGAGACTGAGTCACACCACCCAAGATCCTTGTTTCAAATTCAACTTCACCCTTTTGGGTAAAATTAAATTTGCCAGCAACAGGACACCGAATCGGAACTGGATTCTTGGCTGCGTGAAATTAGCCAGAGAAAAACAAATAATATGGAAAATGAGAGTGGAAAGAATTAATTGATAGGATATACTAAATAATCATGCATATAGTAATTCTAACGAATGCATCATAGAGTATTTAAGCGTAATAATGACCACGAATTTAAGGTTGTGGATAGAAAATTGAAATGGGCAAGGAGTATAAGGATCTACAAGAAATGCCATGCACTGTCAATCAGGTAGAAAGGTGTTTCTTCAGGGAGTAGCAGCAGAAATATCAGACAAGATGATCTTCAATCATCATTATCATTACTGTAAATGTCAAGTGGACGGCCCAAATAGTCCACACAAATATTCTCCTCAACATCAATCACAATTTCGTTATGTGCAATGTCACAATTTCTGAAGGAGGATATGTTCATGTTGCAGTTCAGCTTTGGTCTGGGCGAATCCGTAATACCATTCCAAATGCGGGTTTCAAACGGTGCAGCGCCCTTCTGTGAGAACTCGAAATATCCTCGAACGGGACAAGGAATTGGATCAGGATGCTTAGCTGTTGATTTTGAGGGAAACATAAGGCAAGGAAGAAACCAGTACCAGGAAAAATATTCAATGTAATTAATTTGAACATTATAATTTTCTTCTCCTGCATACATCACTCATCACACTTCTGCTTGGAAGAAGTAAAACGTTTTCATGAAATACCATGTTTCTAAACCTTATTCATAAAATATATACCAATTTTTCGTTGACATTAATAAAATCATCACAATTGGTGTGCGAAGGATATCATATAAAACATTAGTGAACTTTTTAAAATGGTATATGATGCAGTTGATGCTGTGTTTTAAAGAAGATGTACTGTACCTAACATCAAGTCGTATTTCCAAGCATCCAAATTTTTAAACTGCACCCAAGAACACACAGTGGCAAACTCATCCGTTATCAGAGCAAGACTTTTGCGATAACGAATGACGTTGTGATGTCGGGGAACAAAGTCAAAGCATATAAAATCCTTCTGGCTGTGAAAGGATAAAACTTGAATTAAAATTTAAATTAGTGGAATAAATGAATGAATTTATCGAAAAATAACTACCATCCGTCAACGGTCAACCGTGCCATCATGTATCGAGTTCCACGGGCTTCTTTACAAACGTATACAGTTTTTCTGTAACGACCTTCATCGGGCCACCAAGTTTCCACAATGTGAGTGGAGTTGATAACAACGTCTGCATCAAGATTAGCCGTGTTTATAAACTCTCCACTGTAGTTTTGGGGAAGTTTACATCCCGGTGTGACTACTTCCGACTTGACTATTTTCGAAATTCAAGAAGAGATATTTTTAATTAAATTTGCATTCATCAATTTTGTACTTCGAATGCATACAATTAATCTCCATAAACTGTAGAGTTACCTGGCGTGATTCGTAATCTCTCCGGGGCACTCTCAGACCCTTTCAAGGTATTGCACTCTGCAGTAATACTGGCAGCTAAGAAAAGATCGTCATCCCGATTCCTGAGGAAGCATCTATATTTTTCATCCTTTCGTGATTCCTTAGTGTTGACCACGGCGAAGAAATGATTTTTCCCTACGAACCAATCTCCGAGACAGCTATATTCCACGGCTAGACACAATAAAACATCCAGTAAAATTCGTTGTCGGAATATATACTGTTTTCTTGGTAAATATAAAGTAAATTATCGCAACTCTTCTTACTTCCATCAAATGTTCCTGTCATTCCCTCACAAGCTTTGTATGTTATGTTGAACTTTTGATTAGTAATCAGAAACTGGGTTCCAGGAGTTTGGCAAGACTGAATTTGTGCATCTGGGTGATCGCATTCGCCAGTGAAACGGAAACGGTTCTGGTAAGCGAACTGCCACACACCTTCCAAACTTGAGCGACAATTTACAGGGACTGGATTTTCTGAGAACAAGGTAATGAGATTTTGGTCTGGATCGAGACTGCGACATACTTCGTCAGGGCTTGGGCGTTCACGCCTTTGCGGGAAATTGATACAACCGGCTGCAAATACAATTCAATTACATACTTTTTCTTATATGAGATCATTTTAATCATGTTTTAGTATCATGATTTACTCGTACTTTCAATTTTTTCAAGAATATTGACGGTTCGCACAAATATCCTCACACAATGGAAGCAATTATCCTGCTGGAAAATAAATGTAAAATTGACATGATGCTCGGCAATCATATCTACAAGATAGCCACGGTTTGTCATCCTCCTGTCATCAAACTCCGTAAAAGTGTTGACATTTTTCTCTCTCGAGAACCATGCACCACGTATCACTTGTGGTATCATGGGATCAGGTTGGTTCTGATTTCGGGGGGCGAGAAAGGGTGGCTGACATGATGAGAAATTTAGTAATGCGAAAAATAAAACTGCACAAAAATAAATGAAATTCAAGTATTTATAAGTAATTCATATGAAAAGCATGATGAGAAGCTTCCTGTTCATCTTGCCTTCCTTTTTGTTTAAACAGATTCAAAAAATTACCTAATGATACATGCATTCTTCCCACTAATCCTTTGGAATTCAAAGCTCTCATCTTTTGGCAACGCTTTGCAACAATCTGTGCTAAAAGTAAAATGCACACTAGAGAGACAACCAATATAACAATTCTAAAATATCAACCAATCATTAATGCAGCCACATTATTACAGAGTTAAAAAGTTTCCGATGAATAAAATTTGCAAGATCACATTGTCACATTATTTTGCTCAAAAAGTGCATCAGATAATTTGATAATGTGCCACACACCCTTGAGGATGATTCACCACCACTGCTAAAACATTCTTGTGGACAATAATAAAAACCCTCTTGAAAGCTAGTTCATAGAGACAAGAGCATAATATGAGCAATTCAGCAAGTGAAAAATACATTGCAAGTTACAACGGCTAAAAGGGTTCGACGGATGGATACAGGCTACAATAGAAGCAATCCTAATCCTAATTGTACTTAAAAGCATTGGGTATTTTTTAGCAGACACCTGGTCAGGTATTCGTCATAAAAAAGCTTGTGAGAGTATATAAGCAGGCTTGTTGGCTACGAGCGTTGATGAGAATGAAGCAGGTGCAACATTGTACTTGCATGAACAATGGAAAAGGGTTGGATTTAGGGAAAAGCAGTGTAACGCTATGTATGTTGCATAACGCAATCACATTCATCGAAAACTCTCAGTTTCATTGTTATAAAGTCAAATGGTGTATGTTCATGAACACGAATGCTCAATGTGTTATCATATAACTCAAACGCTACCCTTGTTCCTTTGCTTACGATTCAATAAGTCGTAATGTCTAGTCTGGACAGTCTGAGTCTAGTATCATTCAAGTTTGAAACTCCTTGGGAGTATCAGTACGGTAGCAGCGATGATGTACATGTCTGAATGTAGAAACATATTTTTGAAAATCCTTTTTTTGCTTTCATGCACTTTTTGGCCAGTGCATACTGCATATTGGTTTTCCTCAGGAAAATTTCCTGCTACAACAAAGTAAAGTATGTGGCATGTGTATCTATTAAGTTTGCTCTCCAAAGATTGAATAGTACTTGCTGATTCTATTGAACGCAGTATTGAAGCGCACACATTATGAAAACCTCCATGACCTTGACCTTAGTGATTTATCGTTTTTTATGTAGATTCCAGTAGATTCAAATTCAATCAAACTTATCCCATCGTGGATGCCTCATGCCTCATACAGTATAGATCACGAAAATTGTTCGTTCTGTATAATCTTTTTGATCGGAGAAGGTTTCATCGCTCGTCAAAAAGTCGTCAATTGTTTTAGATTATATGACATGCGATTTATTGTTTATATTATGTGAGTGCCTAAAATAAAGGAATTTAATACTTGGTACATGTTTGATTTCTTGGTAATGTTTAAGTAATTTGAATATTTTAGAATTTACTTCTTACAAAGAAATTGATTAATTATGTATGCTGCACAGATATTGTATATTGTAATTATTTATGCATGAACATTTAGATAATAATTGTGATATTTTGATTTGATCCATCTTTGGTCGGGCGTTTTTCACTTAAGAACATTTTTACGAAACAGTAATACTCTTGTGAGAGGGTGGAGGAACTGCTTGAGTAAAAACGGCGTATGCCGGAGGCATCACAGGCATTGGTTGTGACTGAATCACAACGGAATGAACCACTGGTTTGTCTTGTGACACTGTTTAGAAAATAAAGAAACTCAGTAAAGAATGTAGCACATATTATAGGATTTAGTTACAACCAATAATTTTATCAATTCCAACCAAGATAACATGCGTGACAGCATCCGGGTAGCCATCCCAAAGTAGTCAGGAGACAGTTAACACAAAGGTCACATCCTACGCCTTTCTTGAAACCAACAGCCAGTGGAGGAAGCACACATGACAAGATACTAAGACGCATTTTAAGGGGGTTATATGAATATGTTAACTGTTTCATGAAGTACTCTTGCTGAAATGTGACTCCGGGAAGTATCTGGATATACTGGACTATGGAAAAAGCTTTGTTACATTTACGACTATTGGACGTTGTTTGAAAATAGCACAGAACAAAGGAGAATCAACTGTCGAGTGTCATTCAAAACGTGTTCGATGACATTGAAGTATTGGACTAGCAGGTTGTTGAGTTTCCTCCTTGTTGTGGAATGGGATGTTATACAATTGAATCGTAAACGCATTATAAAATGTCAATGTCAGCAATCCCTGAAAACATGGTATTTTTCCTGTCTACCAGACTAGTACCACATAATTAAAGTCGAAACCGCCAACAGGACAGGTATATGGAACCATGAATGATTTTAGATCAAGTTAACGTTGATACCACCAATAGCTCGTTTATGATTTTATGAATAAGCAAAAGTAGCATACTTAAATCAATCGGGATGCGTAATGTGTAAATGCAATGTAAATGACAAAGCGAAATTGTAAGCTTTCAATCTCTAGCTGTGAACACTGCAGAATGGCAACGATTGATGTGTACTTAATGGTAATTACTACAAATTATGTGCGTATAAACGTGCAACTGTGCAACTCAGCCCATTATAAAAATAATTGCTGATAAACGACGATTCCTTCTCCAAAATATATTCAAGCATAAAATTTTGAAAAACAAGAAACTCTATGTAACTAGACTAAGATACTCCTGAAATGGTTTGCACGAGTTTAATCATTATTTGCAACGTAATTTTTCAATTTTATAGCACTACCATATTTATTTTATTATCTCAAAATCTCAATCCGTCATTTCATTCATTGGCAATACAAGTTTGATCATATACATTACATTAGCAAATTTCACCATTTCATCATAAATGCTTATTATGAATATCGAATTTTAAAACAACATGTAACAGCGAAATTTCCAAATCTGTAATACTAATTAACATGAAATGGAGAACAAGTCGTAGTTCACCGGCTACATTCAATAATATACAAAACTAGAAGATCACACTAATTACAAACTATTACTTTCCCCCTACATCCAGAGAAGCACTATGTAGTACTTACAATATATTAACAACAACTAAAACTATTACACTTTTGTAAATTTAAATTATAATAATTGACATCTACTACATGTTATTCAATATATGACAATGTTCCATAGGGTTCCGGTAGAAACTTTCGGTAACTAAATACCTATTATACTACTCTTATGTTACTAACAATACAATGCCAAACTACTATTTTCTAACCAGTCACCATCAATCGCGATCTTGATCCGCGCTTTACTTGTCCCCTTCGCCATAGTATGGCGGAGCTGAGCTGTACATGGGTGGTGGTGGAGCATGGAAGCCAGGTGCCGGAGGAGAGGAGACCTGTTGCATTGGGAACCCTGGTTGCGGATGGTTTGGATATTGATTGGGGTAAGGTGGAGAGTGGTAATGAGTAGGCACGTTAACCGTAACGTGACTCGGAGGAGCTGGCGCTGGGGCAGCTACCACCACGTTTGTAGTGGTTTTGACATTGACACCAGCCTCCTGCTCGCGATGAACTGAAATAAAAAAAGTGAAATATCATTATATAAAATTTTGAATTATCAACATGACGAATAATTTATGCAATATGACCACTTACTAATGCAACAGGCATAGCACATTCCAGGGATCCATCCCATAATCGTCAACAAGATGGACACACAGAACTCTAAACCGCAACCTACAAAAATATACGTAACAATCGCATTTACAAACTAGCACAGTTACTTCCATCACATAAATTCTACTTTTAAATTAGGGAAATGAACAAACCTGTTCTGAAGCAAACCGCTAATGGCGGAAATAGGCAGGCCAAAATACTAAGGCACATGGTCAATCCTGGTCCAGTTGATCCCTTGAGTCGGACGTGGGCGGACAGCAACTGATCATAAAAAACGAGAGTTAACACTTGTCACCTTCTGTAAATATAGGGTGCTTACTGTTTAATGATCTTTTAACAGAAAAACTAATTGGGCGTAATAGTTTTTTGTTATGCAGTCCGAATTTAATGTGTCATCAAACTTAAATCGGTATATTAAGCCGCACAGTTGGTGTAATATAATTCACTTACCTAAGCGTCAAGGTCAAGTTAAGTGAATTCGTGCAACGAGACGAAATAGGTTGAAGCTGAGAAAACTTTCACTGTTTTTAACTATTTGTCCCTTCTCCTTCGTGGTTCAAGTTAAATTACAGAATGTGCTATTGACCAGCTATCAAGGAAAGGAAACGGACCAACCACGCGAAAACTTCGATGACAAAAATGATCTGTAGGTATCTGTCTGTTGAATACAAAATTGAAACGGAGCTGATATTTTTCATGAACCAAAAAAGATTCGGAGTCTGACAAAGTGGTTGCGACTGTAATTGTTTTTGGGGCAACCTGCTACACTAGCTACTTCACAAACTCGGTCAAATCAACAAGTCAGCACTTTCAGACGCTCATCTTTCAGAACAAGTTATGATCCTTTCGTCACCACTGGCCAAGCACGAATGGAAATGAAAATGGCTGAATTTTTATGGAATCGGTGATCGGTGACACGCCAGACACAGGGTTTCAGAATTGAATGTACTGTATGCATGCAATATATTTCCCTGCAACTTGCCAGTGAGGATATCGAAGAACATTAAGTGTCAACCCTGTGCTTACCGAGTACGCTCTTATTGTAGCCAAATAAGTATATATAGGACTTTCCATTTTAAGTGAGGTAGCATATCGCAGCGATATTTATCGCTCATGTAAATAGTAAGCTTGTGGTCATGTACAGGGACAAAGAAAACGTTTTTAAAAGCATTTTAGGAATGCATGCATAAAATCAAATATTCCTAGTTCCTCCAAAGTTTTAGGATCTTGTCCGGGATACTCTCACTCACATTTTTAGCCTTACAGCAAATCTCGAGACGAGATCCACAGATTGTACTCATTGTATTGATTGATGAATATACAGACAGGATGGATATTATATTGTTTATGCAAAGATGTTAGAAGAATGACTCATTTTCTGGATCTCAAAACTCTCTATGATTTTCCGTCTCTGCATTTCTCCCCTCTTTGTTTTTTCTTGCAGGTTGCAGGTTTAAGTTACCAAAAGAGTGCTTTCATTGTTCTTTGATGTGTTACGAAACGAATTTATGGAGTATTATATGGGTTCAAAAGTTCAAAAACAAAAAAGTGTTGCCTTTCAAGAAAGCTTCTAGTCAGCATTTTTGCCTTTGCAATAACATGAGTCAAAATACAAAATGATTACAAAGAAAGAATTTACTTTAGCTTTAGAGGCATTTCACATCTTTCGATATATTACAGACGTGGACGATATATATAAGATACAAGTAAATTTTGTGTTTCTTCTTAATTTTTTTGTTCAAACTACTGATTACTGTCAAATAGATGACGATAACTGAAATTATGAATTGTGTTCGTGGCATGCATACAAAACCTAAGTTAAAGACGCAGAAAGTTAGTGCCTATTAGGAGGAGCGATCACACTATTACCCATTAAAATACATGCAAAGTCAGTCACAATTTTCAATGCTAAAAGTATACAAACGAATCCTATATAATGACATTTCTCCTAAAGCATAAAAGTATTGTAATTACCAGTATAAATATATTATAATATATAAATAGAGGGAGAGTCGAGGGAACTGGAATACGAGGAAAGACGAAGGACAACAAAGAACAACAGTTTCTCGGTGAAGCAAAGTTCTCTTATCATATATGAGCAATGCAATATTTTTTTCAGAATTACATACCATCGCTTGGATGTAGTCTGTGATTTGTCCTCTTGAGATATTTTGGATTGGACTTATTTTGGAGATTTGAATATTTGCTATGTATGATATATTTGCGTTTTATAATTTACAACGATGAATTCTTAGTATGACGATCAGAAATAGCATTCTCCTCCACAAACTTCCAAATGTTTTATCTCTTTTATTCAAATCGTTTGTAGGTAGTTAAAAATGTATACTTTCTAACATCAGTCACCCAACGAATTGGAATTTTACCTTGTTCTGTGCGTTGCTTGTTGCTTTCGCATTAATCCCGCAGCGCAGCCAGTAAAAAATGCTCACCAGCTAATATTGAGACTTTTTAGATGATACGTAAACTTATTCATATATCACAATTTCTAATAATACCAGACATCCAGACATCTTGCTTTGTGTCAGTAGCCAGTATTGTCCTAAATTCTATGTATGTACTATGTTTGTAACTTTAATTTCAATACACAGCAGAACAAATTGAGATATTGCCTATATGTATTATCATGCTTCATGTCTCATGTGTACTTAGTGCTATATCTACAAGCCCAAAAAAGATAAGAAAATTTGAGTTGATTGAAAAAACTGAGAACTCTGTTAGAGAAATCTTCTCCTTCTGCTGAATTAGGAGCGACTAATGAATATGCTAGCCAAACCTGGACACTTCTTTTTTTCTGCTCTTATCATATTTCCATATGTATGAATTTTTTTATTCGGGAGATACCTGAAGTATCTGCTAAAACCTTTCTGCTGGAAATGAAAAGGTGAAAAAATGAATGTTTTGAGTGACCCACCAACCGAATCATGGTCAATTTAATTAGCCATTAAACTGCTTTTAATAGGACATATTTTCTTTACCAACTTCACATCTTAAAACTTTATTTCATGGTCTTTCGTTTCACATATACAACATAGAAAATACAGTTCAGTATTTTCTTATATAGTTAATAACAATATTAATGTACTGAATATATCGATAATTAATTAAAGTCAATATCGAATTTAAAACAATTTAACAACAATACTTCTACATCTTATTGAACTACTAGCATAAAACGTGTCTCCACCACCGGATGCTAGATTGCATAACACCTACATCATAATTCAAAAGCATAGGACTTTCCCCTCAGAAATCAATGCAATATGACAGTGACAGTAAATTACTAGTAATAGTATAATTGATACTATAGAACTTAAATTTCGAACTGGAAATTGAAGTTGTAAAATGATAAAACTACATACAAAAGAAAACAAGAATCACTTCTGCCATTTACTTGATCATGTTACGGGTTGAGCTACCGTGGCTGGAGGATCAAGCCATCATCACGTTGGTAGTAGTATGAACTGTGGTTCCACCCTGCTTTTCACGGTGAACTGAAGACCAAAACAAAAGTTAAATATCATTAAAACAATGATTGATTTACAGAGGTAAAAATAATGCAAAGATTTTGGTTTTGTGTAGGTGAAAACTTACTAATGCAACATGCATAGCACACCCCAGGAAGCCACCCAAGAATGGTCAACAAGATGGACACGCAGAACTCGAGTCCGCATCCTATAAAATATAGAATAGACACACTTCATTAAAGACTTCAGTGTTTAATCATTTATCTAGTTATAACATTAGCATTAATACTTAAAATTCTGTAAAACTAATGTCAAAGGTCAGGATACGGAAAACAGATCACATAATTCTATAGTCAAAACTAATAAGTACCTGTTCTAAACCCCACGGCCAAAGGCGGCAAGAGAAGGGCCAAGATACTAAGGCACATGTTGGATTCCTTGTCTTCGACTCTCCTAGGGTGAAAGCGGTCAAGTTTCTAACAAAAAAGAAAATTTAGAAACGTGAATATTGTTTCAAATTATTGATTTATTTAATCACAAACATTTCCCTAAACTTTTATGTAATTTTGCGTAAATAAATGAAATAATACTCACCGATAGAACTACTCCGTTAAACGTTAAAACAGTGTTGACTTGCAATGCAGAGGTCTTTAATTAGATTTAATTGATATTCAAGGAAAACTTAGTTAAATTCTATAATTTGGCAAGATCAATATTAAAAAGCTCTTGGCTCTGAAAAAAGATTTCTAGATTCACAAGTCCCTTAGATAAACTGCTAACCTCCGCAACGCTATGGTACGTTCGTCACAAAAAGCCAAGCACGAATGAAAAAAATCTGAAACGTTTTAAGCTTAAAATCGCGAAGCTCAATTATATTCAAACTTGTGCGTGATATAGCCAGGTCCATTGCTTTATCCACAGCCATTCACCGTTTTCATAAAATTCTCAGATATCCCAACCCATCTCAAAAGTTCGAAGTCATAATAAATCCCAACCTAAGAGAAACTTTCAAACTACTCAGAAACAAAATTTCAAAATCCCAACCCCATTAAAACTACAAAACCCTCAAGAAATTTCAACCCAAGCCAAAATTCTAATCCTAAGTCAAAAATTCTAATCCCAAGTCAAAATTCTAATTACAACTCAAGTCATAATTTCAAAACCACCATTCTTAAGCTGATCAAAATTTCAAAATTATAATTCCAATCCCAAGTCAGAATTTCAAATCCTAACCCAAGTTAGAATTCTTGCCGCATGCGCATCTCAAATCCAAACCCAAGTCAAAATTCTTACAGCATCTCAAATCCAAACCCAAGTCAAAATTATTACAGCATCTCAAATCCAAACCCAAGTCAGAATTTAGGCTGACTCTTAGGAATCAGTTCTCGATGACAGATAGGGGGCAGGGCGAAGAGAATTGAATATAGAAAAGTACAAAGTATGGTTATTTAAGTTACTTTGAAAATAAGAGTGTATGCAAAATCATCAAAGAACATTGAAAGCTCTAACTGTGCAAAGAAACTTTTGCATTGCTTATTGTAAAAGAAAAGGCATTTTAATCAAGAATCGTTTTGGTGTTTTGGTAGTTTGGTACTTGTCTCCGTTATGTTAATTGTGTTTGGCCATGGCCAGACTTACAGAGAATTATAATATACAATAATATGTAAGTTATTTCCTCCAGCCTGTAATCTGTTTCGTCTTCGTCCAAGATATGAAAATACAATAGTGTACTATTTTTACACTGAACTGAAGCAAGAACTGAAGGGATCTATGATGTCATCATGAATGTTTTAATATTTTTATTTTTACGCAGTATTCGTATACATATAGAATGATAATTTTACACGACTACTGTACCCATCCTTATACACCTTTCCCGAATACATCACAACGTTTCATTTAACCTACTATTGCTTACATTAAGAAACTTTTGTTGTAAACGATAAGTTCGAATTGGAGTAGTGGTAAGCTTTTTACTTCATGGAGTCTTATTCAAAATAGGAATAAAATGCATAATAGCTGACATCTTATAAGATCTTTCTTGAATAATTAGGAAAGTATTCAAGACAGTACTTTACTAAAGAAACTAGTGTCAACCAAGACTGAAAGCAAGCAAACTATTCTTACATTATGTTTTATGAATTTTGCAATGGCAGAGGAGCAAATGATAGTAAATGAGTGTGCTGAATACTATACTATGCATCTACGTTACGATTAAAAACACAAAGTATGGCATCGGCATGCAATATTGTATTGACATCTATTCTACATTTTATTCTTTAAGTTTTGATTGAGAATCGATTGGCATTGGCACTAGATGGAAGTTGTCAGTATTATTTCTCGCTAAAAGACGGGATGAATAATATGAATCGTACAGCCTTAAATAATAGAAAATTGTGATGGTAGTACATATGTACATGTGGACTTGCAGAGTGGAAGCATGAGGGAAGACTACCTGACACCTGAAGTCTTGGAAAGTTTCAGTCAAATTTACTTGTTCACTCACTCTTTCAAGAGCGATTTTTTAGCAATCCGTTTCTAACTAAATTTCTTTGCTAAAAATCCGTTTGATGTCGTCCTTTGAATCGTTAAATGGAAACTTTATACTTACTCCTCCAAAGGAGTGCAAAGTCTCCCATCATTTCTTAAAGTAGCAAATCAAGATACAAACTTATTGAAACAGGGTACTAGTTCATATAGCATCTAAAAGCATCATTATTTGGTTTAGGTTGACGTAAAGCAGCTTGCCCCAATAACTTTCTTGATCAATTAAAAGAAACATCGCTTGATTGATTGCAGTTGAACGTTCGTCATTTTTTCTGTTTGGATTTTCATAAAGAAAGAATTATGAATACAGCATTTCGATTTCGGGATGTGCTACGAGTAGGCTTTTACTCTTTCTTCACTTCAGGACCTGTCCACACTCCACATATACTATCCAGCTTGATCCAAACTTAGAATGCAAGATATGGGGCGATGTAAGATTTTCATACACTTCTCCTAACTAAAGGAGAATGATACTAGTGGTAGGTAAAAGTGAAGTTTCGTCTGAATCTGACTGCCATAGCTGTTTTAGTGTTGTTCAACACCATCATCGTCACCTGCTTACTGATATTCCGCTATGACCTCAACAAGCTAAGCTCGAGCTGTTGTGAGTTTTTAATTCACAAGCAAGCTGCTTGCTAAACACGTACTCCTTCTCATTGTAAAGATAGGAATATCATGTACTATTTTTCTGACTCATGACTCATGAGAACAAACAAAAAGGCAACCTGTGTATGTTTGCAAGCAACTTGCAATTCGTATATACGGTGCTCACTTTTTAGAAGAGAAAGGAAGGAATATTATTGTGCACAAGAAATCCACATGAGACACAACTAAGATATTAATTGATGTACAGAAAGGATCATTGCATAATGTTTAATAGTGCTAAACTATGGTTTTAGTTCTTGACACTTGTTCCAGCAGATATTAAAAAATAATACTTGTGCGTGGCAACTTACATGTAGTTGGACATTGGAAATGCTAAAAGATATTGCAATTTTATGCTGTCATCAAAATAATATCTGTGTTGGAAAGGTTGACAGTATTTTGCAAGCCTTTTAAAGAATAAACTTGCCTAATCTTCGAGGATTATAAAGGAATCAAATTAAACTGTCTTAGGAAAAGTATCGATTTGGCAATTGTAAGTAATTTATTATTGTTACATTTTCCGCAAGATGAAGCTATATACTATCGACCTTGAATATTCCAAAGCTCCTAGAACGACCGATAAGTCTTAATAAACTCTAGTTTATTTATGTGTTTATTAATTTGCTTTAAACTTTGTTCTGAAAGACCATGGGCAACGTAGTCGACTTCTCACGTCCAGCATTTGGTGGACCACCTCGCATTCCTCAAGATAATTCCTGGACGGGTATAACTTGGACTGATTTTATCAGAACAAGAGTACCTCAACATGACATTTCACCAGACAACGGTTATAATATTTGCGGATTCGATTTGCCCGAAACTGTCTTGGAAAGTATTTTATGTCGACTACCAAAGGATGAAATTCTTAAATGCAACTCTGTAAGAACTGTTTTCTTTATCACATTTTAAAAGGTTCAACCTTGCACTACTAATACTGTTACTTGGGGCGAGCTTGAACTAGAAATCATAATACGTATTTTTCATGGCAATATTATTTTAGGTATGCCGATTATGGAAAGATCTAATCACAAGAAAGTCTTTTTGGAAGAAATGTTTCGAGTATCGAGGACTAAACTGGGATCTTGTGCCACTTCGCATTAGGGAGAGACCGGAAGGTTGGATCGTCCTGTACTCTCAATTTCGTCATGAGACGTTTACAAAGAATTTTATAACAAATCCCTCGGGTCATCGTAAGTTTACTAATGAATACATAGTTCATACCATACAATTTGATTCATGTAATTGTACTGAGTACTTGTGCATTAATTTATATCACTTTCAATTTGTAGGGCAGTTCGAAAAATGGAATATTTACAAAAACGGAGGGGATCGTTGGCTTGTTGAGGAAACACCCGTTGGATGCGAGCCAGTTCCAGAAGATCCATTTTTTGGGAGTTTTGACAAGTCTTGCTTTGTCACTTCCTTTCAGTGGTGTTCCAAGTACTTTGTGGTAGACCTGTGGCAAAACGGATTCAATCCAACAGTCATGAGAATTAGCTTACCTTTGCAAATAAAATGCTCCCAAATGTATGAAACCTGAAATTAAACGTTTGCTCCCACCAGTCAGTTATATGTAATCAAAGCTATTTACGTTATCTACAGGTACGCATCGAGATTTGACTGTGGAGCAGTTTTTCGTTGGGAACTACGTATCCTGGATTCGCAAGAAAAAATTATTCGTGATCATAAGGCAGTGGTTGAGCGCCCCCCAAGCACACAGTGGGAAACAGCTACTTATTCATTTAAATTCAAACAAAGTCATGCGGATTTTATGAATCAAGTTCGTTACCTGGTTTTCATTCACGAAGGGTAATCACCTTTAAAAAGCATGATGGTTTCTTTAGAGTTAGGAGGATCAATTAGAGTAGAATTTCCTAAACTGTTGCTTGTTTTATTGCAGCCGAGACAGTCAGTTTTGGAAGGGTCATTATGGCATGAAGTTTGCCAGGGCTTGTGTCACAGTCGAACCGTTGGATTCTGACCCGGAGGACGAGTCGGAAGTAGAAGCGGAAGAGACGGCACAGGAAGACTCCGGTAGCGATGATGGGCATAATTAAGAATCGGTTTTTCTTAATATTAATTTGTTTTCCAATAACTGTGATCACTTGTAATGAATTGAGGCTAAATGGTATGGAAATGAATGCAAAAATTATTGCGGGATGCCCACATAGCATAATAGATCTTAAGCATATTAAGGTTTTCAATTCTACCACTTACCTATACTAAGTTAGCCAATATCAAGTTTATGGATGTTGTCTGTGAAATGTGAATGCAGAATATGAAGCGGTGTTCTGAAATTCAGGAACTGAATGCTATGAATGTTGTACTAAATGTTAAACAATCATATACAATTTATGAGTTTATTTTATGGATTTAAACACTTAGCATAGTGATGTCAATGTAACAAGCTACCGATTTTGATGTACTTACGAGAATGATTTATAATTTGCAATTTTATTTAAGTAATGAACGATTAATGCATATAGATATTGTAACGCTAGTATAATGATGTCAATGATCGAGAATGCCATAATATAATAATAATGAGGAATAAACGCACACAAAACGCCAATTTTCATTTTGGACATGGCCGCTTTTTATTTGACAATCACGAGCTCACTTTTATTTCTCACGTAAAATACCTAACTTTAGTAGTAGTAATATTGTTTGTAAGTACCAGTACCTGTACATTTCCTGCAAGAACCATAATATTTCTAATTTTAGGTGTGTCTTACGTATTACGTAGGGATATATCAACATTAGACCAATCATATATAACCATCTTATTACTCTTTGTAAATTCATTAACCGAATTTTTATTTTTAGCGCAAATGTTCAAGATTTCAACAACTTTTAAGATGAGATCTGAATTTTAAGATTTTTAGACTTTATATTTCCTCTATATTGAGTGTAATCTTCTCCTTATGATTTTGATTGTGGCATGACGTTTACCAGCTAACAGCGGGAAGCAGTTTGTTAGTTTTTACGCTAAAACAAAATCCGATGTTAGAATTTCGTATTGCATTAGAATGATCGTTTGATAGGCTATATATTCATTCTTCATTTCGCTATGACTTTTAGGTAGTAATAAGGGTTAATCTATAACGTTACATATTAATTACAATTTACACTACAACAACAAAACGATGGGATTTTCCTATGGTAGGAAACAATGTAAATGATTGAGATTGTATAGGTTTTTGCTACAGGAATCTGAAGTCCAGTTCAACATGAACTATTAAAGTAACACAGTTTATAAAAAGTCAAATAAAGTGATTAAACATTTTCGTTTTTAAACTATCGACTGCATAATAATATTTCGCAATATAAGTTAACAAGGACAAGAGGAGTATCTACTTTTTAACAGGTCAACACTACGTCCAACCAAATAGCACGGTGTAAATAACCTTCTCGTTCATGTTTAAACTTTAATCAGCTATACCACAGGATTAATTTTAAACCGAAACAGAATTCTGCTTTTATAAACTCTTCTTAATTTAAGTTAGGTAATGCATATGAAAATTAAAAGGGGAAAAGTAAATACTTTTATACAATCTACATCATGTACATCTTGTTTCTGACTTCATTCAATAAAAT
Organism: Entomobrya proxima; assembly: GCA_029691765.1. NCBI lineage: Eukaryota > Metazoa > Arthropoda > Collembola > Entomobryomorpha > Entomobryidae > Entomobrya > Entomobrya proxima. Next base: position 5,355,317 of record CM056169.1, read on the forward strand.
GAACCAGGTTTGATTGATACATCTCTTACTACTTGTGAAATATATACAACTTTACTACGCATTATTTAACCATTTCGTAAATTCATAACAATAATTTAATACATCAACTATACTTGCTCTTTTACTAAATTCACCTGCTATTCCCGTCCTTTTGCCCTGAGTAGTGATTTCATTTTTGGTATTTTTACAATTAACTAAACATATCTGCATTTAAACCAGCTCCAAATGATGACACCGCAATTCTTTACAACGCGTAGTCAATCTTTTTCTTTAAATATTTCTAAACACCTAGGCTTTTTGATTGATTGCTCTCCTTCACGCTCTGCATAATAATATCCTTACACGTTATCCTTCTTAAATCCTTTCCAATAAATTCCAACAAACACTATGTGTTGCCTTGTATAAAAGTACATAATGTCAAAATGTACATGATAAACTCTACAAAAATTCTAAAAAATATGTTACAGTTACAATCATTAAAATTACAATTCGACAACTCAATAATCTTGTCATCGTTTTTGTTTGCTATTACAAATGGATATGAAATGCTTCGTCATCATCACAAAATTTTAATTTTATGTTATTCTCATAGGTAAAATTACAATAAATTTACGTTTTGATTCTCAGTTTGTTTGGAATAACTAAGCCTGTACTAATTATAATATGCTTGTACAAAGACCTCACAGTAAATAAAACACAATACAAATATAGTTATGAGTTGATTGTACATGATTTAAGTAACTTGCAATATAACAACTTTTCTGAAGCCTTGTGATTTCCACACAACTTTTCCGAACCGTGGCCTACCAACAATATTATACTATCATGCCTTTTTAAATGCAAATTGTTTGTTTTCACTTTTCGTATGATGATGACAATGTCCCAGTCTAATGATAAGTAGCAGTAGACCGTTGTCAGTTCCGTTTCTTCTTCAATAACTATCTGTAAACTTTCTTGTGATCATTCAACCGACCAAGTTTGTTTTGAAAAATTTAGTAAGCAAATCAAAAGTACAATAATATATTTCTTCTTCATAATATTTAACTGCATCTTTTTTATAATTTCCCAAACTATCAATTGCAGATTATGCATATATGAAACACTGTCAGAATCTTAGCCCTTGTTCTATAGTATAATATAGTATTTATTTTCATTACAATATTTTAGCTTAACTTAATAATATTGATAACAAAGTATCATGATATGTTTTATTAATCGAATGCAACTTCCTTTTCACAGATCTTTCTGAAACCCATGTGTGTCATGACTAGAATTTACAAGAAAGCTGTAGCAGTACATGGCATTGTATGACAGAGATAACTTGTGGAACGTCTGTTCAATAATGAATAAACAACGATAAATTATTACTTTCAGTGTTTTTGAAACCCTTACCCGCATGGACACAGTTTTTTCTTTGAAAATTTGTGCATGATCGAACCTATTTAATTCGCATAGTTAATTGGACTTTTCTTTCCAAAGTTCTCCAATGATAATAAGAAAACTAAAAAACGGGTAAGTGGGGTATTCTGAGATGTTCAAAAAATAAATCATATTAATTTTTTGGCCTACACATTTTTGGCATCCCAATATGTATATCTTCTCATCGCTTTTAAAATCTAAGGATTTGAAACGTGCAAAAGTGATAGTACTAACTTAAAGACACAAAATACAAACTTTTGTTATCCTATACGTTGTCATTGTCATATGAAATTGCGTTCGTTTTTTGCTAACTGTATCTAGAAATGAACAATGTCCACCTTAAAGCTCGCTCCGTTATCTTTCGCTTTCTCTTTAGTTCCTGACTTTTGCTTACAAAATTCATGTCTTGTAGTAATGCTTTTCCTATTTCAATCCTGGCTCCTCAACCGTCCATTTTATTGCTTTACGTTTGTTTTTTGCTTGGGAGAGGTGCGATGTAAAAAACTTTCAACCAAGACCAAGAGCACCTTGTAGTCATTGTATCTCTAAAAAGCGTCTATTACTGCTACCTGTGTAAATGAACAGTTATTTAATTGTTAATCAGGCCTTTTTGTGAATGAGTTTTTTCAGAAACGTGTGCTGTGATATACTTACTGTGTATCGTGTGCATCTATTATCTAACTAATTTTACCATCAATTAATTAACTATTTATTATATGGCATGGAAGGATACTGCCAAGTGTTCCAGTGCATTTCATAATAATCGTATAAAAGTTTAAACAAATAACTGGCGCTTTATGACAGATAAATGAGCTGCCCCAATCACAATCCTAAGTTACTTTCCAAAGTGAAAAATGTCTAATGGTTTGTTGTTGTGATATTGAAAACTACGTGTCTAGATTAATTAGCCTTTGTTGTAGCGTATGACATAATTAATTGCTCTGTCAGTGAGTACACTAGTGGCCGATGATGGATGAAGAGATACAAAAATTGACAACAATATTTTGTTATATCCTTTAGGCTAGAAGAATGTAAATGGGTATAACTAACTGGTAGTATTCATAAAGGAACTTTTCTACTTTTACTAACTGCCAATAGCTTTGTAAGCTTTTGCAGATTGGTATTTGGTAACTGGTAAGTCGTTGTTGAAACCTTTTTTGAGTAAAAAATGAATAATAAAAATGATTATTCTTTTAACAATAACTTGTTGTTTTGTCCTTGCAAAAAAGTATATAAAAAGTGAAGCCACATTGGATTAGTCCTTCAAAATATCGTAGCATTTTTTGGCCTTTTTATTTTCAACAGTTCTTTGGTTTCGAGACGTTTTGTAAACTCTGTCTATAAAGAGATATATATTTTTGGATTATATCGTCATCCTCATCAGAGAAGAAAGTTAAACGGTTGCAATTTGGAAAGTTTTAATTGCCTGTCTATACAAACTCTCATTATTTGCATTATGCCCGGCCAACAGTAGTAGAAGTTACACTAGGAATTTTATTTTGTTTGGTAAATATTGCATTTGTATTCGAATAAAGTGATAAATGTTATCTGTACAAGCGTATGGGATGCACCTGACCTTATGTATTATTTAGATAGTATTATGTCTTATGTTTCATCATACTCAATCAACTACAATATTTTCATTATGTAGGTAATACTGCTGATATAAAGATTATTTTGTGTTGTAGATGAAAAGCATCCCATTCAATTTTTCAATTCAAAACCACCTTTCTTAATCTTGTTTTGATGCTGTCTCTTATAATTAACAAATACGAATTAATAATATACAAATATTGTAATAGCACTACTGAACACTAAATAATTTAGCCTATCTTTGAACTTAGAGACTATAATGATAACTTTCAGTGATATTTCTTCAAATACTTAACAGTAATCGTTTTTCAAACATTAAATATTTTACTCTATTGCAAGAATATCTTTTGTATTAGACCCGCTGATGAAAAGAGACAAAGGTTTGTGTTGTACAATCTCGTAAAGTTAAGTTTTGGCAGTGGTTATAAAAACCCTCCCGACCATAATGTTTCCATTTACAAAACACACAAAACACAATGAATGGCACCCATTTGTGTTCGTAGTGGATCGAATGACCTCATCGGTTTTGGCAGGCTGCTCTATATCTCTGTGACATTTTGAGATCGTGGTGGTATCACCGGGACATCATTGGGACAGTAACAAAGTACTAATTAATATTCCCCATCTACACCTTTCGTGACAACCATATATCATAACATTAATCAGTGTTTTATGTATTTATGTATATTATAATACTTTCATGTTTGCAACTAGTTTGGTAATGCCTAAGGGATTCAACAATAGGACTAGGTTTAGCTTCAGATTATTACTGAATAGATTTAGTGCAGACCTTATAAATACATATTCAAGCGGGATGGGACTTTTGTAGTCAGTTATTACATTTTTGTCTTATCAAGGGCAAGGGTATCATTTTGAATTTATATTTTCCTTCTTAAACCAACTCGTATTACTCGGTAGATATTTTTAGGTTTCTGAAGTTCTTGAGTAGTACAGTAAAATAGTACACAAACTAGAACATACAAACACTACTTTCTTTTTGGGTACAAATATCAATATAACTATGTCATATTTGATTAGCCATGAAATGCAGGTTTTAATTTTATTATTACTATCTTGTATATCATTTATACTTTGATTGTTTAGGTAATTTGGTTAGTGTGTTTTAATTCACACATTGAAGCCGCCACAGCGGAGTAGTACGTTCAATCAATTCACAGTAACTTTTCGTATGAGTTTTTGAACAGTCAACTCAACAGTATTGCTTACAAATTTGATGCATTAGTGTTATATAAGCTTATTATGTATCAATACCAAGATGCGCTTTTCTAATTTTTGGTTGGAAAATATTACTAAGCATCATTTTTTATAATTTAAGTATATATCACTCCATCATCATCTTGTCTATGTGTCCTATTGAAACTAGCAGAGAACTTTCCAACATGCAAGCAACCTTAATATATGTACACAATCATTATAATCCCTCTCGTTGACACTTTCAAAACTCTTAACGCTCAAAGTGTCAATCACTGATGTTTAAAAATTCAACTTCAACGAGTGGGTTACAAGATAGTTTGTAAATGATTGATTATCTACTATTACCTTATATAGCAGCACACTCTCTGCATGTATAGAAAGTTACGAAAAATACAAAACTCCGAGAAAGATTGTTAGATCAAAAAGATGAAAGTAGGGTCATCAGCATATTGAAGTTTTAAGAGAGTTTTGTTTTCACATCCTCCCACAACTTCAAATTCTGTTACAATTACTTTACTCTTCTTTGGTAAGCTAGATTTTTTCTTAAAGCATACCGTCTTAGTCATAAAACTTCAAAGATCATTTGAAAATTAATAAAAACGAGATATCAGCCTGTCGAGTTTGAAAGAATAAAACATATTTTTGCTTCCTTGTAGTTTTAGAATGTTGGTAGAAAGCTTGTCTAGAAGAATTTTTTATCCTACAAAAATGTGGCATTGTTTGAAAGATGGAAGTACGGAACTTTTCCTGAATAGGTATACATAGCACACACGCAGTGGCATTTTCGTGACAAATACTGTTAACAGTTTTGAATGTAAGATGGAATGTTAAATTACCATTTTAGGCAGTATGGCTAAAAAATTCTAATCGTGGTTCCTTTCATAGTTATTAATTAGATTGAAAATACTTTGTTTTGTAATTTGGAGCCTTGCACAATTCCTCATTTTCAAATATATCGATGAACTATACCTTTCGTTTCTAATATAAAGGTGAACTACATGTTTAAGTAGGTTTGTTGTCTTAATTTACCAATTCAGTTGTAAAAATAATATAAAACACAGTCATTTTATTTAGAAAGCGGTTGTATTTCTTAAAGAAAGGTTGCTGTTGATTATATTGGTTGCTTCAAAGTGGAAACCGTTTTTGCCAAGTTAACGCTTTGCTACAAAAAAGCTTCACAATGGAATGTACGAATACTTGTCTCCAATTAGTTGTACTTCAGTTGTCAACTTTCATTAATCACTCTGGTTCATTACGTCAAAAAGTCTTCCTCGCCATTCTCCTCCTTGATTGTGTAGCAGTCTACTTCAAACGCTTCACGACCTGAAAAAAGACAAATTTTCTTTACTAAATTCTTTTAAAATATAAGGAGCAATATATTCTTGGAAAATTCATTGTACCATCTAAGGAAGGAGTTCGAACTGGTGCTGCCCTCCCCAACCTTGGTGGAACAGGAGGTGGCATGCTTGGGGGCGACGATGACGGTGACGGCTGCGAAGGTCTCCTTTCCAATCTTGGGGGTACGGGTGGAGGTGTACCCAATGGAGTTGTGGTTCCTGGAGTACTACCTTTACTCCCTCCAGCACCAGGTGCTCCTTGACCAATCTGACTTTGCGTAGTAGTTGGTGTTGTACTTGAGCTGGAACTGGATCCTCCATTCCCAGTAACGCCATTACTTTTTGGCCTGCTTCCATCTTCGGAATGTGTGGGTGAACCGTACTCCTCATCCGAAGAGGAAAGTCGCTGCCTGATACTGCTACCAGGTTTTGGCGGAGGTGCGGGTGGAACGGGAGAAGGTCTCACAGGTTTACCGTTTGCCGTCATTTGCATTTCACTGACTGGAACCGAGGCCGAATAAGGCGGTGGTGGGCCCTGTTGCTTGTTCATAGACCGATCTTGCTGCTGTTGTTGCATAGACTCATCTTCGTACAATTGCTGTTGAGGTGGTGAACGAACGCCACCGCTACCATGTATTCCATTTGTAGGTTTGCTAATTGCTGCTGACGATGACATACTACTACCATTTCCAAAAGTATCGCCAGTTTTAACTGAACAAAATCCAAAGAGAGAAGCATGCTTATCTTCCTCTTCTTCTTCAATGTCCTCTACTTCGTCTTGTGATTGTTTCAGGTTTTGTTGCTGTTGTTGCTTATCTGACGCTGTGGCATACTGCTGAGACTGTGAAAAGCTGTTCCCAGACTGTTGTTGACTTTTCATGCTTTCCGTTGACGGTTGCTGCATAGACATCATGTCTGGATGTGCAAAACTCTGTGGCAGTGGAGGAAGTTTCCGCTTGCTACTTATTGAATTATTGCTGCTGCTACTGGTTGTTGTACTCATGTCCTCCAGGGAATCCGCTCGTTCGGTCCTTTCAGCTCTTCCAGGAGCTGTGATTGGATGGCTTAACTTTCTTGCTGGGAAGGGGGATGGAGGCACGGCTCCTCCGGATTGTTGTATCATCGACATTCCTGAAGGTTGTTGTTGCGGTTGCTGTTGTTGTAACGGTTGCTGCTGCTGCTGGAATGTGTGCTGTTGTTGAAGATATTGCTGCAATCCGGGCGGTGCCTCTTGTTGGGGCTGCTGTTGTAGAGATTGACCATTTATCATTTGATTGAGCTCCTTGTTAGTAATTCCATTTGGCATGACGTTTTGAGCTGGTATGGTGCTACCGTCAGGTTGCTCGAATGCGTTCATTCGATTGCGAACGTTCACGTTGGCAAATACATCTTCCGAACTTTGCGAGCTGGGAACGTCTCCACTGCCGACAGAGTCAATACTCCTGGCAATTGACGCGGATGGGGGCATTGAAGGAGTGGGTGAGGTTACAGAAGTAGTGGAAAATTCTGAAGTAAGCGAGTAATTAGATGAAGTAGTAGCAGGAACAATAGACTTAGTCTGAGGTCCTACTGGAGTAAGGGAATTGGGAGTTGTCACAGATGTAAGAGAGCTGGATGTTGTAGATGGGGTTAGTGTGAGTGCGCCAGAAGTTGATGATGACGTTGTCACAGACTGCGCTGCTCCACCGGTTTGTTGGTGAGAATGACTACCACCCGGTGCGATAGAGGTCTTGGAATGTACGCTGGTCGGACTGGGTGAGGATTCGCTAAGAGAGCCCCCAGGTGACCCCTTTGAGGGGCTTTCCAATCGGAGACAGGTCTTCGTCGTCTTCTGGGATCTGGACAAAAGAATGGAAGCCGGGCTGGAACGCGGAAACGGACGACCCCGGGCCGAAGAAGGGCCGCTCCTGTTGAAGCTCCTGACTGCTTCCGCTCCCGCTCCCCGAACTGTCTGCAACAAATGCACTGAAGGACTATATCGACCGACTTAAGCATTTCCGAAGATTTTAATCTTCATCATCAATGTTATAATATATAACTCATATTGTTAGCTAACATCTACAAATTCTAGAAAATTGTTATTATAATTATGTACTTACGTCCATTCCAAAGATACTAAAAACGAAATCTAAATTTTTTGATTCTACATTTTTAAAAGAAAGTGTCATGTAACCTGTGTCGTTGAAAATGTATTTTGATTTTGATGTTGTTTGTTCTTGTGTATTTTTACTATGCACATAAAGTGCACAGTATTCAGACAATCGTCCAAAGAGAAAGTACAGGAATCAAGGTACTGTACTTAGCTCAGGGAACATGCGTCCTCTTATGTCGATAAATATTTATATTTTGTGTCAGAAAGGATTTCTCCTTTTCAGGATTACTAAAGTTTTCTACAGGACTTGACTATTTCTATTTTGAGGGTTCTCTAGCTACAATGTACGGTTGCTGATAGCTGTGATCGAAATACTGTTACCTGATTTCGCGGGCCAGACTTCCAGAAGATACTGAAGCACCTTGATTGGAGCTTGAAAATCAATGCTCTCCGGAGTATTATCAAATTGAATCATCAGGATGGGACCGAAACACTGGGCTAGCTGGGTCGGACCCATTTTGTTCCGGTCACTCAATGAACACACGAGGCTCAAATGCTCTAAGATAAGGAGGAGTGTACACTGCAAAAATCAAAGAGAAAATAGATAGGAATATTTTCATTTGTTCATTTGTGATTTCATCAGTGACAACATTATCATCTCACTATTATATATAATTTCTCTAGTGGCATAACTATAAATGCTTTCTTTCTCCTTTGCTTTTACAAAGTCATAATTCACAACATGATCGCAATACTCCAAAGCTCTTGTAATGGCCGTGTAATGTGTGAACAAGCTTAAAAGCATCATTCAACTCTTGTTTTTCTTTCTTTTCCCTGGCTTACCACTTTGCCTTGTGTGTGTGGTAGTTGACCCTTCCCTTTTTTTCTTGCTTTTACCACAAGAAAGCGATATCATATTAATCGGAGAACGAAAGTGCAGTTCATCCTCCTCTGGCCGCACCACACGAGAAAAGTTGGCGTACCCGGTTTAACTCAACTTGGTGGTATTATGTGGTGGCGTGTGTGTGGTATTACGGGTGATAATGTGATGGTCTAAAAATACCATATCTGCCACATCGTAGTCATATATACTGCTCAAGCTCAGCCCAAAAACGTAAAAATACTGGAGCGTTGGCATCTACACTGTAACAACTTATTTTCATGGGTCCTTTCCCTCCTTCCTTCACTCTCACTCACTTAACTACACTTTTTTACTTTCTCTGTTGGTTTTTATGTATTCTAAGATGCTTAGCGTCCGTCGTGGTGAGTGTTTGTATGTGTGCAAGCTTTTTGTCTACTTTTTTTCTCTGTAAAACTGTGAGTGAGTACTTAAACAGGCGTATATACAAAAGTTGTATGCATTTATACTCATTTCTTTATAAGGGCATCTTGTATTTTGTTATTTTTTGGAGAGAGCAAGGGAGAAAAAGAAGACATGCCGTGTGCCATGTCATGACCAAGGTAATAACCATTGCCCATTTATTACTTGTAATAGCAGACCAGTTTTCACTACTTTCCACTTTTCCTGACTGTTGGTCGGAGGAATAAAGTAAAGTTTGTATGAAAGTAGTAAGCATGTATATGTGAACAGGAAAAAGTAAACGCGAGGAAATGCAACATGGCTAAAATGTTCAAAGAAAGGAAGTGATGTAGAGGGGCAGAATAGAAACTACTACCTACAAATATACCTATCACAATCACAATAACGATGCACACGAACGATTTATATTTATAAGTTTCAAGAAATTTCCTATTGCCTTTTGCCATCATCATCATCATGGTCTGTGCATCGATTCATGCTACCTTGTGTCGTACAACATAATCGTTATCATTTCCTGCATAAAAGCCGTGATCTCCAAGCAAAACTCAACGTGCCGGTGAATGTGTGGATATCCGATACGTTTCAAACGATTCCTGACTAGGTAGTCAGAAATCCATAGACAACCCTACACAATTCTATACTGCTAGTTATGACTTTCACTTGTTTCTTTCCACCTATGCCTTATTTTAACCTGGAAACTAAAAGCAACAATGCCAAGATTTTTTCTCGACAGTCTTTTCTTACTCGGTTAGGTTTAGGTAGACATTCGATAATGGAAAAGAGTAGTCTTGCGTTTCCTTCCGGGTCATCGGGGAGACACACACCCAGCGCATCCACCAGCATCTGGTACAAGCATTTCGTCAACAGGGGCTCAGGTAGCTCGCGAAGATAATCTTTTAGCACTCCTACAATAACAGCAAATACACAAATTAGCATTTCATTGATGATGAGAAATTAAGTGTCCTTATTCTTATTAACAAAACATCTTTCTCTCTTAAACCTTGAACGCGTAGTTGGTAGTAGTAATTAAAACATATCTCAAAATTCATATCCACCATTCTGGCAAGAGGTCCACAGTACAACAACAAAGGATACAGAGAAAAATTGGCACATTGAATGAAACTCGAAATTACATTTTTAAAGCCTAGACAAAGGTTATAGTGAAAAGGCTAGTTGGTGAGCTTTTTTATGTTGTCCATTATATCAGAACAACAAAAGCCTTCATGTACTTTTCACCGTGTTCAAAGAACTTTTAGTCCATCACCTCTGCTCTTCCCTATAAAGTTTTTTGACTCTCCGCGACACTTTTGTTTTTCAACTTTCTCAATCTCCCTCATTCTCTCTGCCCGTTAAAATCTTCATATTTCAGGCATAAAACAGAGTTTAGTGTAGTGGAATTGTAAGCATATAACCTGACGACTGTAATAACGCCGATGTCATTCATCCTATTATAAAGTTTCTCAAAGTGCAACGTGAAAAATCAAGTAAGCTACCTAAACACAAAATTCTAGGTGCTGAATGTACGGCTAGTGAAAAACCCGGCTCACTCTCACTTGCAACTACTCAGCTTTTCCATTCTCTCAATCACTGGAACAAAGAGTCCTAATATTCAGAAGTATATAAGACTGTACACCTATTGGAGCAAGTAATCTGCGTACTTTTGGCAAAGAAAACTGGGAAAGACTACAGCTACAACACTACTCGAAATGATGTTACGTAAAACTTTTCTCCAAGATGAGAAACATGTCGTTTTTGTGTGCGCCAAAGGTTACATCTTGTTGGTAATGTAGATCTGTAGGAATTATAATGTACATGCAGATGTGAGATGTATTTTCATGCCACTTCACAATCATAAGAAACACGAAGTACGGAAACTCATACAGAAAACTTGGACGAACCCACGCTCGAATTCAAAAACTTTTTTTATCCAACCAAACATTCAACCTCGCTTAGGTTTAGCTCACCTTTCTCTTGGTGGACGAAGGCAACAACGCGGCTATACCTAAACTTTTCACAGAAGAGTAGGGCTCAATCATGTTCTTTTTTACTTTACCCCACGCCACGCTGTTCCCTTCACTGTCCCTACGCAGTGCAGTAAGCTACTCGAGTTTTGTAGGAATTGGGAAGAAAAAAGTTTTTTTCAAAAGAAATATGGCACACACTGGTGCAGTTTTTAGGCCCTTTGAAGCACGCCAAAACTTGGCTCAAAGAGAATAAAGGATTCTCCTTGTATACACAAAGAGACAAGCTACGAAAGAATCTTTATTTTGGGACTTTCTCTTCTTCCATTTTAAAAGAAATTTATCTTGTGTTCTTTAACCAAAAGCTTTGTTGGCGGAATATATATATGCTTGCTTGAAAGAGATAATAATATTTATTTTAAGAAGAAAATGTGTTAGGCAAAGATAAACGAAAAAAAAACTTAATTATTTGCAAAGCTCCATTGTAATGAAATGGGACCTCTAGCTTTCATGAGCCACTGTTTGCACAAGTATTAAGTTTCCCAAACATTGCATTAAATTAAAGTTAAAACTTGGGTGTGAATGTTTGATAAATGTCTTTACCTGTAATTACGTTGATATCGGGCACATTTTCGGCCGATAAATCCACCGTCCTGGGATTCCTCTCGAATGCCTCCCTGAGCGTCTGTTTTTTGGTAGCAGATCCACACAAGCGATATAAGCCGATAATGTCCAGTCCTCTCCTTTCAATTTCCTCAATGCACCTTTGCACAATCAACGGGACATTTAGCCCAGAGTCCTCCTTCATAACCACATTAGCCACATTTGCACCAAACAGCCCTAAACTCTTTATTTCACGCTTGAATGCTTCTTCAGGCGGGGTGTGTTTCAGTTTGACATAGAGCGTACCCCTCGGCTCAACCTTAATAGCTAGTTGATGAACAATAGGGCTTGAACCATCACCCAACACTTGTATCAAATTCACTGAGCCCTTGTAGCACAGCCTATGCCGGAGCTGAGGGTCCCATGAATATATCAAAAAGTCAAGCTCCTTATTGGACACCAGGTCCAGTTCAAAGATTTCATCCCAGTCGAAATTCTGATCACCAGTACACACCACCGTTCGTGCTTTGTGCACTCGGTCGCACTCAAGTACACAATAAAGATCTCTTGTTCTTATCGACGAGTCTGTGTTGCGCACGGTGGATCGAAGGGCTCTACCCGCTAGAAGATGTACCCTTAAAATTCCTGAGTGTCCCATCCCCGGGGTAAGGGAGCTTCCTCCAATGTCACTAGCTGCGGAGGAAGGGCGTTCTATTTTGTACCGTAGGAATTCGGACGGGTTGATTGTTAGAAGTTTCAGACGAGAACTGTCTCCTCCAGCTACTGAGGAGTTGGGAGTGCTACTAGTCAGCACCCCTCCAGTTCCAGATCCTCCCCCTACTCCTCCTGGACCACCTGTTGGAGGTCCTGTGCCCATGCCCCCGTAGTGACTTAAACTAGATACCGGCTTTGCACCACTAAGGCGGCCGGCCAACAGGGCCGCCGCTGCAGATCCCCCAGCACCACTACTTCCCAAACCCATTTGACCAGAAACAACAGCACTCAGTCGCGACGCAATCTTTTCGGATTTGTCTTCACCTAGCAGTTCGTCTTTTAAACTTTCACGACTTAACAGATCCCGCCCTATTAAACTACGGGAAAGAATTTCTTTGCGGAGCAACGACTCATCCTTTTCCACAGCTATTCTGTGGAGAAGGGCAGAAGCGGGACTTGTGCGACCACTGAGACTGGATCGGTCTCCGAGACCTGCGGTGGCTGCAGCGTGTTGTTGCTGAAGGGATGCTATCAAATCTCTAGAGCGCGAAGGTGTCATTCCTACAAGCCTTCGAACTTGTTCCGAAGACAAACTTTCTTTTAGTGCCGAAGATTGGCTTGGAGCATGATCTCGAACTCCAAGGGCGGCTAATGCTGCAGCTTGGGATCTACCCGCTAGGGCCCGAGCTAGGGTAGAGTCTCCACCCGGCATTCCCATCAGATGTGAGCGGTAGGAATAATAAGGCTGATCCTACAGAAATCAATTATGACACTTGCTTGCACTTTCTCTTTCATAATTTCATGTATTTTCATTGTTTTTATTCCCTGCATTATGGCTCTTACATTTCTCCCTCGATCAAGGATACTAAGATTTTCTGCGCTATAGGTAAACTTGGCTGCCTTCTGAGCTTGGAGGAGGTCTTCCGAATCTCTGGAGGTTTTCAGTCTCTCATAAATTGCACTGGTGGAGGGTGCTCTCGTCATCCACGCTCTGTATTCTGCTGACGAATAGACACTTGGAGATGAAGGTATCCTCCCTACATTTGTGCAGTTAGAGGGCAAGACATACATACACGTGCAGTGTGAGTGAGAAACGCTAAAGGTAAGTGTGTGAGTGTTTCAAAAATGCAGGATGCAAAGTAACATAACTACTGCCTACTTTTAATACGAGCAGGCAACGAAATAATTAACTGACTAACATTCTCATGTGTAACTTATGACGAGCGGTACAACTTTATGCTCTAGTAGTAGAGGGAGAATGAAAATGTACAAGATTGTTGGCCCAGTTATTCAAGCTTTTATCTGCACGTTTATAAATTGAAGAGGGTAAAACTACTCGGTATTTTCGTTTTCCATTATATACGGGGAAGGGTAAAGAGAGTTTTCTCTTTTATTTATCCGACCGCATTTTCTGGTCTAAGAGCATGCTAGCACAGACTAAAGTTGTGATAATGCTGTTATTTAGCTGAAAAAACAAGTTTCATTAGTTGGAGGGAAAGTTACTGGCAACTAATGAACAACAAATGATGGTGCTAACTAGTGACAAAAGACAGTCACATAAAATAGACATTGTTATAAAAAGCAAAATAAAAGCTTACCAATAGCGCTATTTACATTTATTTATTTATTTACGCAAAGATTTATTTTAGTCACTTTCAATGCTACTTTAATAGGCTATTGCGTATATATGTAGTTTGAAACGAGATCACATAAAGTTTCATTTAGTAGGCAAATAATAATGACGACAAATGTAGTGTGGTGGTAGTAGTACACACTAGATAGGGGCATATATAGTTTCACTACTTTCTCTCTGGGTCTACACCGCTTTGAGAATTTATGTTTGTTGTTAAATTTTCGTGCATTCTATATTGCACTCAGTAGTTTTTAATGTGAATACCTACGATAGAAAATTCCGACCGATAGACATAATATGCCAGTATCTTCAACGTCAGATCCCCACGACCGCTCCACCAGCAACTTTTTAAGTCTCGCTGTGCTTGCAGTCTTCTGTCTTATAGAAGGAAACCGCATTTTTATGTCTACATACTTTTAATGAAGACGTGACTCTTCACAAGCAAGCTTGAGTTTCTCTCGTAATTTTGTCACAAAGGCTGAAGCTTTCTCTGTTCCTCAGCTCAGTTCTCACTTCTTCAGAGTTTTCTCTTCCCAGTCGTAATTTTCATTTTATTTCTTTTACTCTACCATCCTCGTTCTTATTTGTACATGCTGCTTACGTTCCCTGTTCACTTTTACAAACAGACCAATTCTTGTAACCCAAACTTAAAAGAAAAGTAAATTGTTCCAGACTACCATGTATTTTGTATGTTTTAAGTACTTTTGGCTTCAATCGGCTTTTAATTGGAGTACCATCGAAGACAGTAGAAAAGGTTATAAAAATCTGGGGAATACGTGGTGAACGATTTCTTTGCAAATATATATGTAGCGGTTTGCAAGCTTATATTTTAAGGTTCAAACATTTACTGTACATTTTACTCCATGACATATCTTCAAAATAAAACTTTACAGCCTTTATCGACCAGTCAGCTTTGCACATTATCAAAAGTCAAATCTTTATGTCGATACTATTCTATTTTACTTGATGTTAAAGGTCTACCCAAAATCTGAAATCTAGACATGTTGTTCTTGTCAATCAAATCGGTTCTATTGTCATCCCAATACACGTTTTTAAATCCATTCTCCCAATTAAATGCCGGTCGGGTGCTCCTCTTTTCCCTCCACAAAAGTCTCATCTGCACAATTTTCTCCTTTGAGAAAGAGCACTCAGCTTACAACAACGGTTACAATTACTTAAAGCAGCTCTTGTACAAAATAGTTTTCCTCCTTTTTTCTTTGGAATTCCTGCGGAAAACGCAGAAAGGAAGCTGCATGACCGCTTCTTGAAAAATATCCCATTTCCCTCATCTTCTCTTTTAGCCCTTTTCATTGCCGCTTTTAAGTATTCTAGTCAGAAAGTCGACATGCACGTGTGAATCTAAGCTCCTGTTACTCTCCATCCATATTACAAGATACGTCCTCGTATAGTCAAGTCTTTTGGTCTTTTTTGGGGAGGAATCGAAAACTGAGCAGAAAAGCAGAGAAAGTATCATACTTATCATCTTTAGGAACAAGAAGCGCACTAAGTATAGTACTGTAACTGTAATAACAACTGTAGCAGAAGGGCAGTGCTAAAGCTTTTGGCATTAGCATCGTCATCGCATATCGTCAGCAACAGCAAAAAACCAACAGAATACTTTGATAGATAAAGAAGGATATGATTTGATAGTAGTACACATGTAGTTGTATTATTATTATTTCTCATGGTAGTATTTTCTTTTACGTCTGTAGTATATTTAATATAAAGTTATATAGTTCAGCAGCGGCACTAAAAGAGCAATAGCAGTAGTAGTAATAGTAGTGTACACATCTACAACAACAAACACTACACACGATAAGAGGAAGTTTCACAAGGCATCTGTAGAAAAGAAAAAGGGAAAGTAAAGGGTCTCAAGTCTCATCTTTTATTACATGGCAGTAGTAGTGGAAAAGTATGATCATCGTCATCTTCATCAAAAACATCACCAACAAGATGATCATAGCAGTAGACAAACACCAAAAAAAGGAATTTCTTGCACTAGCATATGCGGCATGCAATGCACAAAGTAACAAGAGTTCAGAAGAAAGCGGTATATTGTAAAACATATGTACCTACAATTTTACAGGCTCTAAGAAAAAAGCCAACAACAAGAAGGAGGAGAGTGTGTAATAATAAACGTGAATAAAGTGCTTGTACATGCGGTGCTTATAATATTTCTCAAAGAATAAGGGAGCGTATATAGTCACGTGATGTTATACAGAAAAATATCTGCATGACATGACATTCATATTTACAATAATATACGAATGAGAGGAAGTGCATGTAATGTGTGTGTGTCGAAAACGTGCACATGCATATATAAAAAGGGTGTGTGGTATAATCTAAGGTGGATCCCCTTAAAACTTTTATTATGATCTTTCTGGCAGGAGAACGGATGTCTGTAGGTATATGCGAGAGGAAGAAGAGGATGAAAAAAGGTGGCCAATACGTGCTGGCAAGTTTTTGGGATTATATTTGTAATAGGTATGTATGGAATGATGATGATATAACAGTGAGTGGAGGTTCAATATCTGGAGAAAGTAAGGGAACAAGATGATAATATGAAGGAAAAGGAGAGAAACAAGTTTTTAGAGCTAGACAAAGCTGTGGCGTGCAGGAAAAGACATTCAAGGAAGGAAGAAATGGAGAACAAACGAGAGTAGAGGAATGATAGGGAAAGGCAATAAGAGATGAAAAAGTGGTAAAAAGGTAAGAAATTGTACGATAGAAGGGGCATTATGGATACAAAGTATACAAACTACATATATGAATGCATCAGTAGTAGCAACAACATCATCATCGTCAAGATCATCTCGCAAATACTACCACTACTACGTTTTTGGTAAGTTTGTAAGTGGGATTTTCTATTTTTTCGGTCGTTTCTTTTTCTCGAGATGTAAAAGTACGTTTACTGTTCTACTACATACTCTACTTCTTCAGAGATGGAAAAAAATTTGCTATAAGATGGAGAAAGTATAAGATGTGATATGGTATATAAGTACATGGCTAAAAGTGCTGGTTTTGGTAAAGCAAGGCAAGTAGTTGTAAATGTAAAGGGAAAAGTTCTGTCCTCTAATAATAATGTTAATTCTCTTTCACTCGCAACAATATAATATTATGAATATATAGAGGCACACACACGCAGTTATGAGAGTGTGTGTTCTATCTTGTTCAAGATCAATATCGGCTAACCTCGTTCCCGCCGAGGAGTAAGTGGCATTTCAGGAGCAGACAGAGCACCATCACTTTCATCTTGGCTGTCCATTCCTGAGGCGAGAAGAAGGGCTCTACGACCGGCAGCAGAAGAGGTGACATCCACGCCTCGCCTGTCAAATCGTACATTGTGTTTCCTGCCTCCACGACCACGGATCAAGTCCCGAGGAAGGGAATTACTACGTCCGTTCATAAGGCCTAAGGAGCGTCGCGTTGAAGCTGGAAGTGAGAGACCAGCTGAGGAGCGAAGTGAAGGTGTGTAGCTCATGGCTTCCGAGTCGGATGCGTAATCTACGGGGGCCTTCCTTCTTGAAGGGATAGAGAGACGTCCGCCCATACCTGGATACAGGAAAGGAAAATAAATAGTTTCGTTAGCAAAGTAGTAATCAACTTTTCCTACCTTTTCAATGTAACATACAAACTAGATCATGATTGCATTATCTACCAGGAAAACTGTACCATGAATACAAGTCCATTATATACTGGTAGATATGCAAAGGAATAAACCTGTACCGTATATCCCATTTCTAATTTAATCAAAACACGAAATGTACCCTGCAGATTCAAATAAAGGTGTAGCATGTGTGTTTTTCTTTGCAGGATATAGGGGAATTTGTGAAATGAAAATGTAATTTAGATTGGAAGAGGAGTTCACAAATGCTAATGTGCTTTCTCTTTTTCGCGAGCCATGCTTGAGCAGTGAAATGGCAAAACCAAATTGTGTAATACATATTTAGCATCGTGTATTATGGTGGTTTTGTGATGCAGTATCACAGCAAGACTCTTCTGTTCTCATCATCAACATCATAGCTATAATTTTATCTCGTAATAGTGCCTATTCCCTTTATCAGGTATTGTTTATGCAACATAGGTTAGTTCAGCTAAATTGTGCAACCGATGGGAATGGACGCAAACCTACATTTAAAACATTTAGTTTCCCATTTTTTTGTTCTTGTCAAGTACGTCATTATACGTATACGCAACCAAGTCAGAAAACCTCGTATGCTCATAGTGGCGCAATGGCAGTGACGAGGCTTTTCTAATGGTAATGTTCTAGCCGGGTGTTTCTGTGCTCTTCCTAATGAAGCTTAATGTAATTAGTAAACTCAATTTCCCGTGTCGCTTGTAGTATCCGGGAATTAGAAACAATTAGTTTTAACATCCGAATGGTCATTATATGGCTACTGTGCGTTTGCTCTGACACAAATTACTGATATGTGGTCATTTAAAAGAACTCATATTATGAACACACGCGTTATTGACCTTTCACTTCTGCTATATATACGGACATTTTCCACTTGCCTTTCTACGTCATATTTCATAATTTTTTTTGTTTTCACTAAGGTATGAGGGCTGCATCATGTTTCAAAGATTTGCTACAGCTTATAGCAACTGTAATATTACACATACATTCTGCGGGTCGAGAAATACTAGGTAAAAAAGCATGAATGCGTGTATTGCTTTCTCCCACTTTTACTTCACTTTCACTGTATGGAATTGAGCGCAGCGGAATGGAAAAACCACAAAACACAAATACTATTTATGCAGAAAAGCAGAAAGAGACAAAATATTGTGTTTGTTTTTTTGCGGCAGTGCCCCAGTTGTCTACAAAAAATCTGTGGACGCGGTGGCATACTGTAATAGGTAACCCCCTTAAGCCTAGCTGTAAACGACAATGATAATAACATCGGAAAACAAAAACTACATAATATGCCATCAACATCATATACAGCAACACAAATCAACAGTAACGAAAACAGCTATAAAGCTATGGTAGTTGTGAAGAAATCCGTAGCAGTAAAAAATTGCAGTGATATTTCTAGTTATGATGCGGATGAGATGAAAAACGGAAGGAAAAGTGGAGAAAATGGTTTCTGGTTCCGACAAGTAACCAGTGCATGAAGATGGAAATAAATGGAATGGGAAAAATGACGGCTGCTTGCGGGTGAATTCTGGTGGATGGCGAATACAAAACACGTTTGCATTTTTCCGTTCTTTTGCAAAAAAAAGACCTCTCTCGCGTTTGATTCCATGTCGATTGCACAGAGAAGAACGAGTACCAACTTTCTATTGCATGCATTACGATAATATCGTTTTTCCGGGGCATCCAGAGATAAGCTTTGCTGTTGACTGATTTTGCTTCGATAGGGTCTTCTATACGTACCCTTGTGTACATCAAGAAACAATACAACGAATACAATCAAAATCTAAATGAGTGCGAAATATTGTATGAGTATTTCCTGATGATAATCGTGTATAATATTATGCTTGTGTGCCTACTTGAAAAGGATAAAATGCTCTTTGTTTGTGGCGACCCAATGATCGTTGAAAGCATTTTCAATGTATAAGCAATACTATACGCACCACTTGTAACAAACACGTACTATACCATACCCATAAAATAGGTTATAACCCGCTTTCGGGTTAAGTATATACAGGGATGTGACATGTGAAACATTATGTTATAGGGCAAATGAAATTTTTTGTTGATAACTCGACAAATAAATTGAAAAGACACTACAGCTTGAAACCCGTCTAATTCTTTCTAACCAAACGTAAACAAGTAAAACCTAACAGGAATCTGAATACATATAAGCTTCTTTTAGAAGGATGCTTTCCAATTAAATCAGATTTTTACCCGTATGGATCAAAACAACAGAATTCATGTGTAATTTAGCTGCTTTAGTTTCCCCTATCTTCATTAGTCACAGTAAAAAAGGCTGATGTTTGGGCTTTTATGTTGGTAGTTGGTACATGCATGCTAAAGAAATCTAGATGATACAAAAGATAAACTAAACCATAAAAAACAGAAAAACGGGCTCCTAACTTGTTTCACTGACTCTTTGTACTATGCATGCATGATTTTATCTGAAAGTTACAAAAAATTAGTGCAGACATTTTGGGACATATTAAAAGCAAGTGTTTTAGTCTTTGAGGGTATGTAAATCACATGTCCTCTAATTCCGCACAAACTCATGGACTATATACAACAAAATACATACCACACTATTCCCATAAGTTATTACAAGTTGTGCCGTACGAAGCTACCCATTGTACTGCACATAACAAAAATTCCACTCTGTACGGCAATAATTAATAGTTGAAATTTTGGCCGCCTGGCTAGTTGAGCCGACATGTATGGTAAAGAAAGATCTCTGAGGATCCTCGATGAACGCCTTAAAAACTTTCTCATCTCAAGAAAGTAGTATGATTTCATCAGCATAAACGTAAAAGACTCCTTCTAAGTGCGTAAATTTGGATTTGATTTGTTCCTAGAAACTGGCATGTAACAAAACAAGCTTAATTTTGATCACATCATACATTGCTAAACATTAAAAGCTTTGTCTGGGTCACATATCCGTAGGGGATAAATTCGGCTAAGAAAATTAGACAATTCATCATTTTGTTGAAATTGGTACAATTACGATCCTAGCTCCATTACACATCTAGCTACTTTAGAAATTCAGAAAGTAGTTTTGAACACATTGTGGTATATACTTTTTCCATTAGAGTTTGTCATTATACAGCCAATAAAAATGGGAAAATCATCAGATGAAAAGTAAAAACAGCAACGAGTTAAGGTTACTAGGGCCACTAAATTTTTCAAGTATGAATAGGTTTCTTGTAGTAAAGTAAGATTTGCATAGCCTTGTTTCATCTAGTTCGTTCGGGTTTCTCTTTTTGAATGATGATTACACTTTATAAGCGTCTACCTAAAAATTAATTTAACGCATATGTTTATATAAAAATGTAGCGGTAAGATACAATTTATACATAAATAATGAAAAATAGACTGTAGTTACTTTTAAAAGTATGAATCCGTAAAAAGTGTGATATATTTTGTTTCAGCAACGACTAGTGCCTGTAGTTTCTTGACAAACATATGATAAAATTAGAACAGGCGGAAATGTTTTTAACTACTGGTAGAAAGCTTTTTTATACATACTACTAACGAATGGAAAGTGTTCTTGCAAGGTACTTTATTGGAAGTACTTAAAAGTGAACAACCAATAACATTGTATATTTCCGGAATCCCCACATAACACAAAAGAATCTTTACCAAACAACAGAACAAACTCAGCAGTCTCTCGCTCATAGGTACAGTATCACGTTTGCAACAACAACCGCGTGGAGTACATAAAAAGACTGCCATAGTAATCATTAAATATGGGTCCCATGGTCAACGATACGTTTTGGTATTCTGTTGCTCCTCACACACCACTATAATTCTACAAGATCCTACTTTCTTCAGGCACACTACAGAAAGACTGTACTGTTACACTGTTACCAAAAATAAAAGAATTCTTTGATAAAAAGTAAATGTGAAAGTATGCTTTCTCCGCATTTTTACTGTGGCAGGCACACAAAAACAGAAGAGCTTGCAGTAGTGCCGTTATCGTTATGCTGCTTCTCTAACGTTTCATGAATTTTTGTATTGAATGAATCTGGTAAAGAGAACATAGATGCAGCAACAGTTAAAACTGGCTGTAATGAATACACAAGTATAGTAAAAGCCAAGAAAATAGGTAACCACTTGATATAATGAAAACTGATGAATAGACACATACAGAAATAGGTGGCATATTATCAAAGTTTGTTGTATAGATAGTGGAGGAATTCAAGAGCCAATTTTTGATGCGGTGATGCAACCACCAGCGCCAAGTCACCAAAGACGCCACCAGCAGTCGAGCAAGCAAAAAAGCATAATAATATAAATTGTCAATAGTATAAGGATTGTAAAATGGCAGAATAGTATAAGGATTCTTTTGCTCTTTTTGCGTTTTGATATTCTCCTATCATACTACAGAGTATGGCAGAAAAGTAAAATTGCCATGGAACAATGGAATTTTTCCTGGTCTTGTCATGTGATGGGGAGCGATTTCATTTCCCAACAGAAAACGAACATTGGGGACATGTGATCCCTTTTCCAGCTACTTGTCAAACCTTTAGCGTACAATATACTCTTTTTGTGTTGAACCATGACATGTAATGTACCTATACATGCCTATTACCTAAACCGATAAGTGTGCACAATTTTCCTTTCCAAGAAATGTATAGCTACGCATTTTTTCTGTGGCACGCTGCTGTGTGTAGTCAAGCTGTTCTTATCTATTTAATTTCCAGAAGACAAGAATGAAATGGGATGGGGATGGCAATGTTGTGTCCTGTGTCACTGTATATCTAACATACCATCAAATATATGCTTGTCTATTGCCTACCACACACATGCTTTCAACAAAAGAAAGGCAGTTGGCCAAAGAATGAAAAAATGCGAATAACAGTTTTAAGTTTTGTTCTGGTGCCACAGATATAACTAGACTCAAAAAGAATACTAGTATAGCGGAAATATGTAGATGTAGAACTGAAATTCATAGCACGCAGTTACTTTCTAAATTCCAATAGAGAAAAGATTGGCAAGTGCAGTCAACTGTCTTTTTCACTTACAAGAAACTGAACACAAACGTAAAAATTCAAAGTAAATAGCATATAGTACAAGTACAAAGCGTGACTAAAGATAACCATCTATGAAAATTCTTGCCCCTTTCTGCTTTGGAATTTAGAGCACCTAATTTTTAATGATTCATCTAAAAACCCGTATGGTTAAAGTTTAAAATCAAATGCATATAAACAAAAATAGTAGAATACAGAAGTTTTTGTTCTATACGCCTTTCGTTTGGGGTGAATATGTACTAATATACAAAATATCAAACCTCAAAGCATTACTCAATTTTTTAATGTTTACCAGCAGAGGAACTTGTCATAATTCATGTGTACACTAAAATATCAAAATACTGAAACAAAAGCATATTATGAAAACGCTAATCATTTCCTCTTGGACGAAGGGGCAACAAACATGAAAGCAACGCAAATCATTTGTATTCTCAACTCCCCTGGCTAAAGTTGGGTTTGTTATTTTTTCTTCATCTTCACATTAACTCGAAGTAGCAACGTATTTGAATTTTTTTTTCAGAAACTGGGAGTAGTCAACAGGGAATGGAGGAACAACTCTGGAAAAAAGTTGTCCATACATGTTTCTCTGCTCGGTAGAATTCGTGTGCAAGACATATATGTGTAGGCATGTTTGTACAATGTAATTTTTAAACTTTTGCTTCGTAATTTTCCTCTTTGTCTTATTTATGTGATTCTGTATATTTTGTAAAAGTCAGCATTTTACGTTTTTTAAACCTAAAACCTTTAATATACGTGTGGATCTAACCAAATGTGTACAAAGTCATTGCTGATGTTTTGCAGCTTTAAGCAAAAACGAAAATAAAAGAATTTTACACTTTTTCGCTACTTCATACTTTCGTATACATAAAATAATCCATATATAAACCAATCTGCCACTAATTACAAAATGATGGGACACTACCATGAATATGTATGTAGTGAGAAGTTTTGCAATAACAAGTTGGACGCGTTGGACTTTTACCCTACAACAAGGGTACCATGCATAGAAGTGATCGAACAAGAATGCTCGTTTTAGGTTACATACCATACAATATTTTTTAATGAAGATGATTGCAATTTATGTGGAATTGCTGGAATTGGGTTTCTATCAGTACTGATTCAGTTCATACATGCTCGTTTAGAAAGAAATATGTAGATTCGCTCAATTCGTTGTATTCCAAATATTAACAAATCATAATATAGAGCAAACGTACTAGAAAGAATGAATAATTGGGAAAGGCGTTTGTAGGCTCTGCAATTTGCATCTTTAATATTTAATCAATATAACGCGGTTTCACGAAGCCGACAAATTGTAAGCAAACAAAACAGCGACGTGTTCTCTGGAGTACATTCATTCGAATTTCGTTCTACTCCAGTGAAACATTTTTCATGGGTCAACCGTATTGCGATGGATTGTCCGGCTTTAGGTAGCACACTCAATGAAAGTGTAAATACCATAGAGTTGAATAACAGCTCTGAACAAACGAATAGCCATTCAATTATGAAGACAAATCGCTGAACTATAAACCGTAGCCATATATAAGTTCAAACGCGAATTTATATCGCACCATTCGCAAAAGAATTTGACCACTTACACTCAAGCAAAAATGCATTTATATTTGCAAATCGTATGTATTTAACTATTTACGAACTATTACTAAAATTGTGTTTGTAATGTATCCTACTTTCCAGCTGCTATTCCCTGTATTATTGCAACAAAAGAAGGGCATGAAAAGTGAAAGTATCTAGTAAGCTGGAAAGAGCAATAATGCCCAGTAATTACCATAAAATATGGTGTTGTGGAGAACGTAATCTTTGAAAAATTCATTGGATTGCTGATACAAGCTCATGAGTACAAGCATTAAGAGCATGAAGCACGAGAAACCGGTTTGTATTGAACAACAATGCAAACTTGTAAAAAGAAAACCGCAAAGTTGAAAATGCACATGCCGGGATGCGTGTTCATTTCTATTCAGCAAATGGACACAATTCTAACCACCAGAGCAATAACAATAATATACTACACTCATCAAACAAGTAATTGTACAAATAATACAGCTACACTATTAATATAGGTAGTACGAGAGAAAGTCCTAGAAAGCTGTCTAACAAGACATTTGCACAAATGCGTGTGCTGTAATACAAACAAGGAATGTTTTTTATTTAATATCGACATTTACAGATTAGCAGTGTGTAATGCAGAATATTATGTTATTTACCATACTATTGCGTCGTGGTTTGCCTCTGCTGCTTCAAAACTTAATACGCAAAAAATCGAACTTCATTTAGTTCATTTGTACATTTAAACATTGTGGTTTAGCATGTTTTCACAAAAACGAAAATAATTTGCATAATACTATGTGATTTGAAATTGTGTATATACATCAATACAAAATTTTCTTTAACTTATTTTTAATTTGATTTTCCCTTGCCCCGTCCCATCCAAAGCTTTGTTGTAGGGAACTAATGGTGCACGTATACGTTTTCCAAATTATCTCATTTAATAGCAATGCAAAGCAAAGAGGTCTACTACTTTCCCATCAGCATTATGATCAGGATTTCCGATTTTTTCCCTTTCCCATTAATCAATGGCTTAGCTAAATGGAACGTTTATGCTACACATAGAAAAGGCCATTGAATGGAGCAAATGAAAATCCTCTTTTGATCAAAGAGCATCCCTTTGTATTTATCTAACAAGCTCGAGAAAATCCCTGCCCGTCTAGCAATACTGAATGGATCATCATCATCACCAAACTCTGGCATCAATCGAGTATAGGATGAGCAGTTGCAATTCAGCGATCCAACCACAAAAGCATTGAAGATTGCAGTATAGTAACATGAGGATCATATCCCCAAAAAATGCTTTATTCTTTGCCTAGATCTAAGAAGGAACTACTAGAAAAAGGGGGAAAAGGAAAATAAGAAACTTTAAGCCAAAAACGATTCAAGACTTCATATATTTTGATATACGGGCATTGAATGAACAGTCAAAAGCTTGACGATTGACGATCATGTACATCACTTTTTCTCCTACACATATAAACTTAAGCTTAGGCTTACCCTTACCCCGTCTTTCTATCCTTCTCAGACAGTAATAATCGAAAAAATGGATGGACAGACAGTTGCTGGGAAGATGCTGGCATGCCAGACAGAACGTAGAACACATTAGCCCATTAGATTCTCTTTTTGCTGTAAGGTCAAACATACTCGCACACGAGAAAAATTGACTGATATATAATCACATCCAGTTTTTAGGTTCTACTCTTATTGAAGTGCTTATCTTGGATGGATGAATTCTTTTACACAATATAAAATGTACAGTTTATCAACAATGGAATTTTGTACAACTGGAATTTACCAGAGCTTTCAGCGAGAAGGAAGAAATGTACATACTACATACTACCGGGGCAAAATAATATAACCTTTTTAAGTATACCCAATATAGACATTAGACATGGAATTGTCACACAGTTTTGGGTAAAAAAGAACTTGGTCTCAGCCTTTTCTCTTAACATTTGGTCTAGGAATTCAACTTGCTTTGTTTTCGCTTTGTGAATATGAATAAACCACCAAAACTTTAACCAACTGAATATTTCGTTTGTTTGCTTTTATTGATAAAATAGGGTAATAAAAATTAGGGTATTTTGTTTTGTCTGACGTACAATGGGGATGTAATATTTTCTTTTCCTGTAATGAATAATGAAGGAGAGAAATGATGATACTCATGTAGTTTCCTTAATGTTATTTAAAACGTAAAATCTAGTAATAATTCTATGAGTAAATCCAACATTATAGTTCAACCTCGTGGATACCTTCGCTAAGATTACCTAACATTTTATTTATAGTACATGATAATCACTTGGGTTGGTGACTTTGTGAAAGCAATAATGATTATGTATTTGGCATACCCGACTGAATTATTCTACAATATTACGTAGGTATGTGTACTACGATTACGCCCTATGTTTATATGGTCATGGTAGTAATTTTGTCGTCATTATAAAGCGAATATTAAAAATTCCTCGCTTCTCCCGGGAGCGGAAGGGTGATATTATAAAACACCCACGCACAGTGTCCCTATTTCTAATGTCTCTTCTTGGTTCTACTCCAGCCGGTCAATAATATTAAACCCTAAGGCACTGCCGGCATAGAATGAAATTATCGTTCGTGCGAACTTCAATAATAAAATTCCATATCCTTGAAAGTGATTGATAATTGATATGATGAAATAATCAGTAATAAAGTGTACGTCTTTGTACATAAAATCCTTTTTATGCAAGAAATAAGAAGTATTTTTAATATATTTCAAAAGTGAAAGTGGCTAAAGGTGTGGGTAAAACTATTCATACAAAAGTAGTGGTAGGTGTCAGTGTGCCAGCAAGTACCAAGAAAGAGTGTGTGTTGTGATGTTCGCAAAGAATGGGATTCTGCGACAAGCGATAATAATCTGCGTAATACAGGTATTTCTTTTTTCAGGGCAACTGATTGCGTGCAGCACACAAAAATCCGTTTACAGAAAAAACAATACGAAACTACTCGACATATAATGTATGACTACTGTTTAGTATGTACCACAGAGTATTTTCAATAATTGTTTGTGATCAACAAAAGTTGTCAACAAGCAATCAAGTGAAGACTTTAAGTTATTCACATCATCATATCAAATAAATTCATATTGTTCCTGAGGATATATAAGGTTCTGTACTACTGTAAGCTATTTAGAGCTGATTTTTTCTAAAACTTTCATGCATTAATTTCTTTTAGCAATGTCATAGTTGGTAATGCAACGCAACGGTATAGGTGAACCATTTTTGTGGTTTTGTAGAGCACCCTGCGATAGATCAATAGATATGTCATCATTTATCCCCTCCTTCATTCAGAGTGGGCATAATTGTACTAGCCTTATGTACTGTAGATATTGAATATGTAGTAAAAATGAACTCTGAAAACTTTATTCCCCCTCTACGTGAGCATACGTCTCCTGTGGCAAAGCAGTAGAATCGGTAAGCAAAGCCGTGGTGGCCCAGCTAATTTTTATGGTACGTTCGTAACATCCGCATTGGTTGGAACAAAATCAAGAAATCGATATTTTATCCTTTCCATTTTGCTTTTTCTCATGGATCAAGGCAAAGTAAGTCAGACACAACTGCTAGTCGACACCTACTTCCATTGTTTTCTGGACGGGACACAAATGTAAGCTAATATATTTGGCTGTTGGGGTAATAATATGCTATTATCAGGTACATAGCCGCTCATATCATCTTTCATCGTGCTGCAGTGGTTAGTGGTAACAGTACAGGTCTACCTTCCCCTAGCAATCATTATTATGCTGATTTTGTTGCTAGCTTACCTGCCGTATATCTAGTTGAATGTGGTAATCCACCTGGTCTACCGCTATGACTATAGTCCGGGGCTGTGCGTTGGCGTGGCATGGAGCCATACCAGTGCTGTTGATCACCCGCTCTACCAAGAGTTATCCTATGATCACTACCAGTTCTTGGCATCCGCATTCTTGAAGGGCCATTTTGCTTGCTCGGTCGTGGACCCGTGTGGAACGTGTGAACTTTCTCTGCAAGCGACTCCAAGGTCTTGGGATAGGCTCGGTCGAATGGTTGAAAGTGTTGCGGTACTATGGATGACCTTGGTTGCTCCGTTATTACTGGGGGAGGAGGACGATATGAAACAGAGGCTGTGGTGGGTTCTGCTTCATCCCTTCTGTACCAGTCGTATGGTTGGTAACCAGACTGCTGGGAAGAAGGTCTTGGTGGCGGTTCAGGTCTACTGTCGTAGTAGTCCCCGTAAGGACCACGACGGATGGGAGGCTGAGGTGTTTCCATCCGACTGAAATGCATAAAAAATGTAATTATAGATACCTTTTGAATCAAATTTCACGTTACTTATTAAAAGGGTCTTTCTGCCAACCTATAATCATCATGTCGACTTGGGACTCTGGTGTAATCTGTTACATCAGGAAGCTGCTGCATTCCTACAGTGGCATAAGGTTGATATGACATGTGTCTTGGAAGCGACTGGATAGATGAGGGTTGCTGACCAGCATGATGGTAGCCCAGACCCTGTTGCTGTTGAAGACTTGTTAGCGTCCCGGCTCTAGGCCCCATCTGATGTTGAGCACCAAACAATCTTTGCCCAGGCGTTTGATGTAACTGAGGCGTGGTTGGGGCTCGGCCTCTCCCTATTCCCGGGTAACCCAAAGAATGGTGTAGTTGCCCAGGGCCAGGCGAGGGACCTCTCGTTCCGTAAGGAGTTCCGATGGTCCCATACTGCCCCATAATGTGGCCATTTTCTTCATTGATTTCATCCAAGTGATGTTCGTCATGTTCAAGCTCTTTTTTAATGACAACCACAGGTTTTGACTCTGATCGGAGGAGAGACTGACTGTGAGATAGCATTCGACCTTTCCTCTGTCGAATGGTGAGAACAAGTCGACGAGGAATGGACATGAGAATGACAACATCATCCAGGCTCATGTGCGTCACATCTACGAGGTTTACAGCTAAAATCTCGTCCCCCACTCCCAAACAGCCACTATTAAATACGGCACTTTCTATTGCAATTCTTGAGATAAATACACCGTCATAACGGTCTAGGCCGTTACCCTCACGTATATATAGGCCGAGCGTTTGCCCGGGGCGTTTAACTATCTCCACGAAGTGCACGGAGTGCATGCCATCCTGTTTCAATTAAAAGAAAGAAACAAGACACTATTAAGACTCTCTTCATTTACTCTTCTGTCAATGAACAAATTTTTGTTCAGAAAATTTTGCACACAACTCCAGTATAAAACAATATTAAACCAAAGTAAATCACATGCTATGAAATAAGATCTTATGTAAAAATATATTGCATATAAAACTTTAAATATATATTCATGTTAAAGCATCTACTAAAGTTGCCTAAAAAGAATTTCTTCTATTCACGTCCAGCAAAGTAACATATTCTGACTGCCTATTAAAGTTTTCAGTCACCAAGCCCTTTTTATCTTGCGTTACAACTGCCGGTAAACAAATGGACAGACAAATCCTTTACACGCCAATCATTAGAAGACAGATAAAGTGCTTTACTTATCATTCATGCACGCGGTAATGTGGTGTTATATCTCTATAAGTTTGCAGCCTATTTAAATGGTTGCCCTTAATGGTGACAAATAACCAAGTAATATCATTTTCAAACATATGTGGTTATAGTGGTGAAAGTCCTATATGAAAACGCCCACGATCGACTGCTTAAATTAAAAACAGCAACAGAAAACTATCATTTCTCGTGAAGAGAAACTCTTAATGGAAAATGCCAAATGTCTAAAACAAGTATGTTTTTACAACTGTCTGGTCGAATGGAACACCACAAAATGCGCACATTAAAAATATTTTAATAATAATCTAGAATCCTTTTAAATAAGGGTCCTATTATAAATAATAAATAAATAAATATAAACGGATAAATACTCTCCTCGCACGAATTAGACGAAAACGTCCTCGTTAGAAAAACAAGTTGTTGCAATACACGCGGCTTTATACGTTTATTCCCGGTAACCAACGGTTTCCCAAAATTCAAAAATATATCGCGGCTCAAAATAAGGAAGTGAGGTCAAAATCTACAAGGAAATGGCCTCAGAGAAGCTGAAAGTGTAAAGCCGCGTCCTTGCAACAACTTGTTTTTCTAACGAAGACTTTTCGTCTAATTCGTGCGATGAGAGTAAGTCATAATCAATCAAGTGTCGTTTACAGTATCACAGTTCAAGCACCATGTTTTTCAGCAAGCGACACCACAATACGATATCTTCGAATGCATAAGTACATGATGCTGCTGAATAATGACAAATGAGCATTATTGCATTTTGTAAAAATATTGAATTTGAATTCCTCACCTGCATAGACAAGAATTTCCGAACAGCATCTTGAGTAGGTCGGGAGAATTGTCGGGGATCCAGCATACGGACCAACATTTCTCCTCGACGCTCCACGGCACCCAGTGCTGCGGCTGTTGTGGCATCATGGTCATTTTCAACCGATTCCAGTTGTCGGAATATCTCGGTTGAGATACCACTGACCTGTAATGAAACAAAGTCAACATTCAGTTAATCAGAATACGTAATTAGTTATTATGCACTTAATTTCAACTTTAGTTGTGGTTGTCAGTCAGTACAGTCTACAGCCAATCTGCAATCTGCATATTTTCCTGTGTTTGGAATCACTCCCAAAACATCATTTAAGAACCATTCATAACTACAGTTTTTTCCGTCTTCCCTAAAGATTCGATTGGCAAGAAAATGAACAGAAGCAATGACATTTGCAATATTACAATACAGAAACAGAGTTTATGCACAACGACTAGCCAAAATAAGAAAAGAATATTTTTTTTAGAAAAAAGAATAGTCTTCGTAAATTTTCATTTTATGCTGATTGCGTCCATTCATTAAACTATATATTTAACCTTCTATTTTCTATGTCTCATGTATTTTGAGAAAGCTCTTTTCTTACTTCCAAATTCCAAACACCTTCGCCGTCAAAGCAAGTTCTATAATTCTTTCCTCACTGAAGCTTATGCATCATAATGGATTGAATTACAGGGTTTTTCAGTAAAAATGATCATATCAAAACACCAAGCAATGAGAAAGAAAGCAGCGAACCGTAAACTGCAACACAAAACGACTTTTTTACTGCTGGTTAGGGACCATTCCTGATTACTCTCTGCCATACATAGTGCATTCATTTAGTGAGTCATTAAGCGCCTAATGACAAATGGAAAGTTTTTTTTTGGCATTGACTACTGCATGATGGGGGCTCCGCCAACGACACAAAGTACCAAACACCAACGAACCAGACAATCTTTTAATTTTGTGAACATGAAGAAAGCTAAGAAATATGAGAAAATGGCTGTTGATGATGATCGCGACGTTGGAAAGGAAAGGGTGGAAAAATCAATGCTCATTAACGTTACATCGTTAGTCGGAAAGGTCTAAGTCTAGACAAGATACGCCGGGTTACAGTACAGTTTAACGAAATACTCAGTTTGGAATTGCATCATCAACACCAAAGCTTAATAAGCCTTTCAATATAATAATATACAACAAAGTCAACGTAAGGCATTCCTTGTATAATATAATCAATATAGTTTGTGAAAATTTCTGCCCTACTATCCCTAATCTATTTTTCCGTCGATGTCTTTTTATTAGATGGTCATAGGTTCCAATATTTTAAATTCTAAACTTGCTAAAAAATTATGTACTTGAAATGAACGGTTTGAGAGTAAATTATGTTTGCTGCAGCATCCAACTCGGAGTGGATAGAAGCCCATTTTGCTAACATCAGAAATCCTCTTATTCTAATTGCCAATTAGTAAAATTGGTCATGGCTATTTCTATGTTTTTAATACTTTTCATTGTTTAGAAATCGGCATTTATTTGTTTATTCCATTTGTGCTCAGTTAATAAAACCAAAAAGTTGGACTTGAGCAAATTGGCGTTGCCTGCTGTCGTCCTATATAAGAAGCTTTTTGTTTACAATGATACCTTTTGTTTGCATACACCATAATATGCTGTTATTCAGGGCCTAAATTTCCGGCGTATCCTAAAAGTCATAGTCATACTGTAATTTCCAGTGATCTCTTCGTTTTAAGTACTCCATTATAATTTTTGTATTAAATTATGTTAATGTTATTTCTCCTGCTAGTCTTGGCGTCCCACAGCACAGCCCAGTCTTTCAGGAACGTCAGAACCTTGTTACAACATTATATTACCTACTTTTTTAACCTAGAAATTGCTTCTTACTGCATGCATTTGTATGTAGAGTTGTGCAAAAAGTGTCACATGCATTCACTCATAGGTTTTAGGGATCGTAAAGAAATTTTTAAATCTTTGTACATTTTCTCTCTTCTCTAGTTGACTTGGCTTTTTTAACTGTCAAAAGGTAAGTTTGCATCCACCAAAAATGTCTAACAACTTCCATGCGACTAACCCGTGCTTGTTTGCAGTCTATGTGTTGGCATAAAGCGTTTCAAGAACTGTATTCATACTATACCTATGCATGCAGGCTTTTGCAAGTAATCAAGAAAACAACAAACAAGAAATTCTGGAATGAACAGCGGATACAATTATGAATACATAAAATCCAAAGCCAGTTATTAAGATTGGCGGTGGTGAGGCTATAATAAGAAAAAGCATGTAAGAGAAAGTTTCTGGATAAAAAATATTTCGCATGCATCGCCGCCTTTCCATTGCATTAAACTACTTTGTAACGTTTCTTTGGTCCTGGATTATGAATACAAAAATCAAGTTGCTCATACTAATAACTCATGCATCATAACATATACAAAAGAGGAACTGAAAAAATTGGGTAAGTAAATAAAGTAAATTCATATTGATGTTCTATGCTTCATATATTACTAGCAACCACGTACATGTGTAAATTTTCAAACTATATTTTACTACATTGAAATTATGCTTTCACCGTGATAATGTTCATATGCATAAATGGGAAACATCACAAAAGATACGGAAACGTTTGTTTTTCCTAAACAAAAACTACTTATTTCGTGTACGAAATTTTCTGAGAAAATGAGATATTCATCAAGTAAAAAGTGTAAGAGCTGGAGCCGGGTAATGCCCATCCCATTTCTCCTCTATAGTTATATTAGACACAAATATGCTATGTGGATGGTTTAACTCGTTTCCTAAAGCGTTCCTCCCCAAAGAGGTATTCTCTAACATGCATGAAATGGGATTAACAATTTTATTACGTTGCGTTCCTTCTCGCTGCTTTCACTCTGGCACTGCACTGCTGCATATTATACTAAGTCTGTAGTCTTATCTGTCGAATATATAAAAAAGAGAAAGCAGACATACAAAGACACCGAAAGGGAGACAAGAGAGAAAGGAAAAGGAGGATACATGCATAATATCATCACATAAAATATAATCGCATAAACTTACACCAAGATTTGCTTTGGGCTTTCCCTCAAAGCCCTGCTTCTCGATTTCAAGGAAGAACAGTCAGAATGAATGTGTAACGTATTGTGTGCTCTGAGTTGCTTGATGTTTTATATGTACAGAATCATTGGTAAATTGAAATGGTGTTCATTCTTTTTGACTCACTCCTATTAAGAGTCAATGTATACAACATGACGTAAAGTGCTCACTTTTACGAAAAAAATCATATATGGTAGAGGCAGTTTCTTATTGGGAAACCCAATTTTTATTTGTAAAGCAGACATCTTAGTGAAGATAATGTAGCTTTAGTCTAGCCGAGTTCACGAAATGTTTGACAGGCCAATTCATCTTCATATATACTAAGGCAGTTTCATTGTCAAGTAGTTTTCTCGTGAAGGGATACTTAAGATGTCACGATCTACAGTATGTAAAGATTAAAACGCAACGCAGATTTGACATGTGTATAAAATGCCTTTAAAAATACTAATGATATGCATATGCAATTTAAGCATATATATTATATGAATTGACTATTAAATTGTTGAAAACAAATAAAACTGTCCCGTTGCTTTACGGGACGGTATTTCAATCTGTAATATATTGTATGCACTATAAATGCATCAGATATTCAGTGCTATTACGCATTGATGAAGCAATTTTCATATGTCTTGTAAAAAGTTTCGAGCATCTTTGTAATAAATACAATCACAGAAAATCGTGATTTGAGAGTCCAGCACTCTTTGACATACTATAACATGTTATTCTTTGTAATAAAACATGTTCTAGAATGACCATGAACAGACAAGGTCTAGACGCGCCCTACGCTAGTCTAGCAAAATAAATCCTTTATGGTTTTTTGAACTCATTCGACAATTACCCTTGTATGACATTTGTCATCCTTTTGGACAACTTATTCTTATTATATCTAAAATAAAGTTGAAATCTCAACGGAAAGTCAATAAAGAAAAGAAAGACTAAAATTAATTGAAACAATAAAAAGAGGCATAACAGTGTGTGTACTGTAAATACACCGTACTAAACTTGACATAATAAATTCAAGATTCGCAAACCCTTTTAAAACACAGACTATGTTAGAGTTAAAGTTTAGAGTAAGGTTGTTTAAAAACAGTTCATGTAAAAGTTTCATCTAAATTCTTTAAATAATTTACCTTTTATAGTGTTGTTTGTCTAGTTCGGCATCTACCTTAAAATCATAATAGATGTGCAGCGCCTGCCAATGGCAATACAGACAAAAGTCAACTACTATTTCTGATATAGTTATAACACATATTCGTGGCAAAAAGCAAGGTGGCGATATGCCTAAATTATCTTGATAAAGCTTAGAAAAACGATGATAAAAAGTGATGGGATATGGGAACCAACCATCCATTCTGCATTTTGCGCTGCTCTTTTCTTCCCACTTCCCAGGCTTCCCACTTTACCACTCGACAATAGTGAACATAGTGAACAAATATATACCTACGCACTTCAACTCACCAAGAGCGCTTTCCAGTTAAAAGTGAACATTGAATTTCAATTTTATGCTTCTCAACTTCTTTCTTTATTCCCATTCTGTGGCAACAGTGAATAGCCGCCTACTACACTTTACAGCCAAGAAGCTACCAAGTGGCAACCGTACATAAACTCTACATTATTGCCACTCTAGTTATGTTGTGATGAATAGACTTGAGTTGATTCAAAATCATTTCCATGCAAGCCAGGTATAAAAACGGTCAAAAACCACCAAAGTTTAATCGAGACTGTATAATAAGTATTTTGTTTTGTACTTTAATAAAGTAGCATTTATTCGGAGTAAGGGAAAGCGGCAAAAACTGCCTAATGTAAATACCTGCATGTTCTTCATGCTCTTCTCCTAATAAACAACTTTTATCCAAGTTTGACAACTTTTGCTGTTTAAAAAGACATTTACCGTGTAAAGCATCATCGTAAACTTTTTAAATATGCATAAACTCTGGCGAAGAATTTTTAATTTATGGTTTGCATACATAAAACACACGTTCACTCACTCAGAACGACACGACGGGAAAAGGCCGGAGCCATCCAAAGCAGACACCGCTTTTATTTATGCGTATCAACGTTTCTTTTTAAAAGATAAAAGAATCTTTCTTCGTTCAATGCTGCTGCTGTGCTCATCTTCTTCTTGTAGCACTTAACTTTGCAGCCAAGGCGGAAATAGGAGCGCGACCAACCAAACTAACCAAAAGAGAATCGCTTTTCTCTTTCCCACTCACTCTGTCTCTCTTCTCCGCTCAATCAATAAAAGTTGAGGAAGGCTTGCGATAAATGGAATAAATAAGAGTGGGAAAATCGAGTGGTTTCCCTGTTGGTTTTCTTTCTCTTCCTTCTTTTCTCTGCTTGCAATCTATGGATTTACGGTTTCCCCATAAGCAAATCGGCATACTATGAGTGAAACCCATGCATGATATTATATTTTTATGAGAAACACGTGTATATAGATAACATTTGTGGAAGGTATCAAAAGCAGAGATATTACTCAAGTCAGAATGGAATGGTACCAGATTCTAGTAACCAGAGAAAGGCAGAGTGATAAACTGTATTGTTGCAGTAGACTCTGGCTGACTGTTACAATTTACTCTGGTAAGGTAAAGCCTATCTGTATTTATTTTTTGAATAGTAGTAACAAAGGTAGCTTGCTTTTCTGTGAACCTTTTTTGCTAAAAGAGAATCACGGATTGAACCATGCATCTACTAGCCATTACGTAGTACAATGCATATCATACCTTATTGATAACTTTCTCCACTGCCACTACTATGTTTTGGTGGTATAGTAGGTTTTATTATAACGAATGTAAAGCCAATAATAACTTTTTGAAAGTAATTTTTGCATGCATACCTATACTCAAGTCGATGAAATGTCACTGTTCTTGTGTGTGCTTATAAGCACGAGTATTCAGTATACTGTTCAAATACTCAACCAACCCGGTCCTAGCATAGACACCCACTCTTTTAAGTTGAATGCATCCTTTTTCCTCTGTATTCCTCCAGCAGCTGCAGAAGAAAGCTATCATTCTCCTTTCTCCTGTCGTTATGTAATTTTGAATGAAACTGTAGTAGAGCTGTGTAATCAGCCAGCAAGTTTTTCCTCTTTCGTGTTATAAAAGAGACTATTCATTTCAGCCTCTTCTGCTTTCCTGTGAAGTGTAGTAGTAAGCCAGTCACCCAAGGGAAAATCGACCAATAACGCGATTCCCACCGGTAAACCTGCAGAAATTCTTTTATACCTAGTGTGCATAGCAGAGCGCGTTCTGTGATGTGAAATGAATGAGCACGCTTTTCTCTCGTCTTTCCCTCTTTCTGAGATTTGTGTGTTGCGAGGTGAATGAATTAAGGATTCATTTGT
Source organism: Entomobrya proxima (assembly GCA_029691765.1). NCBI lineage: Eukaryota > Metazoa > Arthropoda > Collembola > Entomobryomorpha > Entomobryidae > Entomobrya > Entomobrya proxima. Next base: position 5,392,196 of record CM056169.1, read on the forward strand.
GCATACGACATTTTTGCTGCACATGCTTTATATTTTTGGAATCCTGCATCTCTCGGGTCTCACTTAATCAATTTAATGTTTCTCCTTCGTCGCCCACAGGAGATGCTAATTTGAAAGAATGAACTAAACTAAATGCTGCTATCTATATTTTGTACAAAGTACAAACATTAGCTTTCGCATTTCGTACTTGGCTTTACTGATCATTCTCTAACTGTGGTTAAGTAAAAGTTAAATTTGAGGCACACAATATGTTTCAAGAGTAGCTCGGAAATAAACACGACCGTTACGTAATTTTATTAACCTAGTCTTTTTATACTTGAGTAATTTTGAATTCTTCATATATTATAATTGACCAAAATTAAATTACACAAAACTTGTATTAAGTTTTTAATCTTTGGCTGGATCATTTGCACGCGTATTCCTCCTTCATTTTTTAGACTGCTTACAGGAGTGACAAGTAAAGTGCACAAAAGGGGTGTCTTTTTTGCATCTCTGTCAAGAGTTTATGGAAAAAACATTGAGAAAGAAGCTCTTACTTTTCTGAAATCAGGCTGTAAGACCATGTGCGGCAGGGCCTCTCTTCCGCCCAATCGTCCTCCTCCATGGCCAGCTCCGGTTGGAGGTGGTAATGTCTGCGCAAGCTGTCCGAGTTGCAAACGTCTTGGACTCGCAGCTGGCTCTGCGTTTGGTGGTATGTCCCTACCTTGATCCTGTAAAAAATCAAGGAAATTCAAGTTGTTAGTATGCATTACTTACAATGGAGTATAACGGTTTGTATCATTTAAGTTTTGCTGTCAAAACGTTCTTATGCATAATTTGGCGAAATTCACGCGATTTTGTATAGCATAACGCATGTTTTTGACATGTGTATAAAGGTTTGCAGGAGAACGATAAAAAATTAACACTCTTTTAGCTGAAAAGTATTACTTTTTTCGCATTTCGACTGCTGCTCCGAAATCGTGAGAAGAAGCAAACTCCTGAGCCGCACTGAGATTTCGGGAGATCGTATGTCTCACACATTCATTAACCGATTCCTAAGAAATTCCTTTTCCACTAAATTCACACATCAATGCAGCAACTTATTATGTTACTGACATGCAACAACAAGAATAACCGCTTTCTCTTGCAGGATTCTTCGTATACATTATCATCTAATTAGCAGGGGGTTAGAGCCAACGCCACCAAACATGTCGATACCAATAAGAAATTGGCTTGGTTGTAAATTATTTGGAAATACTTGCCAGAGAAAGTTTTTATGAACTTACAAACACCAACTGAACATAAATTATTCCATTTTCATTATATGTATTCATGGATAGTCACAAAATATAAAACAATAATTTCAGTTAAGCCTAAGTGAATCAAGAGCAAACATATTATACTATTAAATTGGATGGTGCTAATTGACAAATTTTCTGATGAATTTTTATTGTATTTGTATTTTATATTCGAACAACAGTGAGTTATTTTATTCAACCAGTAACCCTTTCTAACCTATTAATCACATTCAACCTTGCAGTTATTAATTGTCCATTGTTAAGAATCAACCAGGGTTCTACATTAAAATTCACTTTACCCAAGAACGGTGGGCAATACAAAAGTTAAAATGTCACTTCACTATAACTTTGGCATTTTTTCATCCTTATTTTGCGTTGACCAAAGTTATCAAACTTTTGAACACAACAATAACCGCAATTACAAATACAATGGTTACAAGTTACAGGTATTTGCTCTTGACGGAACAAATCAAAACATTATTTTCTTGGAATTCTTCATTTCTTCATATGCAAAGAAAGTGTAGTGTGGGGACCATTATGCACGATTTTATTTTCCAAATCGCTCCTTCGTTTTAACTTTACAATTTCCTTTAAACTTTCCCTGTCACACCGGCTTAGAGAAATGGTAAGCAGGAATCGGTAAATTTGTTTCTAATTTATATTGCACTGAAAATTATTTATCCTGCTTTCTTTCTCAAACACCATTTCACTGATATACACACATATTATCATTAAAAAACAAATTCACTGGGAATATTTTTCAATGCACCAACTAGCTGTCAGATGAATGACAGCATGTAGTAGTTGATGCTAGTGTTGTTGCATGATCTGCTTAGCTGTTTGATGAATCTTGATAAGTAAAGCTGATGATGAGAATGATGCGTAAACTGTTGTGTGTGGCATGATCCCGCTGTAGAAAGCTGTGATAGTAGACTGGCTCTTTTCATCACTGAATGGTTGGTTAAAAAGGAAAGGGAAAGTCAAGCGAGTAGCATAGCAGCAGAAGCAGTTGTAGTGGGAATCGTATAATGTGAATGTGATGATGATGACGATGATGTTGATGTAAAGAGAACAAGACTCCTTTTATGCTTTCCACTATACCGATCCGCCATATACTTATTATACAAGCTTTTCATGACAATGATAGTTTCCCTTTGAACACATAGGAATACATGCATAAGGTTTGCCGGAGAAAATGAATGTTGGAGTATGTGCAACCATATGAGCACACCTCTATATCGCATATACTAGTTTGAGATCATTTATGCTTTCTCTACTCAAGAAAGCCCAACTTTTTTTCTTTCTGTAGTATGTGACCATGTATGCACTGTAGATTGTAAAGCAATGATAGAATGTTTGTGTACGGGTATGCATACAGGTTTTCTGCATTTCACATAAATAGTCGTCTTCATTTTTTTGCTTTCACTATTTTTTACTTTTACTTCTCTCACAGGAACAGTTTTGAAAAGAGAGGCAAAAAGATGTTTAGATAAAACAGTTATTAAACTACATGAAGCTACTAGTATAAATATGTATATTGCTAGGGTGTATAAACTTGTATTTATAGCTATTCGCTTTCTATTTACTCCTTAATGTAATACAGAAGTGCTTTCTAATACACACACTCTAGGTTTTGTGTATACACCTATTAGATTACAAAAATGTGCAAGTACACACTTGTGAATCATACATTTTGTATTATATTTTAATCCTAAAAAAGCATTTTCCTTTTCCTATGTTCATTTCTTTCCATTCAGAAAGTCATGCGTTTGCATACTTGCAAGCTTTTTATTTGAGGTAACAATTTGAGGCATGTTTCTGAACTAGAGAGTCTGGGAAATTATGCTGGAAAGTATATCCACATGCTATTTAGTTAGGTATATTTGGAACTGTAGAATCCTGACAGGAGTAAAATTCCTGCTTCTTTTGTTTCTAGTGCTAGTAGTAGTTTTGCTGCTACTGTCTTGCCCTTCCAAGTTTTGTTGTTGCTGGGCCATTCTAATATCGAAAGCTGCCTTTTTCCTTGTCTTTCTTCTCTTGGTGGCAAGTACCGCACAAGTCGGTTCAAGTTTTCTTTTGTGTTGTTGCTGCTACCAAAATAGTAAGAATACGTGTACGCATACGTATGCATTAATATGCCTAAATCAAATAAGTACAATTTTTCCTGAGCTTGAGCATACTTAAGCATGTATATATTGGTATTATGCAATGCTATATGTGCATATCTATGCACTAGTATCAAAGAAAGGGGGATCTACCAATGAAGAAAGCTAGAGAGGCTTTTGTAATACTCGTCCCGTTCTCTTCTTTCTCTTTCCTTTCCAACCCATCTCATATCCCAGCAATGCATTTGTTGGTTCTTGCTGTCACAAGTAAAATACGAGTATTTTCACAAGAGAGCTAGTCTTGTGGTGTGCATTGTGTATACATATTCAAGTTGCAATACTATAGTCAAGTAAAAGTATATCTAAATACACATTACTATACATATTATTGCACAGTTAGGAACATAAAGAGGATTCCTATATATTGACGTATACCTTTGTACTTTTAAGTAACCAAAAGTTTGGCTGGCTATTGCGTTGCTATTCTTATGGTTGAAAGTAACATGTATCTACATCATATAGGGAACCTTTTTATCCGGTCTGAAGTCGGCTTGGTGTGGTATTTTCCTATGAGTTTCCTTACTCTGCTGCCACTCACTTTTAGAACTCTTCAGTTTTGTTGGCTATGCAACCCTCCATGAAAGGTTTGATGCTTTCCCTTTTTCTCTCCCTGCTGGCACTCTCTCTAGCAAAACAGTCTCTTGGTGCTCTGCTGCATTGAAGTTTAGTTGGATAAAATAGGTAGCGAAAGCAAAATGTGTGAGTCTGTCGAGCTGGTAGTAAAAACGCACCAGCAACTTTCTGTATACCACTCACAGCTGTGTAATAGGAAGCTCAGCATGCCTTTCGAAGCAATGGCACCAAAGATAAGTAACTAGTAGTGTTTCCGTAATAGTCGCAGCCACTATCACCACCAAGGCAGCGGCAATGTCACACTGTACAACGGCGGTGGTTTTAGAGAAAACAGTAGTAGAGATGATCATCCTGAAGTTTTCTTGCTTTCAACAATTCACTGCACTTGTTCTCTACTGTACACAAATATTACCGTTATCCAGGGGAAAATTTGAACTGCTCCAAATCAATGTTGAGTACATTTTTGGACGGCACTTAATACAGCACTTTTTCTTTGACACTTCTTACGTGCGTAGGTAGAGCAATGAACAAAAATATCCATGTATTGCTTGCACGAGCTTATAAACCTCAAGCAGTCGTGAACTGTGAACTTAGGGTATTTTTGCGTATGCAGATATAAAACTCGTATGAACTACATGTGGCATATTTCTTTCTTTCTGCAATATTTTGGTTAACCAATATACAATATTTTCTACATGTATGTATGCGTGGATTATTAAGGATGTTTGAATTTTTTCGATGCCTTTCTATATACAATTCTTGCTGTTTTCTTGTTATACAAGAAACAAAGCCCATTTGTTTTTTTTCTAATCGGTAAAATGTGCATGTGGCAGGTAAGTAAGTTCCAAAATTGATGTATGTGACATAGCCATAAGAGATTTTTTACACTTGACTTGTTTACATTCGTCCGCTTCTCAAATTGATATTGCTGCTACTTTCACAATCATCATCAATTTGTGAACAAACCATGATATTTTAAGGAAAACGATGTATAAATAAGGTAGAAAAAAGAATAATTGATACATTTTTTCTTTGAAATATTTCATAGTACGTATTTGTACTAGGTTTACATTTAAACATTTCATGGCAAGGCGGAAAAAGTTTTGTATTATATAATGAAATGGAATAATTTATATTCAAGCATTTGGATTGACAGGACACATAAAACTTTCATAAGCATCAATTTTGTTGATATATTTCCGACAAAATAAGCGTATTAAGGTATTATAAGCATACCAATATACAATATATGTGTTTATGTATTACTAATAAAATAATATTGCTACGTTCCATGTTTTGGTGTAGCACGTACTTTTATTTTACTTTTTAAAGAATTGTGTGCTTATTTAAGTCGTAATCCCCATTTCTGAAAAATCATATTTTTAAACCAGTTTTGCGTGGCATGCCAAGAGGGAAAGTCGTAGCTTTAAAGTTTCGGACGTGACGTTATGGGTATGTGCACACAACCAACCAACATATTATTTCGTTCACTCACAAGCAACGGTAAATCTAACAGTAGTCATTTTATACGTTGTTATAACTTATCCAGAGAAGAAAAACTCTAACAACTGTCAGAAGAAAAACAGCAATACCGACACCGACTACTACTACCGACAACAGTGTTAGTAGCACCACGAATGTAGCAAGTGTAAACAGATCACTCGAAGACTTTTTCTTACCTACATGTACATGCTTCCAATCACGCATTACCTGTTTTCTATGCATGCTACCTGTACCTGTAACTTAAAAAATAGCATCACATTTTAATGCAATACATACCAATATAGTTACATTGGTACAAATACACACTGGAAAATCGTATGTATAGTAGTTGTAACCTGGAAAAGTTGCACTGCACCAGAACAAGAAACGGCATGTGTGCAAGCATGTAAATTGTGTGTAAACAGTTTGTACTGATTACTTTACATTCTTGTACGGCAACATAGAATATTTTTTAATATATTATATTAACTACGGCTGTTAACTTTAAGCTGAAGCCGGAAACCTAAACATATTACTTAAATCTTAAGCTACTAGAAATTTTCACCGGACAAATAAATGCCTCGACGAACAAGAATAAGCTTTACAAACACATTCCAGGTTATGCTTTATTGTGAATAGAAGTTAGAAGTCAACCAAATATTTTATATATTAAGTCGCTGTGATGGACAGAAGTTGTTCTTAAGCTTTGTTGAAAAATTTGATATTTAAGAGAGGGGAAATACTAATGGTTCTTCTAATGTTTTCGCGTACAACGGCGTGGTCCATTGGTTCCAAGAGAAAAATATCTAGCATATCAGAAGTACTTGTCCTTTCGTTTAATAAAATCGATAGTGTGATCTCCCGTTTCGTCCGCCTCTCAACCAGTTTGAATGGCAGATTCATTTATTACAACTTGGCAGAGAAAGAACACGTGTCATTCTGGTTATCATTTTATTAATTGAAAATAGAAAAGAATGAATAGTTCACACACGAGGACGAAAAGAGAAAACTACAATATAGAAACTCAAATTGCTTCGTATTTACATGTAGAAAACGTACAAATGTCATCGCTGTCTCATTCGAAATGATTTTCTTTCATTGTTTAGCTTTAGTTTCAAGAACTGAAAGTGTTCAACTTCATCCTATATCATGTTATATGTGTTATATTATGCAGTTTAAACCCCTAATATTGATATTTCGCGCGTGAATTATCAAGTTTATCTTTTTGTAGACGCTAAAAATCTAGACATTTGCAGGCAATTGTAGCTGTTGTTATGTTGCGGTATAATAATGCGAATTAAACGTCTTTCTCTTCTACTTTTATGCACGCATTATTAGCCTGTCGGCACATCTCAGATGTAAATTTAAATGACAGTCACGAACAAGTCCAAATGTCAACAGCATTTCCTGCTGTTGAGCTCACATTTCTTTCACTACGTGCGGTTCACGCTTTTATAAGTTTATATCATATCGTTGTACCCGGTGGTACGGTATCATAGTATCCTGAAATATATATAAGACCAACTTTGTCGTAATGGACGCATAACGTATAAAATTTCACTGGAGAATGGAGATGGGGAAATGCGTCTTTGTCGACAATGCTGTTGTTGTTTTGTCTTTGAAATATAATGTCGAAATACAGAGAAAGGGTCAACAATACAATAAATATGAAGTACAAACGCAACATTTAAACTTTCCAAGATTCCTGAATTTGTAAAATTGGAATAATAGCAACTGACGCCTAAGCATTGTGGAGCTTAGCAAACTTCTGTACTTGGTATCGCTGAATCCTAAACTCCTTGTCGTACGTTTAGTATTAATAAAACATGGTAACCATGTGTGTAGGCAGTAAGCTTGCCCATAACCAAGAAGTTTATTGAATAATATGCAAATAGAAACATAGCTCTAGCGACTAAACGATTTCGAATTTGGGTAAAAAAAATTCAGATTCGTTAATTTGGCCAAAACCTGACCTATAATCATGTGTCGCATGCCATAGGTCACTCAAGGAACTTTAAAATTTGTCGTGACCTTTGACCTTAGAGGTCGAATTTCAAAAATCGGGCTCCGTGATGCACAGGTTCCAGTGACCAGAAACCTTTCTACGCAGTCTAGGGCATCTTATTGCTCCCTTTTCGGGTTTCTATGTTAATTTTTAAAAAATGGCAAAGCTGGAAAATCGCCCGTGCCCACGCAAAGTGTAACTCTCCAGCACGGGGTAACATGAGACTCCACATAAAAAGTTACATTTCGTAGCTTGAAGCACGATTTTTCAGCATTGTTCTTTATTTTTATTGTCAATTTAGTTTATTCGAAGTGACAAATTTTAAAACTTGCATGTTCCGCATACATTTCGAATATTAGGGGTCCTTAGATGAACGTTTATGCGTCGATGGGCGTATGTAGAAAGCGTACAGAGATCACATGTTACTTGATCCAGTATGATATATTTTCTCTTTTGAACGTTTTGAGCGAGTACACTAGACTTTTTTTTTGTTTAATGACACGCTTTGCAAATAATGCGATGAAAAAAGCGTGTAATATATTTATTTTCCATGTGCGAACCATGTACACTTGTTTATGCAAGCAACCAATGCAAAATATTGGCGGAAATAGGGCTTCAGCTTGATTTTTAGTGTCCTGTAGAGATAATTAAAAAAGGTCACTAGAGGTCAAGCTATGTATTTCCAAGGAGTTATCTGCCAGCTTTGCCAGGGGAGCAATAACATGCCCTAGACTGTTTCTACGTTAACAGAATTCAAAAAAAAATTTACTGGACTAGCGATATGCTCTCCACAAAACTTGACAAGCGAATAACGGTCAGGCGATTTCGAATTTTGGCAAACTGACAAACGATTTGTTAATTTGGTCAAAAACTGACATATAATCATGTGTCGCATGCCATAAATCACTTAAGGAACTTAAAAATCCGACGTGACCTTTGACCTTAGAGGTCGAATTTCAAAAATCGGGCTCCGTCCTGCACAGGTTCCAGTAACCAAAAACCTTTGTGCGTTAACAGAATTCCAAAAATTTATTACTGGACTACCGATATGGCGGTCACAAAACTTGACCTTTGAATAACGGTCAGACGATTTCGAATTTTGGAAAATTGACAACATATTCGTTAATTTGCTCAAAAACTGACCTATAATCATGTGTCGCATGCCATAGGTCACCCAAGAAACCTAAAAATCTGCTGTGACCTTTGACCTTAGAGGTCGAATTTCAAAAATCGCTCTCGTCATTTTCGTCTCCTAATGACCAAAAACCTTTGTGCGAAAACGGAAATCGGAAATTCAATTTGGTGTTAGAGATATCGTGTCCACAAAAAAACGACTCAGGCAATATTAGTAGTAAGACAAGCTTACTAATAATCTAAGAGTGTTTTTGCTGGATCGCAACAGTAGTAGTGTTATGCTCAATGTGTCAGTGTCATTCTTTCCGAACAAGTTTCCAGCTTCTGTTTTGGTTTTTGAGAACAACCAGTACTTTGTATATTCAACATGCGGGTATATTATGGATGGATAGAGCAGTCTGTAAGCCACCAGGAGCTTTCAAGAAATTCAACACGGTAGTTCAGAGCAAATTATGCTAGTGACTAGTGACGCATCCCTAGACACAACACCAATGTGAATAGTGAGCACTAATAACGCGTACAAATTAATGGTGTGTAATTATGGATAAAATTAATCCTATGGGAAAAGAAAACAGCGAAATGAGGAAGGAAAGCGCTAGGAGAAACGCCACGGATTGAAATGGAAATGGTTGGATGGACCAAATTAAACAAGAAATGTTTAAGACGATACTAAATAGTAGTGGGGAAAGATTAGCTAATTGTATCCATCACCAACGACAAAACAAAACCAAAGTCAGAGTTGAGGATCTTGACCCACAAGCTTTTTGTTTTTGTCGCGATTTAGGTCGTAACCAACATAAGCAGAACAAGCCGTGAGATTGAGTAGTCCTCATTTTAATAGGAAGCTGTCTTTTGAAATGCTGGATTCTTTAAATCTACATTGACAAAACACATACATAAATAGGATAAACGGTATATGTAGTTGTGCTTATGGATTAGCTTTAGCTTGAACTTTAAAATGCTTTGATCTTAAATAAGCAATACAACTTTTTTCTTTACAAGATATGAAAATACAAAAAACATCTCAAAACCAAGCACTTCTTATATGCGTAGATGTCTTTTACATGCTTTAGTCTTTTCCAAACACATTCATTTCTACTATAACTTTTAGCGTGGCCCGGAATAAAGATTCTGTTTACCTGTCATGAAAGCAAACAAAGCTTTATCACAACAACAAACAAATAATATTTGTATCTGTTTTATTTGGGATTGTATACTCTCTGTGTTACACTTTAACTTTTAACCTTTTCAAATGTTACTAAAAAATCGGTTCGGCATATGAATTTAGTTTTGTATAAAAGAAAAGAAAACTTTGCTTTCCGTGTCTGCTTCTACATACTTCACTTGGAATATCGAGTGAGTAAACAAACCCGACGAGTTTAACCCGTCATATTATGTAGCATGAACCACGGTCTCATAGTATTTCTAGCTTTTACAAAGGAAAAATCTGCATGCATGATTCAGCCTTTTTCACTGAAAGAATCAGAAAAGATGTTTCTCGGCTTTGCAAACGCCTTACAGAAACACTCAAGTGTACGTTTGTCTTGTACAAAGTGAAAGCAATTGTCTTTCTGGCTTTGGTTGGGCGGGATACTAGCAAAAAAGTACTTCGTCATTCATTTCCTTTGGTTGCATTTTATTGTCTGAGAACGCTTTGAAAACACAAAAGCACACAAAATCAAATGTAAATGTGTGTACGTTTAAGTATATTGATGCGTTATCCCGGTTAACTTGGAGCTACTGTATCCATGCTGTGTTTGATCGTCTCATGTATCCATACGTTCAGTGTCAAATGATGAGAGGAAAACAGTTTTTCTGCTGTCTGTTAACCATTTAATTAACGTATACAGATTCACCCTAATAAAACTATACAAAATAAATTGCAAAAGCACATAGTTAAGTATCGCAACTCTTAATCAGGGCCTTAAAGCACAAACTTTTACAAACCGACATCCTGGTAAAATTGTAATCCTGGTCAAAAACTGACCTAAAATTATGTGTCGCACAGCATGTACGCTGTAAAACTGCTATATCTGGCAGTAAAGGTCCTGAATCAGGGCCTTAATGCACAAATTTTAACAAACTGGTTGTTAATCTGTTATGCTTGTCAAAAACTGACCTAAAATCATGTGTATCATGCTATAGGTTCTATTATAAATAGTTGTGACATCGCTGTGACCTCTGACCTAGAGTTGACCTGTTGACCTGAAGTTCAATAGGGTTGTTACTCAGGTGCTATTGTGTCGGTACAGCAAGTTTGGCTGCAAAATTACGCGTCGCACAGCAAGTACGCTGTCAAACTGTAGTATCTGGCAGTTAAGGTCCTGAATCAGGTTCTTATAGCACGAATTTTAACAAACTGGTTGTGAATTCGTAATTCTGGTCAAAAACTGACCTAAAATCATGTGTCGCATGCTATAGGTTCTATTATGAATTGTTTTGAAATCGCTGTGACCTCTGACCTAGAGTTGACCTATTGACCTCAAGTTCAATAGGGTTGTTACTGAGGTGCTATTGTGTCTGTACACCAAGTTTGGCTGTAAAATTATGTGTCGCACAGCATGTACGCTGTAAAACTGCCATATCTTGCAATTAAGGTCCTGAATCAGGCCCTTAATGCACGAATTTTAACAAACTGGTTGTGAATTCGTAATTCTGGTCAAAAACTGACCTAAAATCATGTGTCGCATGCTATAGGTTCTATTATGAATTGTTTTGAAATCGCTGTGACCTCTGACCTAGAGTTGACCTATTGACCTCAAGTTCAATAGGGTTGTTACTGAGGTGCTATTGTGTCTGTATACCAAGTTTGGTTGTAATCGGTTTAGTCATTACTGTGTAAATTGCATAAATGATATATCTGGCAACAAAAAGAGCCTGAATCATGGCCTTAGAGCCTGAATTTTGAAAAATAAACTGCACCATCGGAGTCCTGGTAAAAAACTGACCTAAAATCATGTGTCGCATGATATAGATGCTATGTAAAAATATTGTACCGTTGGTGACCTCTGACCTTTACAGTTGACCTATTGACCTGAAATTCAATAGGGTTGTGTCCGAGGTCATTTAGTATCTGTATACCAAGTTTGGTTGTAATCGGTCCAGCCATTGCTGAGAAAAACCCGTACGGGCGGACGGCCGGACGGACGGACGGACGGACGGACGGACGGAGCACAATATTATCAAGTATCTTAAGCGATACTTAATAAAGTCTGATGACAATATAATGTAGTATAGTATAATAACAATAATTAAATAAAAACTGAGAATTTTAAGGAAATACTTTGATTCAGCATGCTCAAAATATTTTGTAAATGCAATTTTTATTTTAAACAAAGATAAATTTTAAAAGTTATATGTTAGGTAAATGTCAATCTTTGGTGATCATGCGTTCCCAATAAGGCAGAAATGCTATGGGCTTTCATTACATCTATGACCCGCGCAATGCCACCCATAGAATTCCAAAATCTAAGCAGGAAATGTTTATTTACTGTACTTTTACTATATGGCTGAACATCAAATGATGACAACGTAACACGTTATCAGGCAAATATGACATCCACGCCAAAAAACATCGAAATCCGAAGAGAAATAACAGATGTTAACATATAAAAAAGAAATGCATTTGTGCAAAGTTATATGATGCTGTTCATGATAGGCACGAGAGAGTGAATACGAATTCTCTTTCCACGTGAACACACCCTTTCAATGAAACTTGATAAAGTGCTGAGAGGAATACTGTTCACTTTTTTGATGGCTCATTGGCAAACTTTCAAAATGGGCGAAATATACAAAAACACTAGTAGCAGTTACAACAAAAGATAATAAAAATCATATAGCTCAGAATTTGTGCCCATATAAGCATATTTTAATAACGGTTTCAATGTCACAATGCAGTAGTCCAGTGAGCAAATAAACTCAGGATTCTGTAGGCTACTTGTATATGAAGTCTCCCCACACTTTCAAGGAAAATATTGAATAAATCATGTCAGGCTAGCATACAAGAGAAGATTACAAAGCTGAGCTTTTATATTATTCTATTATTTACTTCCAACCCATCACCAAACTTGAATTGAACATTTTCCATAGTCCTAGCACATTTGCGTCTGGTACTTACAATTCTAGAATATTTGAGAATGCTTCTTATTACAAACAGAGGAAACACAATCAAGTGTCTTTTAGGTAGTTTCCAAAATGTTCATGCGCCCAAAACACAGTAATGTCACTGCTAGATGGTCGAGTCGGTATTGTGATTCGAACTGTTACGTTAAGTGTAGTGCATCAGAAAAGCTTTAGGTGAATGGTACATAATTTGGAAAGTTACTTTACTATACACGCACCCACACCCATATGCCTAATCAATTCTAGTATTTCAATTGCCAGTCATGATTCGTTGTTCCCTCCAACCTCTTCTTTCTGCCTCTTCATGACTATCATACTAATGACAGTGGTTTCAAATGAAGAGGGCCTACTTGATTTTCATTATTTACTAATTTCTTCATATATCTATTTAGATACTGTATTCAAACAGAATATTTTAAATTTCGACAACAGCGTGTTTTTCTATCATATTTTGCATTGACAGCTCCATCAAATAAGCAGATTATAGACCAATTCTAAAGTTTCTCGAAAGACCATATCATTTAAAAATCAAATACGCACATGTACAGCAAAGTGAACGATTTTACAGGTTATTCTTGACTCACTGAAACGAAATCGAACAAATATCATAAAGATTTATCATTGATAAGTTTCTCAGTTTCTGGATATTGGATGGAACACCCTTTTGCCTAAAAAAGACAAACCTAACGGGGAAACCCTACGCGTAAGTGTGCTGATCTTGCTGCAAAGAGTCGTACTCGAAAATACGACAATAGAAAAGCAAAACACTTTTGCAGATTCCACAAGACCAGCTTAGGAATTACATCTTGATGGTGAAATTCATCCTCTTCTCGACGCACAGGATGTGTAACAAATTCATTTAGTTGCAGCCTGTGTACTTCCCCTCGGATACATTTTCGCATTTATTTTGCTTTCCCAGCTTACGTTAGTGTTGCTGTCGCTGATGCTACAGACTAGTCGATCTTTTACGATGTTGACGCTTCACGATTTCCATCCTGGTCTTTCTTTCCTTTTGTTATTATTGTAAACTGCTTACTCAATGCTCTTTCACTTTATTTTTACAACCACTATACATATACACATCCCAGTGCGGTGCCTTTCTCCTTTAATTTTCCATTTTGAACAGACATATATACTACAGTTACTAGGATTGCATATTGCAGAGCAGAAGGAGATAGTAAAGTTTGATTGTTTTGTTGATGTTTGTAGTATATTGATTATGAAATTATATTGTGCATTACTACTGTAACGGAATAAGACACACGCATAAAGGCATATGAGATCGAAATAGATTTTTGTTCACACAGGCATCCGATGCGTAGATACAAGGTTTTTAGTTGTGGTTTAGGTACGCAATTTATGCCGAGTATTTATTTGTTCAGTGTCGGAGATACAAAATCACTTATTGGTGCTTCCTTGTTTGTCTGTCAGTCCTTACCACGCACAACCGGTTGATACAAGGTGCTAATATGACACATCTTAATCTTATGGTTTACGCTGATAACTTTTTATGCTGACTTTCGTTAATCTATAAAAATGGAACTTTACAACCTATGTTAATGAGCATGTGTCACGGGAGCCGCCTCCGCCAGTTGTATACAGTTTTATTCTGTATTGTGCTTTCACTTCCTGCTGGTATCATGGTATCAAACAACATCGTAGAAGGTGTAAGTATTATCGGTATTATCGTCTTGTATATGTTTATGAATATACTGAACATACTTTACCGTGAATTTAACAAAGTTATTCTCCTGGCAAAAAACTAGACAACTTAGAGATTTAAAATTCTTTAAATACACTGTCTTAACATATGTTATTTTATTAAATTATCAAATGCAAAGCATAACGGTTCCTCACTAATGATATTATAATAGTTATGACATTTCCTTTGTTTGTGCTGTCTCATCATAAAAATGGAGAAAAGAAATTACATGACAGAAACGTGAGAGTCGTTCAAATATTGATTTCTCTAGAAAATGGCAAATGTATAATATAAATGCTTATGACATGCTGCTTTACTTTATAAACTTGTCATAATAGGAACCAAGAGGTGCAAAAGGCATGGTGCTTGTTAGCTTGTTTTTCTTGGTAATGATGATGATGACCACTGTGAAAACAAAATTGAGAGCACTGAAGAAAGAAACTAGCATTTTCTCGTTTTTATTTGTTATTTGCTGATGTAGTTCTTTATAGTACAACATAACAAAAACATCAAAAAAGGACGCCAGGACAGAAGTCAAATCATCAAGGCGGAGGTGTGCCGGTGTGCACGCAGTGAAAGTAAATCTTGTCAAAGGAAAACAAAACTTCTCTTACAAAAGAGAACAACTTCTCTTACAGAATAGCATGTAAAATTAGTTTATATGTATTGTTGGTATATATAAAAACATGATTTTCTACATTATTGGTTTAGAAACTTTTTTGTAAGTTGTCGCTTGAAAAGCGAAATAATATACCGTGTTTACTATCACACCTGAACAGCTACTTTTACTTTTCATCGTATATACGAATGGTTATCATTCCTTTTAGTTCATAGTCACAATGAAATGTTTTCGAGGAATAATTTATTTGTAAATATTCAAAGTGTGTTTCTGTGAACAGAATGTTGACATTTGATAATATTTTCTTCCTTTTAAATACCTGTTCGAATAATTTAGATAGGCATGTAATTTCTCGTCCGGAAAAATCTTTACATTTTATCTTTAAAATGTTCATTTAAAGTTTAAACAAATTGACAGAAATAAAATCATTTTTAGGCCGAATAATTACTATTTTTGACTTTTTAGAAAACCGAAGATTATTTTGCGAACAAACAACATATTGACATTTTATGAAATGCATAATATAATTATAAAGGTATGATGTGAAAAGTCACAAACTTGCTTACTCTGTTTGCTGTATTTATTATTTTTAGCCTTTTGAAAAATATTGTAAGTCTTAGAACCTGTGTGGTAGCTTGTAGTCTAAAACCTGTTAACCCTTATCAAATTGGCGATTTCCTCTAAACATGTCGTACAGAAAAGTACTTCTCCTGTTTTACTTATATCAATACATCGTGTATGTATCCAGTCCAGATGTTTCATTTAAAAAGATTTGCGAAAATCTCCCTTAATCTGATCATCAAAATAACTTCAGAGAAAAAATCCAATAGATTCTTCATCATAACAAGTAGCTTTTTTAGGTATATGTTACAAACTCAGCAGTGTAGCATAAAACCCTGCATGACGCTGGATGAAATAACCGTGAGCTTTATATTGCATAAACAGAGCCTGATCTGAACCCAGCTTTTGTGCACATGTTCTTCTATGCATGCAAACATACTGATTGGGATTTAGATGGCCATATGCCAGCGAGTATTGAGAGCGCATTATTTTCTAGTGATGATGATGAGAAAGATAAAAGCAAGGAATAAGTACATGGTTTATAACAATGAACAGCAGTGTTGATCGTGTTATATCATGTCAGTCTATATTATCTTGAACCCCTTTGCTTAGGGTCTGTTAAATTTCTCTTAGCTTACTCTTACTGGGCGTTTATAATGGCAATGGGGTGACGGCTATGACATACAAACTACCAACTCCGTTAGCTCTTTTACTGATAGCCGATACTACTAATAGCGGCGATGATGTGGTAGCAAGTATCGTTCCGTTCTGGTGCTGACGATGATCATCATTACCATCCTGGAATTGATAGCGATGTGCTTTTGATCCTATCCAACAACTTTGACTTTTTTCCAGTGTTCTTGCCGAGGGGCTAATATGCTGTATGAATTTACACCAGGGATAATGGTGATAGACCTCATCACATCACTCGTTTTTTACGTTTTTGCTAAGGATGTTCGAAAGAAAATGGAGCAGAGTAGCAGATGCTTACAGCCGGCACATCATAGACAACAGATACAGATAATAAACCTCGTTATATCATTTTTCTCGAGAAATTCTGGAAGCCATCCTGACATTAGTAGCATGAGACACGGAAAAAAGAACATTATGATACATTTCCCGATTATACTGCGTGGATCTTACGAGAAGGAGAAAGTGCGCAGAGAAAGTCATTTTTCTTTCTTTTATAAAAACCGACTTTGAGAGAAAGAAGGGCTCAGTGGATTGTTGTGATTGGAATATGAATAAGTGTATTGGGGAGAATGAGAAAAACGAGTTTCAGAAAGTTTCTTCGAGAAAATACACATGCATTATAAAAAGTTGTTTTACACATAACAAAAGAAGTATGTTTAGGCTTGCTTTGAACTATACTGTCACATAACGACTTGAGCAGTTTTCTTGTGTATTGCCTCTTACTCCCAGTTCTGCAACAATAATGGCAAATAGATCATTTTTGCCTACTTGGAATTAAGAGTAATATGCAAAATGTCATTTATTGCAGAGATACTCCATTATTTTCCCAAGCACATCCAAGTGTTCTTTTGAATGTGAGTAGCTAGCTAATATATTGTCTGACTATTGGGTTTTGAGACACTTTTAAAAATACAGATGCAACTTACGACTTAGGTAGCTTATACAAAGTGTATGATGATGGCTAGACGACAGGGAACAATGCTGGCTTTTTATGTGATGATCGTATACTTTTTTGGGACTTTATAACTAAGCTGGGTGTAGCTTTGCAAACTGCTATTCCAGTTGCTGTCTTGGAGTAGTAAGGAATGCATAATATTATGTCGACAACATATATTGTATGTAAAAGTAGCGTTTCCTTCCGGTTTTCCTATGCTTGAAAAGTGCAAAAAACGAGAAATGAGTTCTGTATGCATACGCGGGATTATGCTAATCAAAATATATAACAGTTATCCAGGATGCAATAATAATAAGATGACGCTATCCGAAATATAGAAAATGAAAAAGTCAACACGTTTTTCTTGGCGGAACAAGGGTCGTTTTCATGAATGTAAAAATAGTTTACAGCCACTTTTCACACCACAAATGAAACCCTTCTATATAAACACATAACCAGTAACCAGTAATACCGCTATCGTCAGCATCAGCCACTGACCTGCCAAGAAATGGAAAATGCAGATAAATGCATACTCTATCATACTTCTCTTCCTCTTTTCCCCCAAGACAAGACAGTCAGCCACTTTCTTTTCCCTTTACATTTTATACAATTTTGTTTCCTCCGTTTTCTGTTCTTTCACTTCTCAATTTCTTCCTTCTATTTTTTTCATGACTAGCACATCCACATAATATCGCATTAAAACATAATAGTTATGCAATGCATAAAGAAGAATGATGATCGTCATCATTGCCACCCATCTTCAGCTCGATTTTTGTTACTAGCTGAAATGGCAATGAAAGCATTTTTTAGATTATAGACTTGTAGTATACTGCATAATCTAAAGTTTCAATGTTTATAGAGTTAACAGCAGAGGTGTATTAAACAATATTACACGAAATCAAAGATAGGGATCTAGCATCAACTTCCATAACATTAAAGCTGGAAAATGATTTTTCCCCTCCTCTGTAAAATGATAGATTGTTCATGATTTTCTTTTGCTTACTCTTTAAACTTTTAGAGACAGAAAAATGGGAAAAAGTAAACAGCGTGAAAGATGGAATAATTCTTTTATCTTCCTTGCAGTATTACGTTAAATACACATGTGTAAATATTATAGCAGCATCGTGCATAATATCACATTTCTCAGAGAAAGGATGAACAAATCTCTAAAAACCTTTTCAACGTTTCTCTGCATAATTATACCCACTTTTTATGCAACAACAAATAAATAATTATGATTATAATGCTTATTTAAATCTTTGCTTAAAGTTATATCACACAGACACAGTGCATAACATAATGAAATCCAAGAACTGCGAAAGGAGATTTCAGTATATTTATGTGGTTAAAAAGATTTTCATTCATTTAATTTTTTTGCTGGACATGAAATAAATATCAGAGTTTGTTTGAGAAATACAATATTAATTATCAAGGATATATTCAAGTACGGAACACCCTCACGAAAAAAGACTTGAATCCGCCTTGGATTTTATGATGATGTTCATGATTACGCTTGTTCCACGCATTTTTGTCATCATATCATATATTTGATCTATTTGCTTTTGAGCCTGTGGAGTTCTGTCAAGTGAAGTGTTTAATCTATTTCTAATACAAATTATAGGACGTTTTCTCCAAGTAGTAATGACTTATTATTAAAGCTTTGTTACTCATAAAACACCAGAAGTACACAAAAGTAAATAATATGAAAACATCAAACTTTCTACATCTTCCATATCTTCCACATTCCAAGGCGAATTAATATATAACGTGCCAACGTATAAGGAACGTACTATAGCAGGACAGGCGACTTTTGTTTTCATCACTCTTGTATGTAGTCACACGAATTTCTTTACGCATTCCCAGTTTTACACTTTCACCAGAACAAAACTTTGAATATAACCATTTTGCTTTTGAGGAAGAATGACCATAAGAGCGCTGCATTTTTCAGAATTAAAGAAAAGTCGAATCTAGGAAAAACAAGCTTACATATAAATGGCAAAAAACTACGGTTGCATATACTTTCTATAAGAAAAAGAATGTTTTTAGAAATGTACGAAGGAAGTATAAAATATGTACCGCACTTTCTAAACTCTACTCGATGAACTTCAGAAATCTGGACGAAGCAGCTAGAGTTTGCTGGATGTTCTTACTTGGATGCAGTGCAGTGCCATACCTATATAGAAAACTAATATTTGTAGGTACATCCATGAGAAAGATAAATGCAACGAGATTGCTTTTGAACATAGACATTTCCGGAGAAAAGCTCTTGGTACGGACCGGCGTAAGTTACCAAAGAATGCAGACACTCTCCTGTTTTGGCTAAGGTAGCAGCAAAAGTCGATTAACGATCCATCTCGAGCAACTCCACTGTGCAAGTTTCAGCATCGTTGGAGGTTATAAATATGTAAGTATAAACAGCAAGTCTGCGTTGTGGGAAGCTCCTAGACACTTTGAGAGAGATTTACTTTCTCTTCTTACAACGGTGCATTTTATGTTTCTTGTATTCACTCAAAGAACTTGACCTGATGCATCTTTACATGTATACCTATGTAGAAACCTTTACCCATGCATTAAGCAATATTATTTTAACATGAATGGTTTTCAATAATATCGAGCCGCAAATCAATACCAAGAAATTTTACCGTTGTATCAAAATAATGAGAATAACCAATTGATAGAGGCACTTTCGACGCACCCCAAAATAACATGGCACTTAAAATTAAGTAAGTTATGTCTGTAATTTAGCTTTACGTTTGTACTCAATCAAATTTAATTGTTTGACAACAAAGTAAAGAAACACCTTTCAATGTCAGTGCGCGAAATAAAATGCACCCTTGCTTGCACCTGCTTTCTATTCACCATTCGCCTCATTTGAAAATTGCAGAAACAATCATACATAATTTACAAATCCATTTCAGGAATTGGTTCTCCAGAACACTACCATTAACAAAGTAACTAATCTTGTACCAAAATGTGTAACGATCTCTTATGTTTGCTTTTTTAGTAATATGTTTTTCACATTTTTATATTTCTTTGCTTATTATGATTCATGATACGAACAAACAAAAAAGGCAGAATAAAACATCGCATTGAGTAAAACCTTAATGACATAAGCAATGAAGTACAGTACCAAAGCCGTGTATCACGACGAGAATTATGATTAGGAAACATGCTGCACAAAATTACATATCACCTGGTACAATCCAAATCATTTTGACCGAAATGGAGGGAGACGAGGGGCACAAAAACTCAAACGTAAAAATGTAACGCATATAGTGCAAGGTAGTTTGGAAAGAAAGCATTAGCCAACCTTACTTTCTCATTCTATAGAAGAAGGAAATAAGGTTTCTATTTGTCATCACACGGGTCAAAAACCTCTGTTGTTCCATTGAGGTTTTGTTCTTTGTCTGTAAGTATGGCTAACATTACTATTCTGCTACTTTCCTTTGAAATGAAATCAGCTTCTATGTTTTTCTCAGATACAACAGCTTAATGTCTCCCTGCTATCTGTTAGTCGTGCAAGCAATGAGAAAACTCTGCACCTCAACAGTGCGACCACAAATGCACAGCTGCAACATTATCATTATGGCTTATCATCATCAGACTAACCAACAAAGACTAAGACTAGGTAACTTTGCACATCAAAAGTTTGGAGCGAAACTCGCACCTGAATATTATTGTCGGCAGATTCAAAGAACAACCTACGTATCCTGCTACCATACAAAACACATCGTCCGTTATTTTATTCAGTCTAGTCATTGATTTTTTTTTACAGGAAAAGGAAAGAATTGTAATACTGAATGCATAAGTGAAAGAGCAATAAAAAAGGAAACAATGAGTGAGAAACTGGATAAATAATGACACAAAGCATATGTGGCATATGCATTTTAGACTTTTCATTCTATGTTACTATTATTGCGTTTTCTTAGATATTAAGGACTACTTTCAATTGTTATACGTGTGCATGTCTATCATTGTAAATTTAAGAGGATTTTTGTGGTTTCTGATACAGCTCATTATGTTTTCCGTTTCCGCTCTTTGAAAAGCTTATAATTCAATAGCGAAAACCATATATAATTTATAAACATAGCCGAATTTCTTATGCCACCATCAAGCCAGCAAGTTACATATTTGCTTTTACCAAAATAGAAAGCGGTCGTTTACATATTTTCGGTTTGTTTCGGCCTCATGTACTTGCCTTTAAATATAATTTACATTTCATTCATTATATCAAACAAGTACACTTTCGCATTCCTTCACGAAGTCGTTTTGTTGGACATTTTGTAATTAGCAACTCATTCACGCTTCCCTGATGTTTGTTTAGCTTGTTTGTATGTATGCGTACATTACGATTTGTACATAATGATAAATTAAAGCGCACGAAAATCTAAGGTTAAATACACTAATGAATATAAAGAGCATAAGAATTTCATTATGTCAAGAAGAGGAATGAACTCAAATATTATGTGACTTTACAACATTAGACTTGTGTATCTCCTTCTCCCAACGTGCCATTGTGCAAATGTTATTGCCAAATAATCTCGTCAATTACAGTTGTAAAGACCATAAAACGGATTTGTCACATGAACCATTAACAGTGTTGAACAAACTGTTTTTTAGTATTAACAAATAAAATGGCATACAAGGTTATTCTAGATAAAAAGGAGCAAGCGTGCCTGCTGCCGGTACTTCAATGCCATATGTATGTATGCAAAGTGAAAAGTTTTCGTTGAAACATTTTGTAAATTAAGCATGGTGCACTCGGCCAGCAAAAACGAGCTGAAATTTCAAGCTGTTTTCCTATGGCTTTCCCTCATGAGAGTATTACTGTTAAAGGAACCGTGTGAAGTAGACTGTCAGTCACAGAGTCACTCAATATTGTCACAAAGAAAGGCAAGTTATATCTTTTGCATTGCATTAATATATGACTATTGTGCGTCGTGCGTTTGATAAAAATTTAATCTGCCACAGCATGCATATAGTCGACCTCATAAAACACTTTGTTCATTTGGTTTAATTAAGTTTTACCCATTGACAAGCAATCTAACAAGTATTATGTGCAATAAATCAATTATATTATCAATTATGGAGACTATCAATTATACATGCGTCTAAGAAAAAGGGAAAGTGGTAGACCCAACGGAATTCATGTCTCTATCTTCGTTTATAATAAGTTGCTCACCTAAATATTTACAAATACAAGGTGAATGATGTAGCATGGGATGGTTTGCACATACTTAAAGAGTACTAATTGATATTCTTCAAGCAACAACCCGAAAATTTCCAAGTTATATATTTAAAGATTTTCATTGCAAAATGACACATCTGTTTTGCCGAAACAATTTCTGTTGCAACTCTATTTTTTAACCTACAAAACTTAACGAAGGAACTAAAAATTGTACATGTAAAATACACATGTTCAATGCTGTTTGAATGGTAACAAATAGGAAAGATGCAAGAATATAAGCAGAGTTGAATAATTGATGAGTACAGATCGATTCTCCATTTTAAGCAGCGAGTCAAAAACTACATGGCTGGAGTAATTTTCATATACATGATACATATATTAATAATAATAAGTAAATTTATTTGTTGTATGATTAACTGCACAATACACAGCAGTTGCAAGCAAATATCGAATCAAGTTGATCAAGTACCTTTTTTGTTATTGTTTATTTGACCAAATTGATATTGATTTTATATCGTTTTTATTTTACGTACTTCACAAGTAAACTAAGTCTCAATTACCTTCAATTATTTAGCTAATCTGCTCATCCATGAAAATTATAGATTTCTCTTCAGAAATGTAGAAAGTGAAAACACCAACGCTAATCAATACACTAGGATGAATTATGGCAACAATCTCCATAATTAGAAGTTAAATTTCATTCTTTTTGAAACGTGAAGTGTTATCCTTCATGCAACATTACATTATTCATAAAAAATACATTTTACTTGCATGGAGCTAGTTAAGCTAACGAGAGATTATTATTTCATACCCGAAGGTTCCCTTACTCAAAAGGCATAGGGGCGTGAGCATTTTCGTGTTTACAATATATATTGTCAGAGAATATTGAAAGTTGTATGAAGTATTCTCCTTTGTCAAAACTGAATTTTTAAACGGAAAGTGAAAATTCAAAATATTTTACAACGTGTACATTTCTGTATACGATGGTATATCAATACCTATTAGTAGCTTTTGGTACACTTTATATTACTTTATAGAATGCTCATAACGCTTGACCACTTATTGTAAATATAAGTGTGAAAAAGATGAAATCGGATGACATGAAAGTTTTTCTCGGAAAATGCACATTAGTAAGGTGACAACATCTTACCAAGAAACTCAAGAGAAAGGTAATCGGAAAGAATTGTCAAAAAATGAAAATGTGTTCATTTTAATGCGTGCGCTGTAGACTGCTAGCTGTCGTTGACTGCTGCTGAGCGTTTGTTTGCGGCAAGTGTAAATCTATAAGGAAGTATAGTGCACAAAGCAGCATGGATACTTGTGATGATGCTGCTGCTGCTCCTGCCGGAAAACGTCGGGCGGCTGTAAAAGTTACTTGCTCTCCGTTTTCCCGTCGAATCGGATAATGCATATCTGCCATCTCCTTCCAAACCAGCTTTCTTTGTAATAAGGCAACCCATACCAACATTATTATTACGTTACGTTATGTAAAGAGAAAGCACGCAAGTAAGTAACCTCTCTCGGTTTGGTTTGTACGAAGGCGATGGGCAAGGCAAAATGCAACCCGTATATGTTCCGTTTTATGTACACCATGCTATATAAATACGCTTACTTTCCCGGGTGATGCATAACATTTGAAATGTATATATATAGCATGTACTTTCCCACATTTGTATGGACTACGCAGACTGACGGCTGGCAGCAGATTTTGGTTAGGGAAGGTTGGCTGGTTGGGAACAACGACCTCCCTGGCATTTCACTACGACTACTACCTCCGCTCAACACAGCACATAAGTGATACGTTTATGTAGTTGAGTGAGCCTTATAAATGAAGTATAGAGAAATATACGTGTGTTAAATATCTATATGGTACATGTATATTATCTAGGAAATAGGCGGAAATGTAGGAACGTATGTGTAATATTATGTAATAAGAAAGGAAACTTTTCAGTGCGAGTGTCCTAACTTAATACCACTTTTGCCTGGTCTACTGATTTCCCTTGCCGGATCCTGCCTATCCATTGGTTTTTGGCCCGTGATAGCATTCACAATGTCTTTTCTGTCTTTTTCCTTCTCATTTTACTTGACTCCAACCTTTCCCTCCTTTGTGCATGTTTATACGCACGTATAAGAGCTGTGTTTATATAAATGAAAGTTTGCTCACTAGACTTGAATGAAGTATTTCTGCTGGAGTTTAGTGAGCCAGCACAATAATAGGCTGTGTGGAGTAATGTGCTTGGGCTTTATGCATGTACGAATATACGGCGGTGCACATTACCCATCTATTATAATGTGTTTGCTTACTGCTTGCTCTCTTTCTCCGGATATTTCTCCTGGAGCAATATATCGAGCGAGCAAAATGTGATAACACGAGAAGAAAAAGAGAAACGAGGGATGGTAAATGAGTACGGCAAAGAGGAAAGCGAACTATGTAAAAGACATTCAGAAAGAGAAAAGTTTCTAGACAGCCCAAAATAAGTGTGTGTACACGACTGGAGGTTGGGGTAAACTTACACCTTAGCCTTGGCGTAGTGTCCCGTAAATGTGGAGGAAATTCTTTGGAGTGAAACTTGTTTTGCCATGTACTTGCCTGAACATATTGTATTGTGCTCACTTTGACAGGGACAAATGCCCATTATCCTGCTCGTACTTCTTGTAGTACGCGGGCCAGCGCTGTTTCCAACATTAATATAATGCTAGAGAAACATTTTTTGGCGTGTTAAGCCAAAGTGCAGCAGACGCATGGAAGGACACATGGTAGAGAAAGATGGAAAAAGAGAAAGCAGACTACGCACTCGTTTGTACCTAACCAAAAGTTGCATAGATGGAGATGTGTGAAGCTCAACAACTTCAGTGCCACGAACGCTACTATGCATTACTGCATGGCATGTTAAAAGGCAGTTGGGTGTCATCTCAGAATTAAGGTTTTGCATAATACCCTTCAAAACAAACGGTACTATGAAACCTAAACTAGACCTTATATAAGGTACCACCAAAATTAGGGGTTTAATTAGTACTTTGTTTTGAAATCACTGTAAGATTCTAGTTTACTGATAAACTACATTAAATTTAGAAACTTTTGGCCTTGGCATCGAATATTCATCTTGGCAATCAAAAGATATTTGTTTTAAACCAAAATGCCTAATAAATCGAAACAAACAACTGATGATAACGACAATAATTTCCGGCGTTTCGTGTAAACCAATAATTAGGGGTTTATATCACCGTTTTTAAGGAATTACTTAAAAACTTAATTCCGTTACTATAAAACCTGAAGTCTGAGATAACACCCAACCCAACCGAAAGGATTCACACAAGAAAAATGAAAAAAGGTTCGACAACAGAAGAACGTTCCAACTTCCAACTTGCTTTCTCTGCTGAGTCAATGGATATCATAAGATAACATATTATCATGTAAAAATGAAACGTAAAGCAATAATGAATAATTCTACGACAGTTTGCATTCATTAATCAACTTAGAAATTTTATTTTATTGTTTCTATTCATTTTCCTAGCAAACTAGACTAGAAAGACGCTTTGTTTTGGCATCAGAGTATTAGCGCAGTAGTCCAGTGCAAGCAAGCCGAGTGAGCAGAGAAAGTGGGAGAGATTGCAGAGGGAAAGTCGGGGAGTAAAAAGTACGCGTACGGTAAAAGCCGAGTCCAGTCTTTGGCTGAGCCATTGTACACAAGCAGCTCAATCGATCCAGTTCCGCGGACAATTCTCAAGTTGCCCACCCTCCGCCAACGAGTGGAATGAGGTGTTTGCCGGAGTGGCTCTTCTGAATACAACGCAAAAGCTTTTCAGCTTAGCACGAAACAGTAAGCAGCTGAGACTAGCTGATTGTACACCAAAACAGCTCACAGGTGAATAAAAATATTAATAGTTTTTGTATTTTTGATTGATTGGATGTGTATTGAAGTGATTAAAAATTACAGATTAGGATTGCAGTTAGTTCAAGAAGATCTCCATCAAGATGTATTATTTGGTGGGGAGGGCCTTTCAGAACCAGAGCATTATGATGCGTGCCTTTCCAGGGGCACTGCAATCATGCCGGGGTGCCACTGCTCTTTGCATGAACAACAATAATATTCCCGGTAAAACTGTGATTAAAGTTTAACTGGTAATAAGTGTATGTAGTGCTTCAAGAGGTGTTAACCGTGTTTTATTGAATTTTTCAGGTTTCAGTGTCAGCACCAGTTCAAGTACTACTACTGGACGCCGTGACTTTCATAAATGGACACAGTCACTTGTTCCGGGAGGTTCTCAACTGCTGTCCAAGCAGACCAGTTTGTCTTCAGTAGTTTCAAAGAGGCAGAGTTCTTCTGGGGATCATGTGACGCTGTGGACAGCGGAACGTATTTTGAGTGGGGCACTGGTTCCGCTAATACCATTAACTTTTGTCATGCCATGTGCACCTTTAGAAGCCGCGCTGGCGTTTGGTCTGACGCTTCATTCACACTGGTTAGTAATTTGATTAATGAAATACTTTTATCTTGTGGATAATTTTGTCTTGTGACTTATGCCGTTTAATTTTACGGTCACAGGGGCATTGAAGCTATTGTGGTAGACTACGTTCGACCATCTGTTTTCGGAGAAGTTATTCCTAAGGTTGCTCTTGCCGCTGTCTACGGGCTTAGTGCTATGACGCTCGGAGGCTTGTTGTACTTCATTTATGCAGACGTTGGATTAGTCACTGCTATTAAAATGTTGTGGAAGCTGTAAATTATTCAATTACCATGTTCTGTATCGTTAATTGAAATGATTTGTGTAGAAATTGGAGGTAGTTCGATCGAATAATTGTATATCCTTGTCTACGTACGTACCAAAAAGAATTAAAACCTGCGTATTATGTATTAGAACAAATCAATCTAATTAGTATTGTCTCAGTCTCAGTTTTTTGTACATTCATTAATAACATAAGTTGAATGAAAATAGGATCATTAGTTTTGTCATTTGTTGGGTTCAGTTGCTTCGTTCTGTCAGATTTGTATACTAAAACAGTCACGTACGTTTTCAAACTTCAATGGATTCGCACAAGTACCCAGAAATTGGCGCAGTTCCCCAAATCCTGTCTGTAATTAAATAATTGATGAGATAAAAGCAGGTTGTATACTAGCGTACAACGGTTACTAGCTGTTGTTACCATAAACGGTATTAAGGAATGGAAAAGTTGTTCCCTCTTCATAAGCCCACCTAGTCGTTTCTTCATCCATCTTCATTTTATGGAAACATCGTACCTAAAATATCGAACTGTTTTACTACATGGCATGGCAAAAATCAAAAGGATTTCATGTACCATCTAAAGTTGCATATTAGGTCAATATTATGGTTTTAAGCAGCTCTGTCAATTGCAATATTATTAAAGACTCTGACTTGCAAGAAAGGATGGTTTCAAATATTCGGTTGTAATGAAGTAACAAAAATGTTACCTACTTGACTTTATAAATATGTACATGATCCATGCATATGTACAACATGTGCAATTAAAATGAAAGCGAATGAAATTTCAGATTCCATAATATTCAAAAGCGGAATACGCAACGCATGACTCTTAACGTCGTAACTCATAAGATAAGGAAGTTTCAGTACACGCACATCAAGGGATAAAAATCACTTTGTCCATTCCATTTGAGCTTAGAAAGATTTCATGAGCCCCCATTGAAAAGCACGAGTACAAATCGTTAGAAATTCCGTTCCGTTCATTTTAGTATATCAGAGATGTGATAGACTGATAGCGATGCTTAATGTATATTAACATCTGGCATTGACTTGTAATGTACTAAACTTCTTTTGTCCCTTCCTTATGTGTAGACCCCAATTTCATGAAGAGAATCTCTATCGCTCCATCTAATAAAAAGTGAAAGTAAATTGAATCGCGTACGTTTTTGTAATTCTCTGCTCACACAACACAATCAGCTCAGCAGTAGAATCCACAGAATAAAAACACAAAATTCTAATTTGCTTTTCATTACACACCCTTTGCATTCAAAATATGTGAATTCAAATGCACAAAGTGTGTTGTGTAGGAGTGGAAAGCACATTATATGGATTAAACTAGGATTTCACAAATTACTGGAAAACAAAGACACGGAAAGATAACGTGGTTTTTACAGCATCTGCATAACAAAGTGAAGCACCCAACCTAGCCACCATCATCATCCAATGACTACACTTTTCCCAACTTAATAACCCTTTTTATGTTTGTTCTGGTAATTCATGATGAGTGGGACAGAAGCTGAAATGCAGAGGCGGAGGAGAGTGCTGCAAAACCGGTGGCGATGGTAGTGGCAGAACAAGTACAACACAACACTTTTACCAAGAGTCGGTGAAAGTTTAAGCCGGAAAAGGGCCAAATAAGAGGAAGGATTGAATTTGAATGGGCATGTGCTCCGCCTTGGCACTCAATAGAATTCCACTTCCCACAACTGCTCAGCAGATATTATTATGAAAAAAGTAAACTTTGAACAAAGTCATCTCCGGGTTTTATGGACTTATGTAACAGGGTAATTTTGCATGCAAATTGAACATTGAACTCGGTCACCCCACATGAGACCAAGTAACGACCACCACTGGTCTTTGGAAAATGTTTGTGCTTCTTGGTACTCCAAAAGCAGCAATATTATAACGTGCGATGATAATGATAACCTACGTCCTTTTTTATCCGAAAGCAACAGCAGCGAGGCGGGGTAATAGGGGCTGGCTCACACGGCATTTCATCAAACATTCGCAAACATCTTTTTAGTGCACAACACCCCGAGAACTGCTCTGAAGTACAGGAAAATGACGATAACAAAAGGAATGGAATAAATCTAGAAACTCAAAGTGCATAACAAAGGCAGAGTTGGTTGAGTTGAATTTGTGATGATTTGTTCATTTCTTTTATGCTTGCTTGTCACTTCCAGTTCTAGCATCACTTTCTCTCCTTCCCTCTTTTCCCCAAATCTAAAAACCTTTGTTTTTCTTTAGCCCGTTCTGCACCGTGGAGTGAGTGAAGCTCCCAGGTTATGAATAAACGATGCCATAATAAGAATAAATTTGGAAAGGTTGTACACACCATTTATAGCAGTTTATGTTGGACTAGAAAATAACATGCCATGCAGCTTGTCAGCAGAAGCAACATAGTAGTTTCGCCTTTGCTGTAAAACCGGATATGCTCCTAATCGACTTGTTTCAACATTTTCCCTTTCGATGGGGATTTGTTCAATAATACATAATAATAGTAACAAGAGCAGGCAGCTCTGGCATCAAATCCTCTACAATTTATATTCTCCCTTGATTCGTTATGATGGTTTTTGTGGTCTCTAACAAATACCACGCTATCCATGTTACGCTGCACAGCTTTATTTACTCTTTAGTACTTTCAGCAAAACACTGTTGGTGAAAAACTTGAAAATAACCTTTTCTTCTTACAGTAAGATGCATACCACCTATATTTCATCTTAAGACGTACTACAAATAAGGCAAGTTTCATAATAGGCCATCATCACCACTACCACCATTTTCGGAGAGACACAAACTTTTTACTCTTTCCGATTTAATCATTAATGATGATGGGAAGATGAGGATGTCTACCGGATGTTGCTAACTACCTTTCCTCACCTTCTCCCTCAAAAGTAAATCGAAAGGCATACCAATACAGTCTTCTCTACCATTGCCACCCACACCTTCAGTTGTGGCGTCAGTAGACAGTATTTGTTACAGCTTCTTTCTAGTAACCATACTACAAAAAGAGTTACTTGCTTCTGCCAAAAATCTTAAACTAGAAATAGATGTTCATTTGTGGAAAGGAAGCAGCATAGAAGAGGATACCCGAGGGGTTCATAACATCATCGTCATCACTTACCAACAGTTTTAGTAATTTCAGATAAAAGAGAACGACACACGAACGCCCTGGCTCCTGAGAAATGCTAAGGGAATTTGTAGACGCCAACGTTGGCATTGCGCTATTTTGCATTCTTCTTCTATCTTTTGCTTACTCAGCTCAGGCTTTTATTTCTTGTAGTTCGTTTACTTCTACTCTCTGTGTAAAGTTTGTGTGTCCTCTCTCCGAGCGCGTGTGATGTCAAAAAGGATTCAACGGAAGTAATTATAAGACTGTAACAGTAGTCGCCGAAAATAATTATGCATAATAGTGGTCTTAGTCTTAGCTTCTATTTTCGGCGAGATATACAACTAATTATATATGATCGTGCCGATGATAAAAATAAAAAAGCAAGGAGAGCTGTGCTCTATGCATATATGAATGCTAGCTATGGTGTCTCCCTTTTTAGCCAGAAGCACTTTTATGTCGTAAATGGGAGTAATTAAAACTGAAATGGACGTTTCTGATTTATGCAAATGTTTGGTTTACTACAACTTCAACCAAACTTTGTGGATATGCTTGGCACTAACAATGTCGGTAGGATGAAAATATCATCAACCACTAGCAGATGTTTTATTCAGTCATTTTAGGTTACGACAATGGCGAAATAAAAGAGAAAGCATTATCATCACTACTACTACAACAATTCTGAGCTTACAGATCGTATTCTTTTAAAGGACAGAACTTGTACCGTGTGCACGTTCATTTCCGGTATAGGGTGAGTAGGCATATCCCTACTTTTAGAAATGATAAATATCAAATGAATACCAAACTGGGTGGGTAGTAGTAGAAAACCAACCTGTCAGTCTTGTATAGCTAACACAACGCATCTCGTTGCTAAATTACTTCACACTTTACTACTTATATTTCACCATATTATACTATATACTATAGTTATACATATTATGTCATTCTCGTTCTTGTTGTTTCTCTATCATATTTTCTGCATTGACGTGATCATAAAATTGAAATCGAAAGTAGAATGACGAAATTTAAATCTGGATTGTTTGACTCTAGTTATTGTTTTGTTGAAGCGTAACCTATAGAACAAAGATAATGAATTGCATGTATTACCTTTCGCCGCCCGCAGCACAACATGGAATCACCCGTTTCAACCCGGCTTTTAACCTCCCGTCGTCCACGTTTACGGCGCACTCGGCGTGTTGCAGATTCGCTCAACTTCCTCAAAGTCTTTGTGACCTTGTGGAAAAGCTTGAGCCGGATGAGGATAAGGTGATGCTGCTCCTGTTGGTGATAGTGTTGAGTAACCTCTGACACGAGGCCAACCATTGATGCTGCATTTATGTTGGCAAGTCTGCAAAAAAACGAAACAGCGAATAGAAATAACTTGTATTATGAGTAACTCATAAATGAATTAAAAATGGATTTCAGAAATCTTTGTGAATAGCTGGTTTTATACAGTGACTATAGTTGAAATGTATTCATCTTTTATAGTTCATCTTTTGTCTAAAAATAATTCATGTCACATGTGTCGATTTTCCATAGCTCTACCAAAATATTTCGCCCAACCATCACTTTCATTGACTAAACCTCTTTAGACGAGCTGCTTTAAGGTTTTTAGTCATGAACATGGAGTAATGTTCATGGAGAGCATGAAGAAAACAAAGCAAAGGAAGGTCCAACCATACAAGGAGTTTTATGCTTTGGACTGCTTGTAATAAAGCCCAAAGTTTGTTTTTCATTTGGAGCTCAATTCTTTTTTCATTTTCACTTTGTTCATCCGCTTTCAGAGTTTCTACTAATCCCTATGGGACGTCAGCAATCAGCATACACAAAATTGATAAAATGTTGGTTCTTCTAGTGCAAACACGCTAAAATGTACGCAGTTTTGCATGCAAAGCATACTAGTACGTACTATACATACAGTAAGTATTTGGTATGTGTAAAACAAGTTGCTTTTTGACTCGTCTCCAATCTTCACATTAGGAAATTTCATATAACGTAGTTTCATCACATAGACATCATGTAAATTATTTGGAAAGTCTAGAATATGAAATAAGGCAACTTTCATTTTCTCCAGTAAAGTAGAAACTTTGAACAAGGCAGCAGTTTTTTATAGTTCAAGTTTTAGTCTAGAGGATTGCAGACATGAAAAAATGGATAAAAAGAAAGTAAAATTATCCATTCATACGCAAAAGGCGTGATTGTTCCGTTTATAAGTGTAAGTTTTAAAGGATAAGTCATATTCCAAACGAGATTTTAAAAAAAGTTAGTCATATTTTGAAGTTTCTGTATTGAAAAGGTTAATTGTATACGACTAATTATTATATCCAGTTGGTTTTGTAATTTTGTTGAAGATAAAATTCTTTCTCGGCTGTCATTCTTAGAGAATATCAAAGGTTAGAAAGGGTATATTTTTTGCATACTAAAAGAAAAATTAAATTGACAAATAATTTTGGCATTTGGTGTATGAAACAGTTTTATGTAATACTTTTGTTCTTTCTTTTGGAGTGTTTCTTTTCATGTAGCGTGGCCAAAGCATTTTTATGAGTGAATCTATAAGTTTTTAACATTGTATGTGTGCGTTGTATGTTGTATTCAGTATTTACCAAAAATGTTTTCTGCCAATGCAAAGATCAGCATTTAATGTTAAAGTAAAAGTCCTTTTTGCAATTATAATAATTCTGATTCAAGCTTAATTTTATCTTATGCATTATCATTGTGTTTTGATGTGATTTCAATTCAATATGGCACTCTTCTTTGACAATCGCATTACTTGCTAAAATATCACAATGAAACAACAATACCTCGATCGAAGAAAAATGTACATAAAAACTGATTTAACTAGAGAAAATATTTTTACTTGTAAATAAAGTACAAAGTAGATACTCTTTGCGTGAATTAAGGAGTATAAGAAAAATGGGAACAGAAATACTGAAAGCATTGCCGCACGTTCGTCACGTCACCACGAACGAAAGTGATAAACAGGAAAAAAGCGCTTATTCTTTCCTTTTGTACACATGACTGCGGCGCTGCTGGTAAAACCTAAGACTTTTTCCTAAAGTAGAAAGAGTAAAAGCATCTACATGATCATCATCTCACCCTCAGTCAGAGCGTCAACCGTCATCATTCTACCATACTCTCATCCTTTTTATATTACAGTGATGACATTACGAATTACATCCGCATCACATCACATTGTATCACGCGTCACATACTTTCAATGTCAACCAAGCAAAGTGTAATAAAGTGACAAGCACGTTTTCAAGAATAGATTCAACTAAAGAGTGCTATATGGTGTAATGTCAGCAAGTAATAGTTATAAAAATATGTTTGCCCTTTTCCCTAGCAGGCATAGACACCCAAGTGGTTGAAAGTGCAATGAAATGGAGTAATAGCTAGTTTTCTGTGTGAAGAGAAAAAGGAAAATGAAAGAAAACATTGTGATAGTGGCATCAGATCATCATAGCATAACTTCAATAATGTGGACTTAGTAGTACGTTGTTGGAGTAGATACTAGGAACTGTACATAAACAAACGTATTCTTCTTATTAAGGTATTCCTCCTTGTCTCCCTCTTGACGGCTTGGCTTATAGTTACTTTCATTATACTGGTACATGAGGGTAATCATTTCTGCTTTCTGTCACAAAATGAACTTTCAGTTTTGTCATTTATGTATCTAATGTCAAGCGAACTTGTATTATCTGAGCGGAAATGGATACCTAACGTGATATACAGCAAAGATGGTTTCAAACAAATTACATGTCCCAACTAGTCAAAAATGTTTGACTTTTTCCAAATGAGAATTCGTAATGCGTTTTGATAAATTAATTATTATTTTCAACTGTCATTTTGTGCCTTCAAACGAAGAATGATATTTTTAACGATAGATGACGCATTTTAGCGAGAAATGTTCACACACAAAAATCTTTCCTTTACAAAAGAATGCATACCTATTTTATCATATCAATCTTCGCAAACACTATAAAAATACTGTCAATGTCAGCGTTTTAATTTAAAACGTGCCAACCACTATAAAGGGAAAATTATGCACTGGCTATACCCAAAAGTTGTGTACCTGTATTGCATTTCAAAGTAGTTTTTATTCAGGCAAAACGGCATGTTCAAGTGACTTCAGTTTTACAGGGTGCACAAATCGAAGCCCATGAATGTAAATATGGTCAATCAAGTGCCCGCAAACACAAAGCTTATGTAAATAATAAAAAAATTCAAATGTTTGACTGAGTACCCG
Organism: Entomobrya proxima; assembly: GCA_029691765.1. NCBI lineage: Eukaryota > Metazoa > Arthropoda > Collembola > Entomobryomorpha > Entomobryidae > Entomobrya > Entomobrya proxima. The sequence goes on from CM056169.1 coordinate 5,426,728, forward strand.
ATTCCACGCAAATCCAATAAAATATATTTCGAACATCACGGCATACACTGTATGCTGATGCTGAATAAATAGTCATCGTGCACGCATATCCTAAGGCAAACAAAACGGAAGTGAAATATACAATGCAAATATTATTATAAGGAGAAACAAACTCTGCATTATAAAAAAAATCAAATCTCTGCTGAAAAAGTGCCTATAATCTCATCAGTTCTGACTTTGAGCAAAACATCGAAACGGTGGACAATTCAAAAAAAATATTTTAAAAGATACTATTAAATCTAGTTAAATATTGTTTATATGAGACACAAAGATGAAAATTTAGCATTTAAGAGGGAGAAAAGTGACGTTGTTTTTGCAAAATTTAGTAGATTACATTACATTGAATCGCTTTGGTTTTTCGGTACGCATATATATGTGTAATATTAACTCTGTCTGTATGCAGTTTAGAGCTATGAAAGGTCTTCGTTTTTTGCTTTACAAATACTTGGGATTGGGAACATAAACGCGAGAAGTTGAAAAAAGAAGAGACTCATAGTAGGCTTGAGAATAGATTTTTCGTTATGCTTTCAGCTTCTACAAATGGTTTTTGATTCTCTTTTTTATACCCTACAAAGCGGTAAACCCCAAGTGAAAGTGTGAAAGTTGAATGAAAACGAACAGATTTGCAAAATGAAAAGAGGATTGGATTGGAAGCCAACAACATACCTTTTATTGTCGAATGAAATTCGTACGATCTGATATGTTTTCCGATAATATGTTGCGTTACAGTAGATTCTACATGAAAATGCTGCAAAACAAGATAAGACTAACGAGTCCTGTCAAAAAAGTAGCAGCTATAAGGTAATGTAGATACCTACGTGCGAAGACGTGTAAAAGTAAACTTGAAAGGAAACTGATTGTAATATAAAGCGCCAAGCTCAGTTATATTTCCGTCATGTAAATTTGCATGCGCATGACCTTTGTTTTGGAATTTTCGACCTGTCGTAGTTGTAGCACGCGTTTCCCTACGGATGATATCTCTGTGTGTAACTATCTATGAAAATTCTATTTACAACATGCATTCATTCTAATAATAATTACCCTCGACAGCTATACATTTTACTTTTTGGCTTCTGCTTGTTCTTGTCTACAATTGTACCTACGAATAACGCGCGTTACTCCAGTGCAGCAGAAAAAGAGTTGCAGTAAATCTCATGCCTTTCACTGCATTGTCTGCCGCCGTTGACACCCTAATCTTCCCCCCAGCTTTACAGAGAAATTCTAAGCTAACAAAGGATTTTACTGGATATATGTAGTACTTGCAAGTATTGAACAAAACAACAACGCTGCCTGCCCTTCTGAATGTTTGCTTGGCTGAATGATGGCATTCCATATTCTTGAGTAAATACAAACATTATTGCAATCCTTGCACTATGTAAACAAGAGATAATTGTATTCATCCATCTAGTTTGTGTTGTATGTATATAATGCAACGTATATATACCTAATACTTATATATAATACAACCATGAAAAATACCAATACACATGCAAATAGATTACATGTATTAAGCTTTCCAAACACACTTTTCCCTTTCGTTTGAGCCAAGTAATACATCTTCCTCTTTCCGTCTACCCGTCACCGCCTTTGCTCACATGAATCCATTATACATGTCGAGATAATGCTCATGCCGATAGGTTCGAAATATAACTCCATGTGTGGATTCAGTTTATACTGGAAGAAAATATCTTGATATGATGTTATGTACATAAGCTGAAAATTCATTTTGATAGAAAGGGGTTCGTACATATTACATAATATGCTACATTATTCCTGTGCACAAATCATGGTTATATAAACCTTGTTTATGCTTTTTTGGTTTTCTCTATGTATATGAAAGAGAAAGTCAAGGAGCACTACCAGCTTGCCTATAGTCTGGCAACAACAACAACAACAAAAGGTTAAGAATCTTAACTTAAGATGCTGCGTTTTTACGGAATAATAAGATAACTACAGAAAGTAGCAAACACTCATTTATAAAAAACGGTTTGTCCGTCATTTTAAAAACTGCAACTTCAGAAGCGTTTTAGAATGCCATATTTTATTAAAGCTGTCTTGATAGTCGTTGGATAGTTGGATTACGGACTTTAAGTTTTTGTTTTACCTTAACTGAGGGCAATTTATCTATAAACTATAGAAGACAATGAAGATAATAAAGAGCTTCATAGATGTCTCTAACTTTAAAGTTGAATCAAATCGATCAAAAGATGAGTACATGTAAGTCTATAAGGTTATTCTCAAAAATATCAAATTCTTATTAGCTTTCGCTACTTTGCTCCTTGCTGGCATGTAGCCAGACTTATATCAATATATTTCTGTGCTATAAAAGCACAATAGATATTAGGACCAAAATAAACATTTAAACAGCACAGCAAAAAGATCGTGCATCGTTAGTGAAAAGCTGTATAATCTCTCCTGCTTGTCGAATCCACAATAGAAGACTCACTCTTTTACTTGTGACATGTCATCCATGTTTTATATCCCATCTAAAAATGCTCGTTCCTTGCCCAATTCATCAAGTGCTGTCAGTTAACATCAATCCATTCATTTATTGGACATTATATTGTTAAGATAGTTAGTAAGTAGCTCTAGCTTGACATTATGAGACTATTATTGGTTAGAGTTTTTTAGCTGTTACAAGAAAGACATCTTTAGATAGTGTTCATTTGGTATCAAGATCAATAACGTTTAATATGTATTGTGTTATATATAAATTCTATTTATTATAAGAAAATGGTGTGATGATGATCATATTGGGATATCGTCGTACCTTTAAATACATTTTTATTGTAACTTTCTCTTGAACTTATGAAGTATATAATATCATTATATTTTATTCACTACCCGTTACGATAGACTCTGAAATACGCAAGTTTTTAGTAAACACTAAACAAGCTTTTATTTTATAATGATATCTCTCAAACCTGAGTTTCACTTTATCGCGAGCTAAGGATAGATTTTTTGTAAACAAGAAGACAAAAGTTAAGCAAACTACATCTGATGGCCCAGAAGTATTTTTCCTACTAACAAGTTGTCTTGTTATTTTAAACTTTTTATTCGCAAATTTGTCTAGTATTTCTGGTTGGCTGAATTACTCCTGGTTTGCTCCTATAACATAATTGTATAACTTTTCTTGAAGAAATAACATGAAAAAGATTTTATTTATTTATTTAGATTACAGATCAGACCAAAATGACAATTGAAACTTTTTATGATCTCCCGCTTTCACCGCTCTCTGCGCTTGGCACTTTTTTAATTTTTAGGTGATTTTGGTCATCTTTGTGTGAGTAAATGTGAGTAAAATCATTCTGTTCTTTGCAACAAAGACAATGTTTATTTGAGTGCGTTAAATAAACATTCTTTCCATGCTTTATATATTATGTTTCTTCTTTAATTCTTCAAACTTTCACCGTCATTTTAAACCAGCAACCGATTCGAGCAAAGAGCTACGTAGCAATATTGATATTATTTACTTGAATTGAATGTAGAGACTCTGTTCAACAGAGTCTGTTGGTGGTCGGAAATAATAATTTATTATGACGAAAAGGCATTGTAGCCAGATATATATCTGCTAGCATTATCATCAGCCAAAAATCCATTTACTTCAATTGTACGCTTTGTTGTTATTGTTGTTTTCAGTTTCCTTTCTGTTATTATTGGCTTCACGTTCAAGACGCAATTTCGTTTTCATTGTTATTGCTATTATTAAGTGATGTAGAATAACAACCGTGGAGAAAGCATTATTGCGTAAGATGAAGTGCCAAAAATGGCATATACATGTGCATATGACAAAAGCAGCGATAAGAGACTTTCGTGACGCTATAGCTCCTACATGTTAGAGAAAGATAGACCGATAATATATGGCACGGGTATTATCATAATAGATAATATTGGTCAACATACTATACCGCTACGAATATGGTTATATCATTTCATTTCTAGGTTGGCGTTGCCCACTATTAATGCAGTAAAAGCATAGAGCTCGAACTAGAACAACTCAGTTCTTTGCAAGCCTAGCAATATATTATAACGACCACTCAAACTAAAGTCTTGATGGCGGCAGTCCGGATATTGTAGGATACTATGTGCTGGCGTCAGACGAGAAATATGTGATGAAAAAAATAGTTCAGTCAGTCAGTATGAAAAAATGTAGAGTAATAAGACCAGAGACTGTACAACAGTGCCAAGTTGGTTTTTATGAAAATTGTAGTTACGATGAAAATAGGCGAAGGATGTTTTTTGCCTTTCCAGAAAGTTAACTTTGAGAAGGCGTCGTCTGACAAGATAGTTTCTTTTTTGTCGACTACTGCTGTCTGCCTATATAGTTCTCCTTTACTTTAAAAATCTGCAATGAAGAAGAAGGGTGGTGCTGGAAAGAATGCAAAAACAAGCAGTTTAACGCTGCCAAGCTAACTATTAAAAACGGAAGGGTGTAGTTTTGCACATCTGAAAAAGAAACAATGTAAAAGAGAAAATCTTTCGTATGGTTGTAGTAGTAGATTAGACACTGATTCTATTGCCCAGCACACATGAGGCTCCTATTCATAATGCAGATTATTTGCCGTTAGCAATAGTCGTAAAGTGTAACTAGTGAGCTCATTTTGTCTGAGCCGTCGTGGCGTGATTACGCGATCAGAGATTTTAAGCGTTTTTACTTAGTCGCAGCCTCGATCTAACTACCTACTTGAGTTCCACGTCGTTCTCTTCAAGGGAAAATGTACATACTGTTGAAATGTTTGAACAAATTTAAATCTGCAATGCGTTCCTTTGCTCAATATCATAAATATTAACGACTTATTTTGTAGCTCAAATGCAAACAAAGTAGTTGAAATTGAAATTACTACCAGGATAATAAGAATACGGCTGCATGTTATTTACACATTACACATGTAAAGTACAAAGAGTTCAAACTAGCTTTGAAGTTTGAAGCAGTTCTAGCAGGTTCAAAGTTTAAAGCAACTTTTAATACTCTAGAGAAAAAATAAAATTATTATAGACTATATTATAGAATTTTAGTCAAATAATGATTTTACAAACCCTATATACTTTAGAAGGTACAACTTTTGAGGGGTAATCTGCTACTCACATATCTATCACTTGGAACTAGTGTATCTTGTTTTAGATTTTCTAGATAGCATGTTAGTTTGTTAGTATAAATAAATTAATGGAAAATCTACTATAAATGTTACGTTGCTGGCTCAAGTGTATGATGAGGGTCTTTTATAAATGCTATGTTTTATAGAAGGTAAATCGGTAAGGTTTAGTCAATAATTAGTAATGCAATTAAAACAACAATTAGTGGAGAAAAGTTAATCTGTTCATATCAATAGATTACATGACCAAGTCATTGTCATTTAGGTTATAGTTTTCTGATAGAATGGATTACAATTCTGAACAAAAACAAAATGCAAGGATTTTCTTAGTTATATATCAAATTTTGGAACATGTATTAATTTTCAAGTGGACATATTGTCATTGCAGTGGCAAACACTAGCCGCTGGCGCTCCTCCTCCTACATCCAGATCATTAAATTACTACTTTCAAAGTGGCCAAACCAAATGAGTCTTGTTCCAACTTACACTGTCCAATAACATTGTACACTGCTACAATGATGTAGCCTTTGGATTTAATCTCGAGCGAGCCAACTTGCCTTTTCTATCACTTTCTCTTCTTCTCCATCTTGGACAACTACCTAGTAATTCATTTTCTTTTTCAACTTATCCACCACACTTCTTCGCATTTTCCCCTTGGCTAAGCGCGAGCACGTGCGTAGCATGCAACCAAAGTAGCAAAAGTACCAATCTTTTCATTCAACTATTTTCTCTCTACTTGTCGTCCATCCGTAAATTGCCAGCGCTGAGCCCAAGCTAAAAGTTGCGAGGTAAAAGTGAAAATATTGAAAATAAGATATAAGATAAAAGTTAAGAAAAATGTATGCTGTAAAAACGTTTTCTTTTCTTTCTATTCTTTCTCTCTTTCAATATTGTTATATCGCACTTAAAAAGTGTACTCTTGAAACTTTATTGCTTGCTCATCTATTCTATTGGTTTGCTTTTTCCCTTTTCACTCTACGCTAGATGGGCAAGGGGTGGTGGTGATGCCGGTGGCAGCGGTGGTTTTTCTCCGACACGACTGCTATTAAAGTATCAAGCCTTTCCGTTGTTACTAGCTAAATTGTCCAACTGGCACGAGACCATCTTCATGCCATACCGTGACCAAAGCCACCACTATGCCATGAAATAATGCAATGTAATATCATCACATCCCCATCACCAAACAATTGTAGAGTGCGTATATATACGTTTTTCCTATTTTCATTCTTTCTATTCTCTTTTTTTTCTCGATTTGCTTCTATTTTTCCATCACCGGCGCTTTCTCTTCTTTTTTCGTAGTCATAATAGAAAGTCACGCGGCGTAGGTAGCAGGCATCAGCACCAGCAGCCTAGAGAAAAATAGGTGGAAATACAATAAAACAACTCTATTTTGACAGAGAATGGGCGCGTGGAGTCGAAGTAGAAATGGGAAAACAAGCAATATTGCATGGAGATTCGCTGAGAATGACCTCTTGTGAAGGAGTAAATCTTACAGCTATTTTCTTTCCATTTTTTTCTGCTTTCCACGTTCTACAACACACATTTTAGCAACATCCGTACAACTGCTGCAGCTGAAATACGGAATGATCATCATCAAAATAATATAACTCTATATTTTTCCATTGTAGTTTATCTGGAAAGCAGCAAGGTGTACGGGCATTGAAACTGGTGGTTTTCTTCCATCTATACTTGAAAAACTGAGCAGTTAACGTTAATGTTTTTTCTTATGCTCTCTTCCATTTCCAGTAGAAAATACAGACCGTAGTCTGGTTGCGTAAGCAGGAGCACGACAAACCTGAGAATAGTTTCTGAAATCGTTTTTTCTTATATAATATCTGTAAGTTTCTGCACCATAGACAAGCACAGGTAAGAAGAATCTAAAGAGAAGGGGTTTAGGGTTCGATTTTTGGAAGCCTTACAATAGCGTTACGGCAAATGTCTACTTTTTCATGAGTGAATTGAGTAAAACACGCCACATGGCATGTCATATTACACGAAAGTGTATAATAAAGGGCATGAAGAGACCCAGATATACTCTGATGTTCTTTCAATTCTTTATCAATAGTAAAATCACTTTCTTTTTCCATTGTTAAGATTCTGCCTGCATGCTATATATAGCCTTTTTATGGTTTTTCGTAGCAAAACAGAAGTGTACTATTGCATTCCCCTGGCGCTATTGTTGTTTTGTTGCTGTATAATGCTTGCATGGCCCAACAAAACTTATCTAGAAAAAAATGCATTTCACCAAAGTGCTTCCAAACTTTCATAGCGCTGCCAGGTACGAAAATGGCGATTGAGATTGACAAAATACGTACAATGTATTTTTGTATTGTTCGTTTCAGAATAAGAATTTGTCAAGGCAGAAACCCACTTTATTGGGGCTTCGTGCAAACGGATTTAGTACGTAATCATCCGATTATGACTCGGCTGTTTGGAGTAAACATGTAAAGTTGAGTGCCACCTTCCACTTATGTGGTAAACTCAAATAGTGCAATTGGATTACCAACTAAGTAAGATGTTTGTGCCATATTGATCCATAAGGATAATGATATGCTTTGACTTAGATTTGAGCTTCTGTTGGATTTGGAGATTTCCACTGGTAACATAATATAAAGCCTCTCCCTCCGTGTTTCAGAAATTGTGAAAACTTCAGTGAAGTTACTTCACTTGTGCGAGTGGATTTGAAACTGTTCATCAAGACACTTGCAGATTTGCATACCGCAATAATTCTATCATTATTGTGTCGTAAAACGCACCGAAATGTGTCGAGAAAAATTAAATCCTTTGCCACTATGCGTGCTCATACTTGCAGTATTAATTCCCTCATGTTATGGGTTAACTTTTGAGCAAGCTAGCAAGGACGGCCCCAAAATGCTTTCAACGTCCACCCCAGCTCCCGAATCTCTAACAACCCCAAAGGATCCTGCCGCTGTCCGAGCCTCGATGAAACAAGAGTTATTGGACTTTTTAACCTTGAGCACAAGTCTTAAAAGTCTGAAAGATCTTGCAGATATATTGACAGAATCCAATTTGACAAAAGGGATGGAACAAGAGTTGCAGTCATTGTTGGATATTGTTCTAATTATGGATGAGGTTTACGGATTTCGAGCCGAAGATGACTTTGCGCGCACATGCTCCTATGACTATACAAAAGAGAAAAGGATTCTGCTTCAAGAATTTGAAACTCTTTACACCAATTGCAAAGATACTCTGGATAATGTCGACGTTCTCCACTTTTCCAAAACGGAAGCTATTAATAAGTTGACCATACATGCATGTTCAGAGCGGGCCAAAACAATTCCTATAGACGTAATGAAGTTAGTCGACCACAGCTACCAGGCTTCGTTAATCTGCGCACTGGAAAGTGTAAAGGACGTCATGAAGGAATTGAAGATTTCAAACTTTTTTAGTCGTGTCAATGAAAACTCAATGCTACTCATCAAGGAATTGAACTACATCTTGATGGACGCGGATAACGTAAAGAATCATACAGAGAGGAATATGATGCAAGCTCGAAGAAATGAATCGGTTAGAGTAAAACAGCTAGTAGAAAGCGAGTTGCTTACAAGAACAATTAAGAACTTTACCACCACAATAAATCACCTTTTCAAAGATCCGAACCCCAATACAACAACAACAAAGTCCGGGTTTATCGATTTCGCACAGCGTATTAAAGAACAACTCTATGAAAGATATCTCAAAGTTTATGTTCCAGACTCCTTGGAAAATTGGGCTGATTCCCCCGGTCTCTACAAGATTCTTTATTTGAATAACCTGCTCAGGGAAATGATTGCAGAACTTACATTTAGAAATTCAACTACAAGTGGCTTGTCAGATACGCAGCAGGATTTGGCCACGGCGAAACTTTATATGGATACATCTCCGACATACGGGAAAGCATGTGGTTAGATAGAGCGCAAAATAATATTCAAGTAATCATATGCAAATCATATTTAAGGTTTTGATTGGACACGTTCCCAACAGAAAACAGTCCGAATCATCTTGTGGGTACATGTACTCCAGAAAATCATGAAGTATGTCGACATGTCGTGATGAACTGGGGGGCAGGTGGAGATCAGGAGCTTTTACGGAACGACGAGCTTATGCTTTTGGGCAGCCTGACACATCTAAAACATTGTGCGTGTGGATTCAGAACAGATTGTGATGGTGCACGCAAGGTCGGTCGAACAACTTGCTTTTTGATGCCAAACCCGGAGGGCCAGTGCCGAGGGGGTGAAGGATATCCATGCTACACCCATCCGCTGGAACCCGGAATGTACGACGAATCTTGCATTACTGGTTATTGCAATCGGAAAACAAACTCGTGCGAGTTTGTTGAGCCTGACAAGAAAGCGCAAATAAGTACAAAGGAGAATTTACAGCGATTGACCAGAACTATGAAACAAAAATTGAAGAACTTTGTAGGATATTTTGGATGAAGATATACTAACATGAACTTATTAAGGCTAAGTGGCAGGCTCAAATCAATCTTTAATGTTATAATATAATGAAAAGATTATACAATGTATTTATTTATATTATGCCATGCAATAGTAACACTAATTTCTATATAAATGTAATTATTCAATAAAATTTAAGTAGGTTTTTGGCGTAATATTGTTTGCAAATTACATGTACGTACTTTTATTCTATGAATCTTCTTGTTTTTCGGCAATAAAAAACAATGAAAGCTGTTTGCTATAAATCTGTTCCAGGAAGAAACGGTGCAGTCATTCTGAAATTGGACATATCGCCATAAATAATTTACGAAAGAAAGACCTTAAGCATTTTTTCATTTAACTTATTGGCTTTCTGGCAGCAAAAAGTGCATTTCCGTCTGGACTTATAAGATACTAAAAGTATACACGTCGAGAAAGTAGCTATTATCCCTACTCGCACAAACAACTCATATAATAATATCGAAATGGTGAACTTTGGGATTGGGTCACATTAGTCTGCGTGACTCTCTGTTTCACTTCTTTCTTGTAATGATTCTCACCCAGATGCAGTAAGGAAGTACCGAATACAAGGGAAAAGAGAGTCTCTAAAATTATAGCTAAAAACTTCTGCTGTTTCTGTGAAAACGTGCTTTCTCCGATGTGAAGACGCAAGATGTGCTCTTCTTACGCTCTTGCAAAGCAGACCCTGCCGCCTTCGTTATGAAACGACAAATTAGAAAGCACAGGGTAGATAAAATAGCATTTGCTTTTGCCAACGCTTTCACCTGAGTGAGGTGACCTCACTTATTTTCCATTTTTCGTTTTCAGTGGTTACATTGGGGAGTCTGAGACAGATATAGAATAGCTTTCTCGCTAGATTTATAAACATACAGATATACGTAAACAGGATTTATACCAAGCAGGTGTATTAAGAGTGTAGCTTTCGTCTTAGCTGAAATTCATAAGACTGCTGAAATATATGTGCATTCAAAAAATGGTATTAGCTTTCACTCTACGGGGACGTACAAATAACCCTGGAGAGTTTTATGGTCCAAAACCCGTCTGCCTTTCCTTGACTTGTGCCTGTTCGGCAAAAAGAATAGGACATGACATTACATAGTATAAGCGAAATGAGTTCCCTTCACCTCTCCCTGCTTCCATGCACCTTCTTGGGTGGGTCGTCTTTATCCTCTTTGCAAGCCATTTTTTAAACATATTTATACGCTTGAAGTGAGGGAGAGAGAAAACGATGAACGAGTGGGTAAGACCAGTAACGTCCCAAAAAGTGATATATGTAATCTACTTCTATTTACTGCTTTCTGCTGTTACACCACTACTGCTTCTATTTCAGAAACACGTTTTTAGATTATGGTTCAAGTTTTTTCTGCTTCCGCCACATTCCTTATGTATGGTTAGTTAAGTTCACGCTAATGCCTCTTACTTTTTCCCTATTACAAACCATATATACTACACGTCACCTTCTTGTGAAATGTATGTTCTACCAAAGAAGACATACATTATATGAAAGTCATCAATTTTCTTTTTTCTTCTCTCTCTCAGTCTCTCTCTCACTCTTCTTTCACATTTTTTTGCTTCCCTCATGCTCTCCGAGAGAAAGAAACGAAACGAGAAAAAAGGTTTTTTGGTGCATGTATACATATATACATGCTACACAACAACAAGAACTCAGAAGGAGGAAAAGCTAATGAATTTCATTCACAGAGATATAGGGAGACTCATACAGAAACACTGCCGACCTGCTTAGATATTATTTTGCCAGCACAAAAGGAAGAAAAGAAGCCGCCGAGCTACCAATAATAATAGTCCACCGGCTTTCCATCTGAGAAACGAAACAGGTTTGACTTTTCCCCCTTTTCCTCCCTTTTTATTACTGTTATGAAGTATATATTAGGTGTAGCGAAAGCAATAGAAGAGGTAACTAACCAAAAGATCCTACCTTTTCCCTTTATACTAGTAAAATTTGCCATAAATATCAGACACTATTGCATGGTTGATATACTATATGCAGTCTGTAGGTATTAAAAATGTGTATTTATGTTTGTTGTATAGGAAAGAGGCAGGTGACTTTCACTTTGGACTAACAAGTTCTACAAAAGAAAAGAAGAAAGGAGTACAACAAACCGAAAAAGAATAAAAGTGGTCTATTTCAGCTGGTTAGTTACTGGAGGCTTGAGAGAAGATGAAAAAACAGGGAAAAGGGAGAATTTTTGGTGCAGTATGAGTTCTCATAATCATCAATGTTGTCGTGTTTGCCTTGCTGCTGGAGTCCGCACTTGTATAACCATAAGAGCAAAAATCAGAAAAGGAGAGAAGCACACAATGAAAAAAAGGATTTTTGCCGGGAAACATGAGAAAGGAGTATGGAGGAAGCTTGTTGTAGGTGGCTAGAGTTTGGCTTCAGGGCTGGGGGTAATAATGTAGCGCTGCGTTTTACATACTGCATACACCACTGTGTATTCTCGTATATATAAGTATGCTTTGCATTCGATGATGTGGTTTTTCCAAGTTGCTTGTTTGTTTCGTTGAAGTGAAAAAGAAAAGAGGGAAAAGGAAAACACTGTGTGTTGTTATAGTTGGTTGGCTCGGTTGGTCGGTTTGGTTGTTTTGTTGGTGGCTGAAGAAGTAGTTGTTTGAGGAGAAGGCTTAGAAAGAGAATTTAAGAAGAGTTGTTGTGTCTTACTATACATAGAGGAAAGATCACAAAGGAAGTGTAGTTAAGTAAGCTCTCAGTATTTTAAGCATCCGAATACTGAATGAGTCGGCTCGTTGTTTGATATATGATAGTTGTATGTAGTAAGCTATATGTTGTACAGTTTTATTCAAAAGTCAGAAACACATGAGGAAAGCATTTTCAAAATAAATAACCCCAAATTAAGGTGGGTATTTAATTAATCTTATAATGTAAAATTTTTGTAAGTATTGCATACATTGTGAAATAGTTTTTCCTTGTTTATATAAACGAAAAAATTGTCAATGCGATGTCATTATGTAGATACGCTTATGTATGCATGTACCATGCCTTATTTCATTAATGCTGACCATCATGCTGCCTCTCAAGTTTTCGTTTTTTCGGTAACGGAAGCAGTCTTAGAAAACGACTGTACATCATGCTCACTGAGCAAGTATGCACTGTACGTTTCTTTAATGAGCCATGAGAAACATCAGCATATTTTGATAAGTTAATGAAGCTGAAGTTGTTGGTGAACATTGTAGATTGGAAGTCTAACATACTGACAAAAAAATCTGCATGAAACAAGCACAAAATATATGAGTATCAGGAGGACTTATATTATAACTATGCAAGCTGAAGGCAAATTTACAACAAGTCATAAGATTATCTAATCTAACTAACAAGAAGGTGTTGTGTGGTCATGCGGTATCTTGGAAAGTTTGTTCATCCATTTCTCTCCCCCAGCCATCATTTCTGAGCTCTTTCCCTAGTCATGTACGCTGCATTCTGAATCTGAATATTTGTAAAGAATATGTTGTTAGCAAAGGAGGTAGAAAGTAGAATTATAAATTGAAATAGAGGCTGATATTGGTGAAATCACTAAACTTAGTACAAAAAGTAGCAGTTTTGTAATGGGGAAGATGAAAAGTTTCAATTTAGTTAGTAAATTAAACATCGGACGCCTTTATTAAGAATTTTATATTATGTGTAGACCTCTTTACATATTGTGCTGTCATAAAGAGTTTCTATGTACATCGTTGACTTTATCAAAGTCAGTATTACTTATCAGATGGAAAAATATATAGATACGCTTAGAAGATACAGTGACGCGCATACATGCGCGTGACACCCAAGGAATGCAGCCCTTGTAACTACAACTAGACTCAAATAATAAGTGTAAAGTTGTGCAAAAACGAATTGTACAAGAAATCAGGCAAGCGATGATATGAATGCAAGAATCCCCTCAATAACGAAAAGGAAATATTGTGCAAAGGAAGGCTTAAATTACCGCATATCAGTACAGAGAATTTGTATTTATCTCAGCTTTAAAATGAACACAGAAAAGCAAAAAGTATATGATGTTGAAGTTAATAGAAAAATGTACAACGAAGTGTTATGAGAAGAGGGAACGAAAGAACCAGAGAGAGGAAAGTTTCCCCCTTCACAAATTCGAGTGCAAGAAACATGTGTGTGCATGCGAATTTATATAAGTACATAAGTTGAATGTTAACATAAAGAAATCAAGAAATATCATGTGAAACTACTAGAAGCTCATAAGGATAAAGTTTCCTTTGTAGCTGTAATTTCATTGTAAAACTGGCGCTGATATAACATGTTCTTCCTGTTACCTTTCTAAAAATGAGTTGTTTCTTCTTCACAGATCATAGATAGAGTAACGGTTGGGCTCGTGCTAAATTCCCGTCGAAATTACAGTAGTGAAAATTTCTCCGGATTTATGAACCGAAATATCCTATTTCTTCAATCATGCTTCCGTAAACCAGCTAGGCATATTTTCTTGCACAATTTAGATACGAACCGGTTGTACGAATTACGCATGTACCGTCGCAATGCATATAGATGGGTGCTAATGAGACACCAGAATTTACTAGTGATCCTAAGACATTTTTACCTGCACTTTGTCCTGTAGCTAATTAAGATTTCCAAATTATAATCACATTTGCTTTATGTTTCGGTAAGCTATCTGAAATAAGTGCTGATTCTGTCAGAAAACAACCATCTAAGTTTTACGCGTCATGTTTTACATATTAGCAAACCAAAACATATTCACATCAGGAGATTAAATGTTACTTTAATTTACCGACATTTAGAATGACATTTTGATTTACACATTCTTTCTTAATGTATACACTAATCCTATTCAAATGCAAGATCAAATTCATTGTGATAGTCCTCCGCTTATTTCTCTATTTCTCTTGGAGCTTGCAACAACCGCATCTGCAGCATCAATGAAGTTGGATTAACGGTATTACTGCTGCACTTAAAAGAGTTAATGGAATATCAGTCGCCAGTAATCCCTACAATTCTTACCTTCAAAATGACATGGCCTTACTACTGTTTGATTGTATCTTCCTAAAGCTCCTATAGTACCAAATGAGCAAGTATTGTGTACAACTTTGTATCCGTCATGTACACAAACCGGGAGAAAGCTCATCTTTATTCCGATCAGCATTCCGAAAAAGGGGGAGAACAAGTTAACAGGAATAAAGACGACATATACTAAGTATTGATACTGTACTTACTTTAGGACGACATGTGGTGAGTGGTGATGATGATTGTTAGCACAATATTGCCTATTGGCCGACGTCGAAAGAGTTTCCACTAGCTCTGTCAAAGTACATCGCCTTATAAGACAGAAAGAACAGGAGCAGTCTAGTGCTACACAACAAAACTTTCTTTTTATTATTTTCCCTACGAATACTTCATTTGCTCCGGTAGGCATTTACCCCAATAAATTTGGCCAACCGGTAGCAGCCGCAGCATCACAAGAAAAAGAGCAGGGAAAAACTTCTCGAGCGCAGCTGGTAGTCGCCAGAAAGAGAGAAAACGAAGATTCCATATAATAGCCAAAGGTAGTCTATGGCCTCTGAACAAGTCATCGTCCTTTACTCTTACTTTCAACTTTGTAGCAGGCAAACATAACTCTTCCTTTTCTTTAGCCTGCTCACTTTCACATCCCGCGTGTATCCATTTACAGCGATATGCTTCATTTGATAACATTTGTTCGCTAAGTGTTTTCTTAAATGCTGCACACGTAAAGAATGAACCGACATCGCCATCCTGGCACTACGCTGGATACATAAGATAAAGCTCCTTCAAGTAGCGTCAACATCGTTAAACTGGAATTATATGGGTGTCTAATGGTAAATTTAGTGTGCGTATGTTTGAATACGATACAAATAAACAGACAGCCGTAGCAGCATATACCAGAGAAAAAGGAGCAAGGCTACAAAAGTGGTAAAATACTTTTTGCCTTTGCGCACTTCCTATTTATCAGAGAGGAGGAAAAAAGTTTACTTTTATCCTTTCTAAAAACTTGCTTGATTCGTATTCATACAATATCCGTACTGAGTAAACAACTACTCAACTACCATAATAATGTAATGCAAATAAGTATATAGAAAACAAACTGATATTATGCCAAACACCTAACGCATACCTATAAGTTCCTCTTGTCATAAAAGTAACTTCTAAAAGGTGTTACAAGTCACTGGCTGTATTACCTATTCATAATAATATAGTTTTTGCACTTTCTCTCCGGTTTGCATTATTACATAGGGGGACAAAATATTATTGCTTTGTTAGCCAGCTCACACACATAACTTAAAGCACAGTAAAAATGCAGCAATATTGTACTATACAGTAATATATTATGAGCATTATTTGTAATTCTTACATTTATGCTACCTCTTCTCTCCGATTTTTCTTCGAACTCTGATCTGACATCGGCAGACAGAAAGTGTCATCAATTCCCTAACCACCGTAAAAGTTGCAAGTGTTACAGAAAGTGGATCAAAAACAGTTTCGTGTCGACATGCAACTCGAAAGTAAGAAATATATCTTCGAGCATATCCATATTCAGGGTTATATGCCAGTGAATATACTTTTTATACTTTAAAACATTTTAGCATATGCATGGCATGACTAAGCACTGAACAAAACTATAATCCTCCAGTATGATGTACAGCACACGCTCTAAATAATAATATGCTTTTAACTTTCCTATAAAATATACAATATTATGGCAAGATGTACGTTATGTACGATGGGAGCACCAAATAGACCATAATATACAACTTCTTTTCCCTTGTATAAAAAAGTGAGGGAATTGTAGAGAAAAAAAGTTTTTCAATTTTGCTAATGCTCCAGAGCCATGTCGTCGTCTTTGGAGGGAAAGGGAATGAGAAGAATGTAAGATAACGCTCTAATACACTTACAATAGCACATAAAGTAGTTAAACTCTGCAATTTAATACGAAGCGTAATGTGAGTGTTGGTACAACATTGTACATTATCATGGACGAGACGGATAGAAAGTGACGTACAAGGAGAAAACGGAGGTAGCATGCATGTACTTTACATTTAACTTTTAAAATTGTTATATAACTGTTAAAGTTAGGACTATGTAGATAGATTCATAACTTTACATACATATTTTAGCTTCTGGTTGTATAGCGGGTAGTGAAAATACTTTGATAAAGCACGCGACAAAACTTGCATTTAAGGAAGAGAATCGACAAGAGTTATTATAACAGCAGTAGATGAAGAAAGTAAGTTTTGCAGCAAAACGTCTGTTGTATGCTCTTAAAAATTGGTACACCACATCCGGAATGCAACATTGCTGAGAAACTGTAGAAAATTCTCTGCAAAAACTCTGATTTTAGAAAAAGAAGAGGAAGAGCAACGTGTTTTGCGCCTTGTTAAATGCGTGGTAAGCCTGGTAAACTATATGTGGAACGAGTAGGGGAAAAGAGGGGGTTAAATAGTAAGACAAAGTTTTAACATTTTCAATCAATCAGAATATGGCACCGCTTGGTAATGCAGATTCCTATGAGTTGCAACTTTGTTTGGGAAAGTGTTGTTGGGCCTTGGGCCGTTGTTGGGTGGTAGAAATGAATATAATTTGTTGTTTACAGATGTGCTTTTACTTGGTTCTGGATGGGATTTCATGCACCACCTTTACTTTCTATTTAGCCATTCATGTAAAGTTTATAGGCACTTTTCCCACTTTCTCTGTGTGCATAGTTTATTGGTGGTTTATAAATGTGTGGAGAAAGTGGTCTCATGTGGTATTTTTAGCCTTGTGAACATCGTACCAAATAGTACTTACAACACGTGCCTGCTTGGTTTTACTTGTAGATGATGACGTGACAGGTTAATATGACAAAGTTTTTCTTTAAATTGATTGGGAAAGAATTCTAAAAAACTTAAATTAATAAGCTATAAGTAGAAGTAATAGTTACTATAATTAAAACATGTAAAAAACGATTTTTCAAGGCTATACATATTATACAGATTCACAATGTAATGTCTCCCTATAAATTTAACAAATGAATGAGCAGGAATGGCTATACAACAGAACCATGAAACAAAAGGTGGTAGGTCTTAGTCTTAATGGCCAATGTGCAAGTACCGTACAAAATAAATTCGTCTCGGTGGGATTTCCTCTCTAATAGAACTTTTAAGAAGACATGTTTTAAGGAGGAAATGACCAAAGGATTAGCAACATTACTTATGAGCCTTTGGTTAGTGTGGTATATTATGGTGGGAAACAAGAAATGTTTTATAGCTGAAATATAAAACCTACAATAAATTCACGCATTTTACCGTTATTAGAACATTGATCATATTTAAGCCATGCAATAAGTAGAGAGACGAGCTCAAACTATTTTCATATCTCACCACTTACTGATTGAACTCCAGTTTCTTTTTTCAGCAAATTAATGATGATGGCAAGCATATGTTTTTCATCAATCATGCCTTGTTATGTACGTATTAGAAAAGAGTTTATTAACAGATGTACATACTGCATACTCTCTTTTCAGCAATCAAAATGGTTAAAAAGTGTAGATGCCAACAACTTCTCTTGGGATCTCTCTCTCTGCCTTGAATTTCCTCTATTGATTTTGACTACATCATCAAACGATTTCCGCATTATGCCAGTCAATTCGAAAAGTTCATCATCAGTAAATAATTGTTATAGGGGACTGGAGTGCTTTTTATATTGAGGAACTGACATTTCAAGCTGCATACTCGTCCCAGTCACTCAAAGAGTATGGGGGAGCATTTTTAGCCTCTACATTGTCTATAGCTAATCTAAGCACATCGTGCGCTGCTTGAGCTAGGAGGAATTCAAAAAATCTAGAGTACATCAGTTGCAGCTTCCTTCTTTCTAGAATTTTTCGGCTCCCCTATCTAGCAGTATCATAATTATCAATAGAAACAATAACAACTGCTACCATTTCAAATCAGCAAAAACATATGCTGCAAAAAATGAAGCATGTGAAACCTGATTGATTTAAACCATCAGAAGTCAAAACACGCATTTAAAATATTGGATAAGTGAGACAAAAAGTTCATTTCTGGACAATCGCATGGTGGCAGCTTAATTTTCCAGCCTGACTCATGTTCCCAAGTTAATTGACAGTTTGCCCTGTAGATGCAGGCATAATTTGTTTTGGTCACAATGCTAGCAAACAAAGTTAGGCTGTCGTTTTCATTTCTGTAATAATAATCATTTGCATTGGTATTTCATCAAACAATAAAAACAAAAGGGGTGAAACAGAAAACCATTGCCTCTCAAATTCATCTCCACCGGGCAAATTGTCTGCTTTGACATTTTTCACCCTTTTCCGCTTTTTACATTCTTCCATTCTCCGCTGAATGTTTTCCCACTGTGTGTGTGTGTTTTTACTACGCCAACTAACGTACTTAATTCTCATTTTATCGTTCATTATCATGTTCCAACATCCTCCCGCCCGCAAATAACAGCAATATCATCAACTTTCCAGAGAGTACATTACGTGCTTTCTTCTCTCGTCGTCACCCAACTCAATATTCCACTTGTCCAAAGCTGCTCACGACGCGGGTTACATAGACTGGCTGCACAATGAAATTGAAAGATGAGTATTTATTCTGTTCCCTACTCCATTTTCTCGTGCTACTATCTCTGTTCACATCAACATTCTCATCATCTTCTGTTATGTCTGCTGCCTGGTACTCTTCATGTGTACATTATTCCCGATAAAAAACGTGTACTATCACTGCCACCACCCCATCTAATATGCATGAAGATCTGGAGAACAACGCGCGTGGTTTTGTCTCCCTGCATGCGTACATACTAAAGCGATCATCACGATGACGAAACAGACAACAGGAGCAAAAAGTAACGACAACGGTTATTTTGTGTACACATAGCACGAACAATGTAGCAATGCCCTCACGGCAAAACTGTAGCCAGCCAGGCGTGACTGATGTACTCACCTTAGTGTTGGTTCCAAAACTTCATATTATAACCCTCCCACTGCTCCTCTCTAGGTAATAATAGAAATTACTTATTGCTTTGCTTGCAATAATAATAACAGAAACGTGGCGTATATGATAATACTAGACAAGACTATAAGACTGTTCATCTGTTACCATTCTCAGCGTGCACTTTCATTCATTTTCTATTATCTTGATACGGTGGAATGTTTACACTATTGCCACTTTCTCTCAAGCAACGAGGAAAATGCTTTTATATATAAATGACGACAGCACGCACTTACACATGAGTTTTTTACTCTAGAATTGAAGCCCGTATAATGCTTGGCCATATACTTGGTGCGCCTGGTCTGAAATAAACAGGCATGCACTGATATGATAAAGTCATCGCTCCTCATTTTTCTCTTTCGTGTCTACAACTTCAATTAACTGGTGCATATTTTTGCAGATGAGATAAAGGGGGAAAGCTCATTCTCATCGCCACACAAGCATAAAAATATAATAATCATATATGCATGTGTTGTTGTACTGTAGGAGTAGCACAATAAAGGACTTGTTGAAAGTGTTATGAAGATATGATGATGTAATGCTAAAAGTGAGTACAGATTCTAGTATGAACACATTTTTTCTGAAAGTTGGCTATTGTTATGCGGAACATATCGTACAATGAACTTGCCTATGAACATCAGACAAACTCATGCCAAGCCGATTCTATGGCATGTGCGGGTTAACGAAGGATAAACGTAAAAGCCCATAGAGGTGGATGAAATTGTTTAGCCAACAGCATTTTTTCTTCCTTTTTTACACGGAAAGCAAAGAAAGTACATTAGTAATACAAAAAGATGAAAAAAGAAAATGAACAGAAAGAAGGGAAAATGTGTACATGCTTTGCACACTTTACTACCAAACTTTATTTTTTCCTATGATCTTCGTGTAGAAAGTGCAGCGTCCTGTGTAGTGAAAGCAAAGTGCGTACAAAAACATTATTATTAGTACGACAATAGATTGTAACATACAGCCGTGTTTTTTTCGTGTAGTGCTTACACGGTTTACTACATTCGTGCATGAGGTGTGCATGCATGCATGAATTTTCTATTAATTTTAAACATTCATTCATTTTGTATTTCCTCACTCACTGTCGCTCCCTCTTCCTTTCACTATCAAATCTTATATAACGTCAGCAGCAAGCAACAACACAGAAGGAGCAGCTTTGTTTTTGTAATGCACCTCACATGCAATCCTTGAGAAGTTCAAAGAAGAAAAAACTGTTGTGCTTTTTATTACAACAACACACAGCTTGCAGTACAAGATATTACGTAAGATTACATTATGTATGTACTTTCGAATAATGGGAGGCAAGTAGAAAAAAACTGGCAATATCAGAAGCTCATGATGCAAAACATCGCGTACAATGTAGCAATATAGCAAGCATCCATTATAAAGTGAATTCCTTACACGGCTTTTTTCTATTTCCTCTTTCTTCTTGCATATTATTGTCTGCTCTTAGCAATAACACTACTTGGTAGTACATATTTCTTTTCAGGATAGGTGCTACATGACTAAGAAAAAAAGCCGGTAATATATTTTACACTACAGAAGAAAGTAGTGTTGCAGGGGTTCAGAGAGGAGAAAAAAATGCAATGAAACTCAGTAGTTGGTTTTCCATTCATCTTCCTTGTAATACCCAGCATAAAGTAGTACCGGTGGTGCTGGTGCTACGGTCTTTCATTTGTTCGTTTTTTCTTTTATTTTGTTGAAACTTGAGACTTCCATTTTTCTTTCTTTCTCATTCCTTTTCTATTCTGGTTGCCAAGTTTTATTCATTCACTCGTGAATGTTTCAAGAAGGCAGGGAAATACAACGAAGAGTAGTTGAAATGGTGCTGCTACGGGTACTGGCAGTAGCAGTAATAATAATAATAGCAAGCAGAACTAGAAACGGTGGTGATGTTTTCTGATGGTGGTGTTGGTTGAAACGTTTGCTCGATATAGTTTTGAGTTGGCTCGTGGTGCGAGCAGCTTCCCTTTTGCAAAGAAAATGTTTGCTTTTTCTGCTCTCAATGTGTCTGCTTTTCCTACTCTGCTAAGAGAAACTTAAAAATATTATTATTTTTACAAAGGAGAAAGCATGTTTGTTGAATAGGAGTGAAGGTACTTTTGTGTAAAAAGTTCAATTTCCCGACAAAAATCGACTTTAGTATTTATTCATTCATTCCCTTAAAATGCTTTAAAAGAGAACTTTGTATATGGTATACGTAAAGACGCGTGTTTCTGTGCGTAATATGCATTTAATAGTGCGATCACTTGAGTCAAGTCAAGTACAGCAATAATGATTATGTTATTCTCTCGAAAATTTATGGAAATGGTAGGATAGGCAGGAATAATAAAAATGATGAATACAATGATAGTATTCCAGGCTCTTTTCTTGCTTAATGTTTAATTTTGCGAGAGACGCTGGGTCTCTCTCCATTCCTATTTTTCTGAATGCTAACATTTTCTTTGTAGTAAAAAGTCAATGATAGTAATTATTAGTTATGCATACCATACCTCTAGTTTTGCTATGTGGCAGAACAGTAGAGAGACGTTTGCCCAAAAAACAGATTCAAATGCTATGATGCCAGTTAAGTTAGAAAACGGGGAAATGGGCTGACTAATATTTTCATAACATTTTTCAGCCATGGAACCTCTCCAGCATTTGTATAGCTCATTTATTTCATGTTGAAATGTGTGATGCGTGAAAAAATGCCTAATGTTTGTAAGGTGTACCTAGTCAAGCATCGTCATCATCATCAAGAAAATGTTGAAGGTACTTATGTTTTGTTTGCTTCAAGTTAACTGAATTACCAGACGTTTAGGCTTTTTGTTTACTACAGTCCAAAATTAAACTCTTTAGCTTCAACGTGTAGAGCACAGTTAACAAGCAGAAAATAACACAAAATCAAGTGTGAAACAAAAAGTACGATTTTCATTGAAGCAGCTGTCCCCAATCGCAAATAAAGTACAAACAATTTGGATTTATTCTTACCTTGGATCGATTCCTTCCAATCAAAAAAGTATATATTTTACATGCTGATTCAATCTACCATATTATAAGTATACCAGTCTTTCACTTTCCACGATCGATAATCTTCGCACTTTTAGGTCCACTTAAACATCATAATCAATATCGTGTTTACAAAGTATCCATCATTGTTAATTAATTAGAAGCACTATCATTCTAACATCTTGATAGAAAAGAGTAGCAATTACAGTATATTTTTATAATAATGCGATTGCAATATATGTAATTAATGTCATATTATAGTTATCAAATTACATTTAGTTCAAAAAGAATCTTGTTTGTTGACTGCTATGTTTAGTCTTAAAGCAGCTGAAAGTATATATGTGTCCAGCAAGAAGGATGATGAAAGGCTTGTGCATAGATACCAGAGTCTTTCTAGAAGAAAGGCTTAAAAATTAGTGTGCATCTTCCTTCGCTTCTCTTCAAGTTAACAGAAAACTGGATGGATACAGGAGGCAGTGTTCTGTTCTTCTCTGATGATGATGATGGGAAAGGTGGATTGAGAATTGGAATCCCGGGGGGACATATAAATCACAATGACAAAAAAGAAAGTTTTTTCTTCGAGATGGAAAAGCACAAGAGCGCACTAATGCTTCTCTTCTCTACCCGTTTTTTTTGTCAAGAAAGCCCTCGAAAGTAGCTATAATATGTTTACGATGGGTTTTATATACACCACGCAGCTATCTATTTTTTTCCTCTGCCATACAGCAGTGAAAGGAAAAGAAGAAAAAACAGGAAGCATTAACAACACCGGTCCAATAATAATATGAGCTGCTGGGATAAGACCATTGCTCCTTGTGGATTATTTTGGTGCTCCGTCCCTTTCCTCGTCTTCAGAAAGGGAAGAAAGCTTACTGGTGAAAATCCACCGCCATGCATCCATGTCACGTCTCCGATACACCAAGTCACTGTTGTTCAAGAAGGTATTCGAGAAAAACGCTGCACTCAAGGAATGAAAGTATCCCGAAATAGATAGCCCGTCATACATCATTATTTGCATGCAGCTCTGAGTATTTCCATTGCGTGCTCTCTAGTCATTGTCCCTGAACACTCCAGTTTGTCGATACAAAAAGAAATATACAACAAGGCAGGTAACCGTAAGTACCTCATCATTTCTCTGTTTGCTGTAAAACCGTAGAAAATGGCGCCTTCTGCTTCGCAAAACTTGGTAGGGATCTCATCAATTAACGTTACCCTTTATTTTTTACTTTATGAGTTTCATACTGCCTTTCCAAACTGGCTCGCCAGCAGTTCGCATCAGCGCGCTCAAAAGAAAATTGAGACAATTGGAAGAAATTTCACTGCTCCATTGCGTGTAGAAGCGACAAAAGCACAAACCAAGTGGAAACTGAAAACAAAAAGTTTTTTTTATCTTTTAGTTTTTCCGAGAACGTCGTTCAAGAGTGATTGTTCTAGTGTCTCGTTGTTCCTGTTGTTGTCTCCTTCCTTGTTATACTTCTCCTGAGCTGAACTACCAAACTGTAACAAGGCGGACTTGGTCTTGTGGCGTTTTTCAAAAGTTGTATTTTTCTTTTTCCCTTTCACTGCAACTTCGTATCATCTGTCCATTTTATTTATTTATCCAGGGAATTACTCAAGTAGGAAGTATTGTAATCATTGGAAAGCAGCAAGAAACGTATTTGCGTTTTCTACGCAGGATACCACTAGAAAATTTTGGCTCGCTCTTGTTGTCGCTAAGTTTTGGTTTTTGCTTTCTCTTTTGCTCTGAAGTTTTTCAAGTTGCAACAACAACGACTACATTGTGTAGACTTTGTAGTTTTGGGGAAGGGAAACAAGATCATTTATTTGCTTAAGAAGTAGATTGATGACACAGGAATGTGAGTTAATTGGGATGTTGCGACAGTTGTTGCTGTGTTGACGTTGTGGTTTTTGTTGAGGGTGGAGTGCACAAGAAAACTTTAGGGCTTGTCCTTGGCCGTTTTCTCTTAATATTTCCTTTTCGTTCTGGAAAATAGAGTGAATAAAGAAATTCATTGAGTGGTGGATCAGGTAATAACTTGGGAACAAGAAGATACCTCACAATACCTCATTTTATCATCAATAGTGAAAAAACTCAAAATTACACAATAATGGTTAGAAGATAATGTTAACAAAAAATGGTCACAACCAACCGCGCAACTCAATCTTTCTTCATGCAACTATTTACTGTTCAGATTTGATTTATTGAACGCTTTTAATTTCGAATGTCTACAATATCTCAACTTCACCATAAAGTAAGCAAGGATTACGTGGATACAGTTGATCTGCAAAAGCAAACCGCTTGGAAAACACATACTTGAAGTGTGTAAGGTATTTTTGAGGTGCAGCAGAGTTGGTAGAACGCATCTTTTAGCAAGGAATGTTGTTGGTGAAAAAAAGATGCAAGGAAACGGGAGAAAACACGCTGTTATAGGACTTGGACAAAGATAAGGAGCATAGAAAGATCACAGCTACTATTTGTACACGCACTTATAAAAAGCAAGCCCTAGCAATGGCAGTATGACACACGCACAGAGACACAAGTAAATCCTTAAGGATTTTCCTGTTCCTTCCTTCTTCTCGACAAAATTGATCTCCTTTTTCTTTCGCTTTCCATCTTCTTGATATATATATAAAGGATCACAAGCTTCCAGCAAAACAAAGTTGATCATTATATTATGCTAGTAATATATAACAGACGGTTAAAGAGAAGGAAGAAGGATGGAAAACTTTTAGCAGTGGCCATGTAGCAGCAGCAAGTAGCAGAGGGAAAAGAGTCAGTTCGTCACTCGTTTTGTAATGACTTCTCAGTCAGATGATTTTGTGTGCCTGTTTATGTCTGTACTGTCTTGCTTTTTTCTTTTTGCACGAGAAAGACATATATTGTTAGCCATCTATTTATTTTTAGAAGTAGAACCACCCACAACAGCCGTCACTAAATTATGCTTCCATGAGGAGTAAGTTGGCTCGACTTTCTTTCTCAGTGGTTCTATCTTCACTTTCTCTACTCATCTAGCAAATTGCTCGCTAACTTACTGCATGGACCACGGGAAAAAATGCGCTGTCTTTAAGAAATATGACTTTGGCGATGGTGGTGAGAGTCATGCTAGAGCAGTCTACTTGTCTCTTATGAAATTTTTGCAAGGAAAAGTTTCACAAAAATACTGCTAGTATGGTATTACGAGAATAGACTTAAAACAATAAAATAGAAGATAGTTGGAGAAAAGAGAATGACATGACGGCTGGGTGAGACGAAAGCATGTAATACATGTCTACATTTTTCCCACCATGACTTATTTTCACTTTTATTTTATTGGAATAGCACGGACACTGTATGTTGCAGCCATAACTCAATGTGCACTCAGGATGCCAAATGTATTTCTCTGGGGGTATTTCTCTAACTATGAGTCAAACTGGAAACACATTAGGATTTCAAACTTTGACAGAGCAAAACTATTATTCTTTCCTTTTACTGCAATATTTAAATAGATTTACTAATGAGAAAACGCGTTTAGCAAAGGCTAGATTCAAAATGAAAAAATTCTTTTGGTAAAGCAAAGCAACTTTTAAAAACTAGTCAGGAATATGATTTATATTCTTTCCAATGTTTATCGAACAACAACCAGTTTTTCCTCTGCATTGTTCCATCATTTTGTATAGGTATATGCTAACTATACAGAAAGAAAATTGTCTAACAAATGAGAACTAAAAGTATTTCAGGATGGCACATCATATAAGCCTTTGATGCAATATCCTTTGCTGCATTGTTTTGTTTATTGTTGTGTTCAGAAAGCAATAACGACAACGAAAGCGACGTTGATAATGATAATATATACGCTTGCTGGTTTTGTTCCGGCGGATGAATAGGAAAAGGCCATGCTGCTATTATCACTGCTAACCATCTCGTCTCTACTTTTGGTGGCGGCATTGGGAAAGCAAGGACAGCAATAGAAGCAAAAAAGTCTTTTGTAATGCATAATGGGAGGGAAAAGAGAGCACCCAATTTGTCTTATCTGTCTTCTCAACTGTCTCCTTGTGTATATGTGTTTGTCTCTGAACAAGTGTACTCATAGTGGCTCCGCCAGCTTGAAATAGAAAAGTTTAAGGAAAGTGACGGTACAAAACATTCAAGACAAACTCTTTAAACTTTGGTGTGTGTGTGAAGATATCATCTAAACATAGGTATATGTATTCACAGTCATCATCATCTTCGTGATACAAAGTAGTAGTTGCCGAGCACACAATGCACACCCATATGCGGGCCAGAAACAGAAGTATGATCAAAGAGCAGAACGGAGACAGGGACAACACACCAGTAAGCAACCAAGCAGCAGAGGAGCATTTTAATGTGGAAACTTTCTCAGGAGTAAAAGTGGGAAAGAAAGACGGCAGAACAAAGGGAAGAAACAAAAAGGGAAAATGGAAAAACACTACACAGCGACGAAATAGAAGTGTCATACGCACTCACACAAGCACACAGATTAAAAGCAGCAAGCATAATAAGTGAGTAGAAACGATAGAGGGGAAAGGGCAACAATAAACAAAAAAAGAGAAAAAGGCAAGGCGAAAACTGATAGGTGTGATAATAATCATACACGTTACGGTCGTTAGAAATGTCAGGGTTTGATGTGGTAGACATTTGTCGTGCTTGTTTTCCTTTATTTGCTGCCAAAGCCAATGCAGTATTATTGAGTGATATTTTACTACACGAATACACATTTTTACTATATATTTCCTTCCCAACATCCCCCAGGTTCATTGGACTTATGTACAATGTTCAATAAACCCTGTTTTAATGTTTCAGCCATTTCCTAATTCATTCAGGAAGTTAAAATGACAGAAATTTTACATGTGAAAATTATGGCTGTTTTGGGGAAATGTTATATTTTTTAATCACGAATCACAAATTACAGTTCTATGTAATATGCAATTCTAGTGAATCGAGTGGTCAAAAAAACCCAGTAACATTAATAGTTTCAATTGTTGACAGAAACATACGCACTGTGTCCAACTCTTCTTATCGCCAATCATATATTATGAAACGAAAGTATGACGCTTGAAGTCAAGACAAATAACTTCAAGCTCATATTGCTCATGTTCAAAAACCATATGGCTTCCCTTTTTTGTGACATAAACGATTTTCCTTTTCCTTCATACTACCACCGAAAAACATGTAGGAATATTCAAACAAGTCCTGGATTCATGACAGCCGACTGGGTTGAATTTGGAAACTTTATTTACAACCGTATCAACGACATGCGACCAAAAAAGAAAGCCAATGTACAATCCACAAAATATTATATACAAAATCATGACAGACGAAAATGTACAAAGCTGGAAATAAAAAATGTTTTCAGCAATCATGCAGTTGAACTGTATATTTTTTAGGTTGCTGTTTCAACAAAGTCATTCAATAATTTCTAATAAAACGACATTTATGCCATGTGTTATTGGGATCTTATGATAAAATGCAAACCCACATGATATATTACAAAAAAACAGCATAATTCAAACATATCTTTAGAAAAAAATATTTTGTAGAGGATTTGTCATAATTTATGAATGAATAATGATGAATATATTTTAAAGATGCAAATGACAATCCAAAAATCAAAAAAGTTTCAAAGTTTTCAAACTTACCCCGTAAGCCAAGGCTGACTTGTATATGGCTTGAATGTCAAGCCAAGCCTCCAACAAAATGCTAAGCAAAGCAACCAACAGTATTTCAAAAACTTTCCAGCTTAAAACTACACAGTCAGGCTCATTTTCACAAGTTTCTAGTACAAAGAGAAACCTGTCATATTTCCCAAGAATGTGAAAACTTTCAAGCCTTCCAACTACACACCAGCTGAACTGTAAAGTTCATCAAGAATTTCCTTACAACATTGTTGTATCATCAGTTTTCTCTACGCACTTGTTGTTATTCTAGTAGAAAATCTGAGTTGTGTGATCCCACAAAAATTATCAAATGTACAACACTTTTGAAGAGCTCTCTTCAGACATCCAACAACAGCCGCATTATGAAAACTCTGTTTGCATTGCAAGAACTGTAGACAATACCCCAACTCTAAAACAAGGCCGCGTTATTACAACCCTGCGTTTTCTACACAACAACACACGATAAAACATGAACAAAGTTTTATGTCAACCGCAACAACAATCCAGCCATTTCTTATACGAAAGTAGAAAATTCTCCTCCAAACGCGTTTCTGCACTGCACCAAGGTTCTACCTTAAAAACTGCAAATGTGTCATAAAATACTGTTTTTCTCCCATAAATTCACGACAAACAATGAAAGAATTTGTTTCAACTCTTTTTGTTCCTTGAGAAAAAAATCCCATCCAAAAACAGCAACACAGAATCCACCTTGAACGAAAAGAGAGAGATAGAGAAAAGCGTACAACACCAAAGTTTTGTTTCGCTTCCACAAAAGCCTCACTCTATTTACCATTCATCTCTCTCTCGCAACACATACTGCTGGAAACTCGCTCACTCTCTCACACACTCACGCGAGCAACAACAAGAAAATCCTGTATGAACACGCTTAGTGACGGGACGGGAATGAGTGAAAGTGGCAACAAGAAGCTGAGCATGGAGGATTCCACCGAGTCAAGTTTGCTTTTCCTCTAACGGCCTAATAGTAATAATAATCTTGCTTACTTACCACCACCACCACTACCGACGCCGCTATAACTACTTCTTCCTTGCTGTACGCGTGTGGAAGTAAAAAAGTGTTATGCCTTCCCTCCATCGCTCGCTCCTCCACTCTGCCAACAGTCCTGCTTTTCCACACTCTCCCTTCACAGTCCTGCTGCCGCTGCTACACACAATATTATCCTGCTGCTTTTCGGATACAACTGCCACCGTTGCCGTTACAATAAAAAAAGTTAGCAAGGCTTTGGGAAGAGAAACTAACAGCAGCAGTTTTGCGCTGTTTTCTTTCCTGCATCTGGAAACTCTGTTGATGTAGAAATTCTTCTCCGATTCCAGGAGAAAAAACATTCTGCTACCACCATGGGTGGCATCATCCAACTTGTGAAGTGAATGTATGACTCGCTTTCTATACGTCCTAGCATTATTATCATTAAAGGCAAGAGACAATGTACCATATGAAGTACGTCCACATATAAATATACAAAGTCTGTGGTGATACAAAATATAAAAACCACCTTATATATTCATTCCTTTTCTGCTGGTATGATTTCCTATGAAAAGGGGTCTATTGGGATGGGAGGATATTACATTTTATAATGGAACACGAAAAAACTGTGCACAGGAAAGGTACGCTGAGCTGCTTCCATTTACTTGGTAGAAAACTTGATGCCACACAGCCGAACAAAATGCTTTTGGATTCACCCCAAAAAATACAGGAGAATAGAATAAATGGGAAAAACGGAGATGAGAGTTGGATTCTCGAGAAAAACCCGCCATCATGCAACTATTGCTCTTCTGCCAGGGGTTTTCTCTGCTAATACCAAAACATGTACTTTCAACTCTGTGAATAGTACTGCTGTGTCGTCATGTTGTAAATACACACGATATCTTTTCTCTTCCCCTTTCTAAAACTTCTGTACATGACTAAAAGTCTTGTTCCTCTTTCCAGCCAACTCAACTCCTCCGGTGTACATCTATCTCGGTTCCTGTATGTGTTTTTTTTACTAAAAACTTGATGTCAAGCAAGACGGCAATAGGCACACGACCAGCGCGTATAACACACTGTCACACACTCTCTTGCTATTTCTTGTACATAATATGCATGAATGATGTTTGCTTCTTTTTACTTTCTTTCTTCTTGTCTTCCTCCCCATCATCCATTTATTTGCCACGTTCAACATTTCTACACATCAAGCGGGTGAAACCGAGAGAGAAAAATAGTGTATCTTTTTTACTCTTCCTCAGGCGGCTTTTGCTGTAAGAGCATAAACTCAGTGGCAGCATCAGTATCAAAAAGAAGCAAATTTGTACTGAAGTTTCAGCCTGATCCGTATATGTTCATAATATTATCATGGAATACTTTAAAATATTATCTCTTTTACTTGGGCATTCCATCCAATCCAGGCTTTTCATTCTTTCTCTTTAAACTTTCTCTCCGTCTTTAATGGGATATATGTGTTTGTCCAAAATATTCCTTTTACAAAA
This sequence comes from Entomobrya proxima, assembly GCA_029691765.1. Taxonomy (NCBI): domain Eukaryota; kingdom Metazoa; phylum Arthropoda; class Collembola; order Entomobryomorpha; family Entomobryidae; genus Entomobrya; species Entomobrya proxima. Next base: position 5,457,449 of record CM056169.1, read on the forward strand.
TGCATGACTGGCTGTAATAACGACGTATGGAATAACATAGTAGTTGGAAAACTTTTGGGGAAGGAAGGATGAGAAACAGAGGTTTTATTCCAATAACATGATCATCAACGCGTATCATGGTGCAGCGACACACGACGACATGCATAACTGTCGAATGTCTGTGGAAAATACCTATGTGGGTAATCGACGTTTGTATACAATTCAGCTGTAACACCCTCAATAAAGCTTGTTTTGCCATACTTTGTAATCTATAATATCATGCAAAATATTACGTTTACTATACCTGCACATTCTTTCACTTTCAATCTCCACCGGGAGTGTTTTATATTACCAAAGTTCCTTTTTACGTACTATAAAAATGAAAGTTCTCATGCCTCGCAAAGCAATTTAATGTATTATGTTATTGTTGTGGAGCGAAACAGTGTGTTTGGTTGTTGGAATAAAATTCGTGAAAGCGTGTATTTTCAAGAGAGCATGCATCCCTCTGAACGTCTCCACCGTATCATTTCATCATCTTCCTCCTCATCATCATGGAAAAAGCGTACGAAGCGCACACACGTTGAATTAGTATCAGCATCATCCTCATCTCCTTTTATCGTAAATACATACACTGCAAGTGTAACATCATCATGAAAATGGAAAATAAGCACGTCTACATATTCTCACGTTTTCCCCTTCTTCCCTCTTCCTTTTCAGTTAAGCTAAGAAACAAGCCTGCAAATACGTAATATATTATGCTCCTGTGTGCATCTATAGATATACATTTATTATAATATATTCTTCATACCAAACATGAAAAAGAGAAAGACAACTTTATGAAAGACATGCGTCTTCTCAGAAATATCATCATATGCATTTACAGTCGCGTGTATAAACATGTCGACGATCCCCTGTCGCATACAGCCACGGCGGCATTCCTGTATGGCCTTTAATGTGCAAGGTATTATCATGACAGAGTAAAAAGCAGAGAGAAAGTAAGAGTTTTGAGCTGACGAGACTCGTGAACAGGCGAAGAATGGCAAGCATAATCATCATAATCATAACAATAATAATCATAATAATAATATAACGGCACATCTCTTATAAGTACCAAGAGCTACCAAACACATATCTGCTCACAGAGTTTAAAGGCTGCAATGGGGGATATAATAATAGCACCATGCCATGTGTCGTATATTACAGTGTGCATCTGACATTCTACCGTTTTTTCGCTCTTGTGGAGTATAATAGGAACATTATATTATGCCTATTTAGTATATTTCAAAGAAGTGTGGGGATGGAAGAAAGAACCTTTTGTTACCTTCTTTTTGGGAAGAGCGAAACCCTTTTACTTCTACTGCTCCGTCTTCGTTTTTGCTCAGCTTTCTTTGCGGGGAAGCAAATTCTCTGGTTAACAATAGTCTCATTTTGTTACGTGGTTGCTGTGTGAGAGTGGTGATGTGATGATGGTGGTAATGGTGGTCGTGGTGGCTGATGATGCATGCCAAAACTGCACTTTTTACCAGAAACCGTCGCTTCTGGTGAATGTATCTTTTTTCTCTGATGTGCACTTTTGAAGAATATCATGTATCGTTACTTTTCTGATGGAATTGTACCTAATGTCTCGGCTGCTAGACTGTTTTATACTTTCTTTATTGGCAGTTGGTGGTACTTGCCGATTTCTTTAGAGTATAATGAAGAAGATTATCATGCATGGACTGATGTTATTATCCTCCTTCTCTTGAGATGCTTTTGGTCCTGGAATAACGCTGTCAGCATTAAGATGTAAGAAACTCGGGAAAAAATAATGGTTTAGGTTTATAAAGACGACAAGATTGACAAGATTGTATAGAGAAGGAATCTTGTCTCTTTGTCAAAAGCTGAGGGAAGTGAGCTAGTTTTGATATATTAAGATAAGTTTTATTAATTATCCTAAGGGAAAGAATAGGTAATGTTAGAAACTGGGTTTACATTGAATTAGACATTGCTTAAGACACTTGCTATATTATATACATTTGTTTTTTGCATTCAAATCTTAAAAATTTCTTCAACAATGTCATTCAAGAAGCAAAGAACATAGCAGTATGATGGTGTTAGTTATCAGTGTAAGCAAAAGCTGGGTGCTTTTCTTCGTTTTTTGGGTTTATACTTAGGTGACTTTTCGTAAGTCGACCGCAGACAAGGTCTAATCTGCCATTATATCTGCCTCTGCAAACACTAAAACCTCAGAGATGGAGAGCAAAGAAATATTAAAGCTTATTCTATCCCTTGAACTTACTTGCTTTGCCATTTTTCGGAAGTCATCCCTCATTTATAATTCCTTTTCTGAACGAAAAATTTCACAAGCTTTTTCAGAACATTGCCTACGAGCCATACTCAGATATCAGGCAAACATTAAACATGGCTTTTATAATGCAATATAAAGTTGCGGTATTATTATTAACTTTGACAAGAGAAAGAAAAGTAAACCTCATTCATCCACTCGATTTTGACTTTGACTTGACTCTAATCTGCATGACAAGTGGTACAAGTTTTCATGATATACGCACAGTTATGTTACTATATTTTTTCCACTTTTACTTGAAACGACGCACGGAGGAGCTTATTCATGGCATTCATTCTCTGTAGAAAGTATCCCCTCATCTTTTTCATCCGCAATTCCCTTTTGAAAGTAAACCGACGAAAAGAAAAGTAGTAGCTCATACATTTAGACATGCATCACATTTTTAGTCCGTTTCTACTAATATTAGAAGAAACCAGCGCTTTATATATATATTGCATTACATTTTACTTTTATTCGTGGGTTGTATCCGCGCATACTGATATAATGTAACCACCATCAAATATATACGTTTTCAATTGCAGAAAGAAACTCAAGATTTCTTTGGAAATTTTTCAAAAAAAAGTTTAATATTTGCTTTCATTCAAATTTTAGATCCTGAAATGGAGTAACCAGTGTAGAATAAATATGGTTATGTAAGATTTAAAAGGGTTCATCCAATGAGTAGGTATAGATGTCAGGGGTTAGATTATTGAAAAAAGAATTCTGTATGCTATCAAGAAGATGAGCTTTTAGCTAAATAAGATTCGTTGTGCACAGGAAAAATGCAGACCGCATATATCCTACAACTGTGATTTTTCAAGAAGCTTCAAAGCGTTTTACAAACATACCTCTATATTATTCAGTTTAGGCATGATAAAGTAACTAAAGCATCACAGGCTCTTGTTACGCTACATTTTATCAATATCATTTCTCTTTCACAGAACAAAAACCTACCAGCTTTCACAGGTGAAAAGACTTTGGAACTGTTTCACTCTCTTATTTCCTTCTTTTAAATCTCATAAGAAAAAGGCAGCACATCTTAAGCTTTCAGGTTACAAACACAAAGTTGGAACCAAGTACCAACTATGAATGGATAGTTATTAGAAAAAAACTCTAAGATACTTTGTTTCTGCTGGTAGCTAAAAGTAAAAAGTGCGCAATACATTCAGTGCTTTGCATATTATGAGAGCTCTGAGTTGTAAACAGACAGACATGCATGGATGTTTGAGAATTCCGATATTCTGCACACAAAAAGTAACCAGTGTATGCGCTTCCTAAACCGTGCGACTTACCATCCTCTAAAAGCCTTTCCAGATTAGATTAGTTGTAAAAGCGCATTTAAAAATTGAAATGTCTGTTGTATGTACTACTGTTCTCTTGGTAAGTCTTCCATAAAAGTCGACAAGGTACGGAATGGAATGAAAAACAGTTATTTTCAAGTAAGACTTGAATTAAATCTAGTACAGAAAAATAAGGATTCCAGTCCAGAAGTAGCAACTTCCCGGAGAAAACGAAACAAACACGACTTTTCAATTCCTTTCTACCTGTTCTTGGCAAAGTAAAAAAACTTTTCACTTACAGACATCCTTACGTAAATTCTTGTGCTTATTGCACATAACAAATTTAACATTTTCTCTGGGTATCCTTAAACAGTATTGCAGTTCTGGTTTTGACTGATCAATAAAGAAACGAGTACTGCTTTAGGTTTTTTGGGTTAACCGCAAATAAAAATTATTTTCTAAAATACAAGCCTTTAAAACTAGTTTTTTGATACTTTCACTGTAAAGTTTGATAGTCAAATTATACATTATAATCTGTGTATTGTAGTACTGGATTTTTGCTACCATGATTTATGCTTCTTTCAACTCTAAGCATTTATTCCATTTCAGAAGACCTAATAATTTGAAAGCCTAGCAAGAAGTTGTGCTTGCTATTCATAATAATATGCGATAAATGGCGTAGTCATGTCAGGTTGGTTGTTAGTTATTAAGTTCATTGTAGGGAATGAACCCCTTTACAACAGAATAATTTAGCGTCGTAAGCTAGGTTAAGCTTCACTACCCATTTTGACTCCGTTTATACTCAACAACATTCAACTATACATGCTCACGTTCACTCCTTTAGAAAAACGGAAGTGGAAGAGTGAAAGCGAGTTTAAGTAAGCAAACACAAGTGGATCTTATAATCCATAAGTAGATAGACACTTCTAATACCTCCTCTTCGTCATCATCATCAACATCATTTTCTCTTCTCCTTTACACTCGTTCACAGCATACGAAACGTGCCTCATCATCAACCTTCTCTGGCATAATCATCAACATTATAGTCATAACCATCATGATCATCGTCAAACACAGTTCTGGGAAACAAAATGAATTCAACCATACAAAGAAAAGGCTCTTATTTCTCGTCTACGCCAGTTAGTTAGTGTACGGTGGAAATCGCTTATGTGTATATGCTTGTCATAATAGTGCTGAAGGTTTGGGTTCATGCTCGTAGCTAACCAAAAAAGACAAGCTGCCGCTGCTCACATTCACAGAAAATGTGAGAGAGAATACAAATGTTCGAGTAAGTTACATCAGACATCTTAATCCACCTTTCCTGTTTTATCCGGGGTGAAAGAGAGAAGAGTGTATATTCTTAGTACGTCTATGTTTAACATTTACATTATTATAAATCAACACAATTCCCAGTTGCATGCCCAATGTAACAACTAATAATACGCATTTTTCTCTCTCGCATTTATTGTACAGAAATGCGCTATTCCTTAAAAGTAGCCTGGGAATATCACGGTTAACCGAAGGGGACTTCATATTTCTACTCATTTTAGCGCTCCTCATTATGATGCACGTAGTGCGATTCTATGCTATCCTACAGATTCTGGGAAATAATTTTCCTGCGAAAGGAAACATCCATGCGTATTGTAAATGTATGTGATGCCTGTGTTGCATATAAAGACGGGTTTGCTTAGGATGGAGCTGTCATCTAATTTTCCCATGCAAATTGAATTGATAAGAATTTTAGCAGTAGAGCTAAATAAAAAAACAACAGAAACGTAGAAGCAAAATGTGTAGACTAGCTGCTGCGTTGAAAATTTAACGGATATTGTAGCCGGAATATGCTGCTTTCAATGTATGAGTCACATTTTAAGATTTATATGAATATAGTTTTTCAAGGGTAACCTTTTCTAGTTAACATTTTTCCGGTTCACGACGAAGATCGCGACTGGGAAGCTGAAAAATCTTGTTGAATTGTTCACATTCACGAGTGATGCGGAAGTAGCGGAGCTTAGTAAAAACTGTTAAAAACGGTGTACTGGTGTAAGTTGGGGAAAGTTTGTATACATTTTTCAACAAGAACCTTGAAAACCAAATGGAATGGTGAACATCCCAAAAACGTCTGATATCGCAGATGAAGATGTTACACTTACAACACATAAAAGAATATAAAATGTTTCACAATTTTTCCAACACAGTACATTATGCAATTCAATAGGTGTATAGTCGCATCCAACACGGTCCATTATTTCCTACTAACGTATACTTTCACCAAAAAACAAGCATCTTACCTTTTCACGTTTTGGCAATAATAATGCACGTCATGACAAAATAGGCGAACGAGTATGCAATGCATCTTATGAATTGTACATGTTATGGCAGAGTGGAGAGAGATTCCTGTACTCTACGGACGTTTTTCTGGTGTGGTGTTCGAATGATGGTGTGTGCGGTTGGTTTGCATTAAGCAGTTACTGTCTCACGTTTCTTCAGACTCTCAGAGATTCAGGAACCCTGTTAGAATTTGTTGTTCTGATGTCTACAGGAATATAGCTTACAAGATGAAGGTGCTTTCGAGAACATTTTGAGCATAAAGTATTCATAAATGTGCGAAGAAAGTATTACTACAAAAACAAGGCACTTCTTGGTATTGTGCTGAATTTCTCAAGAGAAACAGTTCAATAACAATATAAGGGTTAGTGTACGCATATGGGTTTGTATAGTAGTATATACTCAGGATATCTCTAGGTAAAACTGTTTAGATTGAAGTTGTGAATAGGCTTATAGAAATAAGAATAGATACATATTATAAAAACTTTTCGAAAAAACGTTGAGTATAATGTTCGGATTTTGAAATATATTTTACAGATGCAGCAATTGGAACTATATCTTGAGAAAAACAGCAAACGTGCACAGCAAACGACTCGACCAGATATATAAAACACTTCTTGCTTGCATTTGCAGGTCTTAGTTCTGAAACAGAATTTACAGACCAATGACTGGGCATTAAGTACTAAGTAAAATTTCATTTCCGTCATTTTGTCTACAGTACAACGACCTACGATTGTGCTATGTTCATTGCCAAGGACCAAGGTAGTGTCTTGTTTACTGTTAAAAATTACCCGAAGGCTGAAGGCAAAAAAAGACAAGAAGAAGATTTAAAAATCGTATCATATTATGGAAGAAAAACTATTCTAGATGTGGAAACTGTGATCATGAATGCACCTTGTCACTGGACACTGTATTCTATCATTGACAAATCCATCAACTTAGTTGTCCGTCCATAAAACATTATTGTTTGTGCTGAAAACGAGTATATGGAGTAATGTTGCGTTTGTGGATAGAATAAAATTATGCTAATATGCAAATCTATCTATCTATACAATTTTTTGAGCAGAAAGACAGTTACATTTTTATATTTCATCTCCTTTTTCTGCATAGTGCTTTATTGTATTTTTGCTAAACTTCATCTTCTTGTTATGCAACCAGCATAAAACACTGGGAAAGGGTTTTTGTTCCATGCTTAAAGGCATTGAACATACAATCTCCTTTTTTGTTCGGCTTCTTCGTCTTTTTCTGAATCAAAATGGAAAAGAAGAGAGATGGATGAGATGGACAGATCATGGATTTTGGTTTTCAAGACATCTTTGTCTTTTCTT